>OX336389.2:664834684-665434684 GCA_946902985.2 Meconema thalassinum | reverse complement strand
ACATATTTGGAACCGGTGAATGGTAAACTTTCAGAAAATGAAGGTGGCTAATTTTTAACCAATTTCTACAGGGATTGAGATCCCGTGACGGTTCCGATCCATCCTCAAAACATATAAATGTCAGTACCGTAGTAGGTTCACATACAGTCTAAGATCGCCTATGAGAGGCGGAAGCCCGTGTCAGTTGACCTAAGGCTTGGGCGACAAGGAAACTTCGAATATATAAGTTCGAACTGTAAAAAGTGCTTTAATTAAGTGTAAGCACACAAGATAAGTCGTTATCATGTGGAATTATCTTGGATTGAGTAAGGGTGAAAGCCACTGGGATTTAACCAATAGCATAGAAGATTCAAGGTGTCGACCAACAAAGAGACGTCGGACATCGCTCGTAGCTAAGCCAGCTATTCAAATGAACTGTACGCGAATGAGCAAAAGTCGCTCGGTATACGTGTGAGCATTGTACGCAACCGAAGAGTTATTCGAGAAGTAGACCTGAAGACGTGTTAAAACTCCAAAGTGCCACGTAATTGACAAGCCTCGCGAGGACATTCCGGTGCTAATATTAAGCAAGTGTCCTAATTAGACTATTTTCATTTATAAATACATAGGCTTATGAGTTCTTCTTTTGTCCGTGTGTGTGTATGTGTTTGCATGCGTCCGTGTGCCCCACCCCCCTAACAACTTCTAAACGGATGGAGCTATTTCAATAAAACTCGGTAAGGTCATAGTACTATTTGGTGCTACCCCGACCGTGACCATCAAATGTCATTAAGTCTCATCAATCCAACATGACGGATGTGCGAAATATATATATCACCGGCATTCCATATCTCCGAAACTATTACTCATGTCACCATGAAATTTTGTACGGTGATAAAGGGCATTACTAGACGTTCACTTTTGTGACATTCAAAACCCTGTTGACTACAAAACGAACATAGCGCCCAAGCGAAGTTGGAACCTTTAAATAGATTTTTCTCGCGTCTTAACCATCCGAACGCAGTGAAACCTGGTACAGCAAATGAGTTTACAAATTTCAATGTACTGACATCTCAATTAGTTCAATTGTTACATAAACTCAAGATGGCGGCTGTGCGAAATTTTGAAATTAAGTTTTTATTTCTTGTGTCCTAATCATGCGATCAAAATAAAAGTTTGAAAAATAAATGTAAACAATAATCCTGATTTAATAGTACATAACTCTACGGTCTACATATATTAAAATCCAACATGGCGACCATCCGAAATATTTCACTGGTTCTCGATATGACAGCAATCAAACTGAAATTTTGTATGTGTATAGAGGCTATAAACATAATTCTACCCATGGGACATTCAATAACCTGGTGAGCACAAATCCAACATGGCAGCAACGGGAAATTTAAATATTAAAATGGACGTTTCTTGCGATTTAGCCATCTGAGCGCAGTCAAACTTGGTACGGTATATGTGTATATAAATTTTAATCCACTGTCATCTAATTCATTTAAATTATTTTAATAACCACACGATGGTGGCTGAGCGAAATTTTAAAAACTCTTTTTTATTTCTTGTGTCCTAATCATGCGATTGAAGTTTGAATAAAACAACTACACAATAATTTTCATGTAATAGTACATAACTCTAAGGCCTATATATAAAAATCCAACTTGGCGACCATCCGAAATATTTAGATGGTCCTCAATATTGTTGTACCCCTAGGGTACGCTACCCCCATCCCCTAAATAAAATCTCCAACAAATCAAAATTCCAAACAATTAATTAAAAAACCTACAAATTACAACTACAAAATTACAAGACTAATAAATTAGCTCCTACATGAGCCCAGGTAGCCTCGTGTCCCAGGCAATGACCCTAGAAAGGACTATGACTTGGTAGGAATGTAAGGATTCCGCCGACCTAGCACAAGAAACCTATAAAAACCCCGGAGGTCATACACCCGGGATCACTCAGTCTGTCTTAGTGCTACCGACGTGACGAACCGCTGCTGTTGGCTGAAGGGGTAAGTGTCTCAAGCGATCACCACACTCACCATCACATTACACTCACATCCCCCTGTGCTTGGACTGTAATAATTATTATTTGCTATCTTTTGAACTGCTATTTGCAAGTGTACCTCAAAATCGAGGTACACATTAAATTTAAAAGTAACAGAAGCCACTGGTCTTATCCTTTATTTATTTAGCTGATAAGATCCTACCCTATTAGCTTCCCCTTTAGGTAGGACCTAGAATTAGTCTTACTGTTTATTGTTTAATTGCTTCTTGACGTTAGCCGAGCGCTATCGCTCAACGCTGACACCAGCAACTTCCCCGTTAGCTCGCCTGCCCACAACTCGCAGCAGACCGCGTGACGCAGCTGTCGCGCACAGAGTAATAATTTAACTACCTTGCCAAACACCCCCTCACCTAGAACTACCCCGTCAAGCAGTACATTGGGGCGTTCTCCTTGCTGATCGCACTGACGATCTCAATTCACTTAATACTCCATACCTCTTACAGCAGTTGCCAAGCTCGCCCCCTATTTAGACTAATTTCATCCCTTAGGTTAATTCTTTGTACAGGCCACCCTCACAGGTACCTTACAAATGGTGGAGGCGCCGGGTACCGCGACGTTGTATTAAAACAACGCCTAAGGGGGTGCAAACAACGCACCTCTGCGGAAAAGATCCCTAAAACCTCATACTAGCCAAGCAAACGCCACCCCAAATTAAGAAATTTTTTGAAAAAAGGGTCCAGTAAGATTTTTATACCCACCCAGACCCGCCCTAACAGAGATACGTTCATTAACGCCACCCTTACAAAATAATCAGCCACTTAAAACCCCAAATTTGCTACGCCAACGCTATATAATTAATAAGGGGTCACATTAGTTAGTTGCCCACCCAGTTCGATCCCCAGTACCGTATATAGTAGTGTAATAGTAATATTTCTTTTACTACCCCCTTTTACACCATGGCACCTCATGCCGAAACACCTACTTCACAAGGGAGGGTGTACCATAGTAATACAAATAGAAGTTCCGAATTATTCTTTTTTCTCTTACGAAGCCGGCAGCGCCGAATGCTAAAGGTGCAATTCCGCATCCAAGCAATGCAGGCAAGGGTAAGTGCGGCACAGATAAAGTACATCCGCACCCCCACCGATAGGCGTAAGACACTCCTCGCCCGGGCACACCGAAATCTACACACGACCCACAGGGCACTACAGGAAAAACACTCGAAAACACTGAGGATACATACCAAAATGGATAGGGTCTATGGTCACCTCAATCATACAGCAAACCTCCAACACTTTTAGGCGCAATATGCGAGGCTGGATAACCATTTCGCACGGCTCATTGCCGAATATCGGTGGCTGAGCGCCCTTTTGCTACAGATATACCAAATTACTTCCCAGTAGGAAATACAGCGAGCATAATCAGTAAAATTTTTACCACACACAATAACATGCTCAGTATAAACCAATAGCTACATACATTTCCACCCCTGTGGACAAATAGTTAAATCCACGCAGCTATACTGCCCCTTCTCACACCTCAAAGTGAATACTGCCACCGCGACAGTAATGGAACAGGCCAGGGCATTCACCCGGCAATACACCGAGATATGGCAACGTTTCCGTCAGCTCCAGGCATACTTTATTACATTTGAGTTGTTAACACATCCACCTACCCCAATGGAAGCGGTCAATACAGACAATGCACCAACAGTAGCTAACACATCCATTCCCCTAATGCCCACTCCTATTAGGAAGGAGACTGCCGTGGCATGCCACATCCGCAGCTCGTTATGGGGAACGAGACACACGCAGACACAGTCCCTATGCCGCGTAGTAACATTTCCATCCCCACGCTTCCATTAGGCCCTAGGACCTTAGCACCTATTTCGGCCAGCAACAGTCCTAAGGTACGCCGAAAAGCCATATTAATTCACCGCACCATTCCGATCACAATCCCCAAAATAGAAGGTAGGCTACACAAACCTAAGATCACCCTTCTCCAAACGCCTCGCACGGAGAATGCATCCCTTGAATGGATACCAGGTGCGAAAGCCGCTTTGGCAATCCGAGGAGACGATGCCATCATTTGAGATAGATAAAAATAGAAATTGCCAATTCAGAACACATTATTTCCACATAATTAAAGGCACACTCAATTATAATACCAGTAAACCAGACCACGTAATAGCCTTATGCATAATATAACTCGCTTTCATAGCCAATTTTTCTTTCACACGCAACATTTAGGTGTAAGATGAGGATAAGAAATGTCGAGGTACGCTCCGCTCGCAGCAGTCCCACGTAAGCTATCTCCACGTTTCCCCAGTCCCCAGAGCCGTAGGAAACGAATGCATTAAATCACCATTATTAGGGAGTAAAAATATTTTTTCCCACACATAGTTCGAACCCAGGAACATATAAATTAACACCAGCGCCCTACGCGCTATGGCATTTAGTAGCCATGCTCACAACTAACAGTCACCGACAGTTCCCAACACTGCATGATACGAAGCTTAATTATAAGTTGCATGTTTAGTTATAAATGATATAATAATGTGTACCAGGTTATATTTTTTGTGTCCTATGTCTTTATAGAATAATAAAATATTTTCACATACACTAGTTTCAGATAGAACATGGCTAGATATATATTTAGTAGTACATATGCCTCACATTCCCCATAGGTCCCCATAGACAAGGTACGCCAAATAAACATTGGCAATAGCGCCAATGGCACTATGGCATCTAGTAACCACAATCTGAAATAGTGGTCAACACCAATCCCGATTTGGCCCAACAACATAATTAGTCTTCAATTGTAAAATTCCACATAGGAGATTCCGACGTAACATTCTTAATAATAGTTCCATATTTATAATATGTAAAGTGCATAAATGTTTTTGCAGATAATATATTGGAGACAGGATCTTGCACATGTCATACACAGTGCACGGCAAACGAGGTCAATCCTCTAACCCAACATACGGAAGTAACAAGAGACGTAATGCTCAGTCAGCCATACACGATACATGCCTGGCAACAGTCTTTTCCGCCCAGTCACGTAGACTACCACGCTCATACATGGCCGTGCGATACAAGGGTCATTAACACACATGGAGGCCACATGGCAAACCACAGAAGGATTCCTTTGCCATAAGAAGATGTCTACACACTTCACATTCATACAAACTTATACATAGCGCACATTTTACCTACTTAATCGCATTTAGATTACCACACACGGTCACGAGCACTAGGCGACCGACTAAAGATCAAATCACCTGTCATACGGGACTATACAGTGACGTGCCCTTCCCCCACATATATAATCACAGAACACAGTTGAGGTACACCAATTTATAACTTAAGGGACACTAGGGCTGAGTTTTTAGGCAAAAATTACAAAATTACTGTTTTTTGTTTTTCCCATATATATCTCTTATGGACCCCTGTGGATCATTTCAGTAAATCAGTTTTCATTCACCGCCATTTTTAAAGGCACAGCGACATTTTTAAATCTCCTATGCGTAAAAAGAAGATGGAAGGCAAATCATAGAAAGTAGGCTATACTTTTAAAACTAGAAATCCTAGAAAGTTGTAGGTTAACTCAAACGAAAGGTCTCCATGCTCTTTATCTCTACAACAAAACATTGTATTTTTCACATCCTTTCCACAAAAGTTTCATTGGGTGAGCCAAACTGGTTAATATAGCATGCGATTTTATAAAAATGCTTTTATCTCCAAACAACGTTTTTAGGTAATCAAAATGCTCCATGTGCATGAGGTATTCACCAATTTTACTAAAAAAATCACCGGATATTCAGAAACACATGTGTTAAAAGATAACATTGCAATATCTCCATTCACTTTGTAATTTACAGACCAAAAAAATTAAAAACTATGAAAAATTATCAAAATTCATAAAACATGATGGCACATAAAGAAAAAAATAATCTGACAGCATACATGTATCACTTTCCTCAAATGTCTCAATGTTATAATATTTATAATAGTTTTATGTATATGTAATGAAAATATCAAGCGCTTTACACAATTGCTAATGCGCATGGAGCATTTTGATCACACGGTATATTTTAATAATATAATTAGTAAAAAATCAATTAAATTTCATCCAATTACTTTCAAATTTGGTATGTGACTAAGTGTTACTATTCTAAATACGCAGTTTCAATTTCAACTCATTCTGATAAAAAATGTGGAAGTTGAAAAACTCAGCCCTAGTGTCCCTTAATTGTTTATATATATACACATACCTTCGGCAGCGACCGATAACCAATTCCGACAGATGTGATAAATGATAGGCGATTACATATATTTCCCATAACACTAGAGGAACTAACACTCTCATGGATAATGACCACTTCTAAGAGATTAATACACAATATTTTTTGGACAACTTTAGAAAGTGCACGGATTCCAACAGTCACCCCATATTAAGGCGGGATGACAGACCGCAACACTACATTATCACAGAATAGGCCAATAAGTTGGTACTGTCCCCGTTTACCCGGATAGTAGGCTGTCAGATATCCGCCCCCTCAATCGGATTGCCAACAATCAATCGCACCAGCTCAGCTACATCAATGAAAATGGCACTGACAGATACTACCGAGGTTTGAACACAGAAGTTACCAAGAAAAATTATTGTGGAACACACCAAAATAGACGGGGTTACATACTTACTTTTACTTACCTCTTATAAATATCTCGGGGATTGGGTTGACAACAGGATCCTTAAAGTATGCTCTCACAATAACCTTCACCATGACATTTAAAAATGAACCAGACCGAAGACGAGAACTTTGAACTGTACAAGAGCTTTATTTTCAAATAAAGAGTATGAATTTCACAACTCAACAAAATAAACGTGGCTATCAGTAGCCTATGTCAATCTGACTACGTCCTCCTAAAGGACTTGCAAATATATCAAACAATATGTTAGCTCCCATGAGCTCAAAATAACGTAACATTTTATAACACATTTGGATTGGATGAGGAAGTCAGGGTACGACATATATAGAGCATTTGGTTTCTTTCAATAAACATAACACCTTTATTAATAGGCACAAGGCCGGAGTATCGACCTCACCCGCTTGTAATCAGATGTCGAGCCAGCTGGTCTACTCCTCAAGCTGACGCATGCCCGTCAAATGGGGCGCACTCCTCTCCCCACACTTGCGTAAGAATACAGCTCCTTTTAAAGCTTTAAATGTCTACAAGACAACTCATACATATTGACGCAAATCTTTCAAAAGTTTAACTTCCATCCCACTGGATTATTTTAACATTACTTAAACTTGTTAAGTTATCATCCAAATGTTTAATCAGCATAGTTTAGAGTGTGAAACACACTCTTAAATGTTTATAACAAAATCACATAAATTATTTATAACAATTAGAAATTGTTTATAATATTGTCGAAAATAATTACAGAATTTTTAAACACGCCTTTAACATTACTTTCGTTCCACATTATTGTCAAAGATATTTACATTTATTATTTACAATATCAACATTTAAATTATTTAAATTAATAATTTAAGAAATACATTGAACCACATGTTTTATCCGATTGGTAAATTCATAATCGTGTTTAATATAATCGACCAATGAAGGTTAGTTATACATGTAAATGTCACAATCTGGTTTAACCCTTTTAGTGCCAGAGTCGCTGTGAGCGATCCTCATAAAATGAACGAAACTTGCCAGCGTCGCTCTGAGAGACGCTTCGTTTTTGTATTCTTAGAAGGGCTTATAGACCGAAAATGGCGTCTAAACTTGACGTGACCATTAAAGAGAGTTCTAGCTACCATTTTCTGGCAAACATCTTTTGTTTTCTATCTATCTATATACTCGAGCGATATTTGAAGTTCCTTGACTTGTTTACGCGTGACTCGTAAAAGCATGGCGTCCAAGGGAAGGAAGCATTGTTTGAGAGAGGAAGAAATTGAAGAATTAATGATTGATGAGTGAACTCTTGGACTTCGTGGACAGTGATTGCGATCTTGTGTGTGACGAATCAAGTGCCGATTTCGCTTCAGAATAATGCGATCGTACATAACCAAACAAATGATAGTGATGGTAATGATGTTGATAGTAATAGTGACTGAGAAGAAAGGATCGTTGACCGGGACAATCCTCCACAGGCTACACAACCACAAATGTGAAAGATAAAACTACAGGGTGCCCTTCTGTTTATTTATTTTCACTGTAATTATTTTTATTTGATTTATATCAAAAATGCCATTGTTGGTGTACGGTATTTTATGAACATGCTAGATTTTAGAATTTCGGATTTTTGACAGCCCTGCTGATATTCTTTAAACTAAAAAACTGCATTTCCTGGTTCTTTTGTTATGTATGTGTGCTCTCCAGTGTTCATTTTTACTCCATTTATATGCGTGTGGTAATAGGAATAATCAAACTTTCTAATTTTATTTTACAGAAGAAATTATTTTAATTAATTAATTAATAAAGAAATAAATAAGGTTCATAATGATCTGAAAATTTCCCTGAATTTAGATAGCTATGTTTTGCAATCCCTGACTAAATTTCGCTTTCGTATCTTTCAAAACAGAGGATGTACATATTTTTTTCTGAAAGCCTTCATTTTCCATTAAAACAGCCTGGCACTTTTAGACTTCACCTTTAGCTTTTCGCCTGGCACTAAGAGGGTTAATAAAGGTTGTAATAATTTTAATTATTTGTGACGGCAATCTTCATTCAAAATCTTATCTCAAATTCTTTCACAACTCTTGTTAATTATAACAGTAAATTCACTTGATTAATTTTCAACGAACTATGACAATACACTCTAGCGGAAAATACTTGGCTTACAAAATAATGCACAAACTGCATTCAAATAGCCCAAAATTCATCATATATTAATCTATATGGCATTAAAACTTCCACCGAACTTACAAAACTTCCACAAATAATTCTTTATCATTATTAACGACTGTGGGAATCTCCTTCATTTATTTAATGGCATTATACATCAGCGACTTTCAACATGTCCGCTGCACTATCGATTATACATTCATAGTTCCACTTAAAAATTCTTATATCAATAATTGTTTCAAAACTGTTGTCATTTAAACTTCGTGGATTTCATTCATGAATCGAAATGAAATAAAAATTTGCCAATCACAAACAAATTTAATAGTAAATACGCTTATATACGCCTGTCTGGTCTATCAAAATTTAAGATTAACATCTTCAAAGAATTGTAGTATAAAAATACTATCATCAAACAAAGTGCGACTAACTGCAAAATAGTCGAATAGAATCCAATTAGACTGGGGAATGCAAACATCATTATATAAATCTCTATATGAGAAAAAACCTAACACAAGTTTCACGAATTTAATGCATTCAATAATTCATAATTAATGTTCATCTTTCACAAAATTGCCTAAGATGCAATGGTCGTTCATAATCGACGATAAATGTCTGTGTTGCAATCAATTCAAATAACGACTAGTATTTCCAAGATCGTCGACAACGTACTGGATTTTAACGCTCTAAAATCATTTAAATGTTCTTCCTTCTTGATGATGACAGAAAATTGGTCAAAGTAATTAAACTGGGGTAGAATTACTTTAATAAAGTGACACGCTGTCTGAATTTAAATCTGCCATAAAAATCATTAACTTACAGTCCAATCGTGACTACAAAAATAAGCAAATTACTGAAAAATCTAAATATCAGTCTCAACTGATTCAAAATCATTTAACTATGCCCATGACATAACAATGTCTTAATAAAACGTCGAAAAAGGCATAACTCATCAAGGTGTACTGAGAATAGGAATCTCAAACAAGAATATCGGGCAAAAATACATGAGGACAAAAATATGGGAAAAATAGTTGCTCAAACATTGCTAAGAAACTCAAATACAATAAACGTTCACGACTACCTTATCTGCCGATTGACGTTCCAGAGGAAAATTCCCCAAAGAAGACTGTTGATGGATCCATTTCACCAAGTTAAAGCTGAGCTCCATCCTCGAAACCAGAAACAGCACCATCGAAGAATCGAACTGCTTCACGAAGACGAACGACATCCTTCCGGCAATAATCTTCTTTGTGAGTCGGGACAACCCTGACCTCTCTTGAAAAATCCCTGAAGTTCCAGTTGAAAATCGCCATGAAGTTTTTGTATGAATTTCCGAAGAAATATTCATATTCAAAAAGTATGAAATCATTTCTATTGCTGTTTGATAGTATTCAGCCTTTAATTACGAAACATGGGTGTAGATGGTTTGTTCACCACATGTTCGCTTGTATGGAATAGCAATTAGCGAAGTTCCATGTCGCTATTTTACTCCGTTGAAATATGTCCCAATTGCATAAAGTCCTTTAGCCTTCCATTTGCTCTTCGGTTGAAGTATTAGAAGAACAAACTGCCTTATTAAATTGCTCCATTATACTGCAGTGTTGTGTCACAAAAGCAATCTGACGTCTCCCTATTTCACTAGCCCTGTCAGCCGTAGCGTTGAGTCTGGCTATACAAAGTGTTTCTTCTGTGGCGAGAAAATCACTTTTGTCAGTCGTCTAATATTGTCAATAACTTCCAAAATACTTCCTCGAAATTGTTCAGCTTTTCCACAGTCCTTACTGTAGCAATGCACAAGAGAATTAGCTTATAGGCGACCGCTAACTGTTCACAGCTAATCTCGTAGAAGCGTTATAAGTGTCGTTTCAACTTCACCTAGATTTACTTCACAGTAAACCTGCACTGCTTGTATGTTCGACTCTCGTTTCATGCAGTGGCTCCGCCATGCGTTACAAAGACGACTTTTTCACAACTCAACTCACTCGACGTTTCACTGAAATGACTATTTGAGATCTGACAATTGAGAATGAGCGAATGAGCGAATGAGGCTCCTCTCTTCTGCGCAAGGCCTTTTATGAACTTCATGAGGGGCGTATCTATCCCTTCCATCGCGTGTTACTGCGTCATCGCTAGAAGTTCCAACTTCGTCAATACATGACGGATTTTCATAATTCAAAAACTGAAAATAAATTTCACCAAAATTCCAAAACAATGCCTCTACTGCAAATGGATTTCCACAATTCTGCATTCCAAAAAGTAATAAAAGACCATAGTTTCAGCAATCTCCGTCTTCCTTAAGACTATCGTTCATTGGTTTAAGTCTCCCCTCCAATAGCATAATTTCTTCCTCAGCAGAATTCCACGTTTCCTGCGACTGCGTCGTACATCTCGGATCCTTCTCGAATAAATGCTGACGTCACTGAGAATCTCAGCTCAAGTAGCCTGCTGGCATAGCGTCTGCGTCATCCGTGCTTACGTCATGACTACCCACGTCATAACTATGACAGCCATAACTTTCGCTATAATTTCCAAAATAGCCACCGTGGTCTCTATATAATTCAATTACGGGGGCATTCTCCTCTCACCACGTTTTAAAAACAGTTGCAAATTGTTTTTAAACTCAGTGTTACAAGTACTTCAACTCTCTTGAACACGAAATTGAATTATTACTGGCTTACTCTAGGATAGTATCTTTTTAAATTTCCAGCATTGAACTTGCCGTAAATGACATTATTCTCATCATCGTAGAGTTCATAGCAGTTGTTTCCATAGGCGTTCGTAATCCTAAACGGCCCCATGAATACATTTCCAAATTTGGGGTATATTTTCTTGCTCATATCAGCCTTGACAGGTCTGCGTAATAATACAAGATTTCCAACTTGTAAGGGTGCACCAAAGCGTTTTCCAGATACTCTTTTCAATCGTTTCTCTGCTGCTTTCTGGAGTTGTTACTTCGCCTTGTCAATCCTCTGCTGCCTTCCTAAGTCGGGATCTCTAGGAATGTGGTTGAAAAGATTATCCCACGGCCTTTCTGGGTTTCTTCCAAGATGAAGTCGCATTGGCACTTCTCCTGTGCTCTCCTGCACTGTAGAGTTCAGACATTCCTCTATAAGGGGTACAAATCTCACCCAACCAGAATGATCATTTGGACAGAAAATTCGACAGAATTTCGAAAATTCAGCCATATATCTTTCTGAGGAATTCGATTCTGGGTAACGCACGCTTGAAAATAAGTGCTTAATGCCAAGCCTTTCCATATCTGCTGCAAATTCCACGGACGTAAACTGCGTTCCATGATCTGACAGTAGATATTCTGGTATACCAGCTTTAGGAAATACAGCATTTTCCAGTCTGCTTACTACGTTCCTTGTGTTCGCTTTCTGCATGGGACTCATTGTAACAAATTTTGAGAAAACATCCACGGTAACCAACAGGTACTGGTTACCCTGATATCCCTTCGGACAGGGGCCAAATATGTCCGTCGCCATAAGTTCGTTTGGCTTAGAAGGAATCATAGCCTTCGGTTTTCCTTTTAATAAAGCAGAAGCATACTTTGCTCTTTGACTATACCCCTCTCTTCTAGCAAATCTTCATCAGTCACTTCATATATCTCATTAATCGTAATCAGGTGTGGTGTGGCAATGTATTTACAGGTTCTCACTGACGTTGAGTAATCGGCGTTTTTTTTTTGTGTTACCGACCTCAAAATTCTGTTGGCTCGTAGAAGGCCCAGGATCGATTACAACATCCTGCCTTTTCTTTTGGTTGTCTGCTCCTTTTTCCCGTAATTCTTTCAGGTATTGCTGGCTTTCCTTCTCTCTTTCCTGATACTGATCGGGTGTCATAACCTGACCTTGAGTATTCTGATTTCTGTTTTGGCTCTGGTTATTCCTGTTATAATTTCGGTTATAACCATTATTGTTATAATATCTGCCTCTTCCATTATAATTTCCTCGGTTATAGTTCCAGCCTCTTCTCTGTTGATACGGTCGGTAACCTTGCGATCTGTTATTTCGGAACTGATTATTCCTGTGAGGACCTACATTGTCAGTTTTCTCCTCATCTGGCTTTTCAGTTTGTTGGACTTGGTCCATATATACAGTATTTATTTCTTTATACTCCTGCCTTTGACCTTTCTGCACCACGTTAGGCATTGGACTTGTGTAGTCTAACCTCCTCAGTAATTCATCCATGCTGGTTAAATCCCTGATGTTGGACGAAATTATTAGTCTTCTCACCTCAACTGGCAGCATACGAGAAATCGCATCAATAAGTTGCTCCGTGGACAATGGGGGTTGTAAAAATCTCAAGCGGGATAATTGACTCGTAAAGAAATCAGCGTACCGCGTTGGAAGAGTACCGGAGTATTTTCTTGAATACACCTCCGCTCTTAACGAATTCTGCGCTTCTATGGACCAAAATCGTTTGATTAATGCCTCTGCAAACTCGTCAAAGTTACTGAATGTGTATCTAAATGCGCGAAACCATTCGAGGGGTCCTCCAATCAAATATCTCTCCACTATCTTCATCTCTCTCTCTCTCTGGGAATGTGAGCTTCGATGAAATAATCTTTGAGGTTCCTTACATATTCGATAGGTGTCAAACTATCCGTGTTACTGAATTTTTGCGGTTTATCTTCAAAATTCCTAATGACCGTTACGTTCCTCGGATATGAATCCGGGTAGTTTTTCCCACTATCTCTATAGTTCCACTCAGGTTCCATATTCCTCTCTTCATCTTCCTCCCTGAATCTGGATATACGTTCTTCAGGAGTCACGTCTCTCTCTTCTGGATCTAGGTTATATCTTCTGGCATAATTCCTACTAGTTTCGCAAGTCAAGCCTACTGTATCCTTGTCAGTGATTTCCGTTAAGACTTTCTTGATTAGCTCTTCTATGTAGGTCTCCATTAAATTAGCCTCTCCTAACTTCAAATTCTGTAGTTTACTCGTCGTTTCATTCACATCAGAGACAACTTTATGAATCTGTTCCTCTAATGCCGATTTTAATGTTTGCACATCCTGATCTAATTTTGTCCTATCTTCAACTTGTCTTTCGGATAGCGAATCCATCCCGACGCTTAAATCTTTCCTAATCTGTACTGCTTCATTGTTAATATCAATTTGAGTACTGGCAAGTTTCCTTTCAATACGATCCTGAATTTGGGTTACATGTTCCCCACTTGACCTAATCCACTCTTCTTTCCAAATTGCTACATTTTCCGTTAACATTTCTGCTATGTCTAATTCAATATCCTCTTTCAATACTTTATTATGGTCTAATACTTGGGTTCTCATGACCTCTACATCAAATTTTAAACCTTCTAAAGACGCTGTAGTTCTAACTGACTCATCAACTAGCCTAGTCGTTAATGCACTTATATTACGTGTACAAAGAGTTTTTGAATTTTCTATCTCTTCCCTGACTTTATTTACATCAGTTTGGACTTTAGCAACATCTACGAAAACTGTGTTGACCTCTACTTGAATTTTATTTATGTCGCTTTGCATCTCGTTTACATCCGAATGAATGTTATTGATATCAACCTGAACATTGGACACATCAGTTGTAACATTTTGGATTCCTCTTTGGACTTCCTCAACCTTGTCTTGGACAGTCGCAACATCATTTTTGACAACAACTACCTCAGCCCTAGCACAAGAAATATCACTACGGACATTAGCAACATCTAAATTCAACATTGTAAGATCTTTATGCACATTAGCAACATCAATTTTAACATCAGCAACATTTTTATGCATATTAGACACATCTATTTTAACATTGGACATGTCGGAGCGCATGTCAGTTACAGTATTCTCAATTCCTTGGGTATTAATCTGTAAACGCGACATATTATCCTCTAAGTTAGCAGAACTGGTCTGAAGAGTTTTCATATTCTCCTCCATTCGACTAGTACTCCTAGCTTCCATCTCCTTCATACTCTCACTCATGCTAGCTTTCAAGTTAGCAGACAAATTACTAGCATTCTCCTCCATTCGACTAGTATTCCTAGCTTCCATCTCCTTCATACTCTTTTCTAAGTTAGCAGACATCTCCGCTAACATCATCTTCAAACTTTCATCTGCCATTACAATATTATTCAAAAATTAGACTGCTGTAGGGACATACATCAAAAGAGCAAAATAACAACATTTGAGCAACACTTTTCACCATATATAATTTTGATCAATTTTCTGTCTTAAATCTAACTTATAACTACCTTATAATTAACTTTCGAAGACACTTCATGTTGAAACAAACTCAAGCACATGTTCAAATTTCCCTGGCTCATTTTTAAAATATCCTAACACAAATAATTTTACATTTACAATCCAAATAATTTAATTTTATCTTTAATATGACTAAAATGTCATAAGCCGGTCAAATAAAATAAGATTCCAGATCATAGGCGATTTTCCTAAGTTTCCAGCCTATTTAACCTTTCTCAAGTTGTATACGATCTGATCTTTTCTGAGTGTAATTTTCCTAATACAATGCAACATTTAATTCCTATATAATCACACTCTCAAATTCTACAATTGGCCTAGACATCTAACAAAGAATCAACCTCTTTATTTGAGTCTAATCGAACCACACGTTTTAGGTTTACCAATCCTACTGGCGTTCAACCTGGTGATCCAGTTATGTTGAATCGAGCCCCAACGTTTTAGGTGCGCCAATCCTTCTGTCCCCGTTTACCCGGATAGTAGGCTGTCAGATATCCGCCCCCTCAATCGGATTGCCAACAATCAATCGCACCAGCTCAGCTACATCAATGAAAATGGCACTGACAGATACTACCGAGGTTTGAACACAGAAGTTACCAAGAAAAATTATTGTGGAACACACCAAAATAGACGGGGTTACATACTTACTTTTACTTACCTCTTATAAATATCTCGGGGATTGGGTTGACAACAGGATCCTTAAAGTATGCTCTCACAATAACCTTCACCATGACATTTAAAAATGAACCAGACCGAAGACGAGAACTTTGAACTGTACAAGAGCTTTATTTTCAAATAAAGAGTATGAATTTCACAACTCAACAAAATAAACGTGGCTATCAGTAGCCTATGTCAATCTGACTACGTCCTCCTAAAGGACTTGCAAATTTATCAAACAATATGTTAGCTCCCATGAGCTCAAAATAACGTAACATTTTATAACACATTTGGATTGGATGAGGAAGTCAGGGTACGACATATATAGAGCATTTGGTTTCTTTCAATAAACATAACACCTTTATTAATAGGCACAAGGCCGGAGTATCGACCTCACCCGCTTGTAACCAGATGTCGAGCCAGCTGGTCTACTCCTCAAGCTGACGCATGCCCGTCAAATGGGGCGCACTCCTCTCCCCACACTTGCGTAAGAATACAGCTCCTTTTAAAGCTTTAAATGTCTACAAGACAACTCATACATATTGACGCAAATCTTTCAAAAGTTTAACTTCCATCCCACTGGATTATTTTAACATTACTTAAACTTGTTAAGTTATCATCCAAATGTTTAATCAGCATAGTTTAGAGTGTGAAACACACTCTTAAATGTCTATAACAAAATCACATAAATTATTTATAACAATTAGAAATTGTTTATAATATTGTCGAAAATAATTACAAAATTTTTAAACACGCCTTTAACATTACTTTCGTTCCACATTATTGTCAAAGATATTTACATTTATTATTTACAATATCAACATTTAAATTATTTAAATTAATAATTTAAGAAATACATTGAACCACATGTTTTATCCGATTGGTAAATTCATAATCGTGTTTAATATAATCGACCAATGAAGGTTAGTTATACATGTAAATGTCACAATCTGGTTTAATAAAGGTTGTAATAATTTTAATTATTTGTGACGGCAATCTTCATTCAAAATCTTATCTCAAATTCTTTCACAACTCTTGTTAATTATAACAGTAAATTCACTGGATTAATTTTCAACGAACTATGACAATACACTCTAGCGGAAAATACTTCGCTTACAAAATAATGCACAAACTGCATTCAAATAGCCCAAAATTCATCATATATTAATCTATATGGCATTAAAACTTCCACCGAACTTACAAAACTTCCACAAATAATTCTTTATCATTATTAACGACTGTGGGAATCTCCTTCATTTATTTAATGGCATTATACATCAGCGACTTTCAACATGTCCGCTGCACTATCGATTATACATTCATAGTTCCACTTAAAAATTCTTATATCAATAATTGTTTCAAAACTGTTGTCATTTAAACTTCGTGGATTTCATTCATGAATCGAAATGAAATAAAAATTTGCCAATCACAAACAAATTTAATAGTAAATACGCTTATATACGCCTGTCTGGTCTATCAAAATTTAAGATTAACATCTTCAAAGAATTGTAGTATAAAAATACTATCATCAAACAAAGTGCGACTAACTGCAAAATAGTCGAATAGAATCCAATTAGACTGGGGAATGCAAACATCATTATATAAATCTCTATATGAGAAAAAACCTAACACAAGTTTCACGAATTTAATGCATTCAATAATTCATAATTAATGTTCATCTTTCACAAAATTGCCTAAGATGCAATGGTCGTTCATAATCGACGATAAATGTCTGTGTTGCAATCAATTCAAATAACGACTAGTATTTCCAAGATCGTCGACAACGTACTGGATTTTAACGCTCTAAAATCATTTAAATGTTCTTCCTTCTTGATGATGACAGAAAATTGGTCAAAGTAATTAAACTGGGGTAGAATTACTTTAATAAAGTGACACGCTGTCTGAATTTAAATCTGCCATAAAAATCATTAACTTACAGTCCAATCGTGACTACAAAAATAAGCAAATTACTGAAAAATCTAAATATCAGTCTCAACTGATTCAAAATCATTTAACTATGCCCATGACATAACAATGTCTTAATAAAACGTCGAAAAAGGCATAACTCATCAAGGTGTACTGAGAATAGGAATCTCAAACAAGAATATCGGGCAAAAATACATGAGGACAAAAATATGGGAAAAATAGTTGCTCAAACATTGCTAAGAAACTCAAATACAATAAACGTTCACGACTACCTTATCTGCCGATTGACGTTCCAGAGGAAAATTCCCCAAAGAAGACTGTTGATGGATCCATTTCACCAAGTTAAAGCTGAGCTCCATCCTCGAAACCAGAAACAGCACCATCGAAGAATCGAACTGCTTCACGAAGACGAACGACATCCTTCCGGCAATAATCTTCTTTGTGAGTCGGGACAACCCTGACCTCTCTTGAAAAATCCCTGAAGTTCCAGTTGAAAATCGCCATGAAGTTTTTGTATGAATTTCCGAAGAAATATTCATATTCAAAAAGTATGAAATCATTTCTATTGCTGTTTGATAGTATTCAGCCTTTAATTACGAAACATGGGTGTAGATGGTTTGTTCACCACATGTTCGCTTGTATGGAATAGCAATTAGCGAAGTTCCATGTCGCTATTTTACTCCGTTGAAATATGTCCCAATTGCATAAAGTCCTTTAGCCTTCCATTTGCTCTTCGGTTGAAGTATTAGAAGAACAAACTGCCTTATTAAATTGCTCCATTATACTGCAGTGTTGTGTCACAAAAGCAATCTGACGTCTCCCTATTTCACTAGCCCTGTCAGCCGTAGCGTTGAGTCTGGCTATACAAAGTGTTTCTTCTGTGGCGAGAAAATCACTTTTGTCAGTCGTCTAATATTGTCAATAACTTCCAAAATACTTCCTCGAAATTGTTCAGCCTTTCCACAGTCCTTACTGTAGCAATGCACAAGAGAATTAGCTTATAGGCGACCGCTAACTGTTCACAGCTAATCTCGTAGAAGCGTTATAAGTGTCGTTTCAACTTCACCTAGATTTACTTCACAGTAAACCTGCACTGCTTGTATGTTCGACTCTCGTTTCATGCAGTGGCTTCGCCACGCGTTACAAAGACGACTTTTTCACAACTCATCTCACTCGACGTTTCACTGAAATGACTATTTGAGATCTGACAATTGAGAATGAGCGAATGAGCGAATGAGGCTCCTCTCTTCTGCGCAAGGCCTTTTATGAACTTCATGAGGGGCGTATCTATCCCTTCCATCGCGTGTTACTGCGTCATCGCTAGAAGTTCCAACTTCGTCAATACATGACGGATTTTCATAATTCAAAAACTGAAAATAAATTTCACCAAAATTCCAAAACAATGCCTCTACTGCAAATGGATTTCCACAATTCTGCATTCCAAAAAGTAATAAAAGACCATAGTTTCAGCAATCTCCGTCTTCCTTAAGACTATCGTTCATTGGTTTAAGTCTCCCCTCCAATAGCATAATTTCTTCCTCAGCAGAATTCCACGTTTCCTGCGACTGCGTCGTACATCTCGGATCCTTCTCGAATAAATGCTGACGTCACTGAGAATCTCAGCTCAAGTAGCCTGCTGGCATAGCGTCTGCGTCATCCGTGCTTACGTCATGACTACCCACGTCATAACTATGACAGCCATAACTTTCGCTATAATTTCCAAAATAGCCACCGTGGTCTCTATATAATTCAATTACGGGGGCAGTACATAGAGCCAAATATAATACATTACGGAAAATATACTACAATTTCTATAGCGAATGCCATCACTACAGTAGTAGCGAAAGAATATACAGAATTACAGACAACACAATAACACAGGTTAGCCGCAGTGCATACACACAATGGCCTAACATATACAGGAGCACAGGTTAGCGGCATTTCTATAATGGAACGCAATACTTATACACTAATGCAGATTAACGACATTTCGCAAAGGCATAGCAGTAGACACACAACAACACAGGTTAGCGGATTTCACTATAGGCCAAAGCAGATTAATACTCATGACAGAATATTGCGGCACTTAGTAGCATTCCGCACACAATTGCGCTAGTACACAGGTGGATTATTACCACAACAGCCAATAGGAGGTGACACAATAACACAGGTTATCATACCGTCTCCGCATCAGCATATATAAGTCAGCTGAACACACAGTTAGGTAACACTGGGAATAAGGTTGACTTATACTTACACATATTACATATCCCATACACTGTAATCCATAAGATGTTTTTTAATACATATAAATTCACTTCACATAGGCTACTAAGTAAGGCAGACTCCACACAGACAGTGAGTCGCGCTCTGCATGCAACGCCGGATGCTTGCGCATACAGATTATCTACACCCGAGACGCCAGTACTCCACGACTCACATGTTATACACAGCACTTATGACGTTAACACATAATCCGTTCCACATATTTTTATCCTCACAGGGGGTTCTTAAAAAAATCTAGATCAAAGTGGAATTGACCACCAAGTACCGTCATAAAGACAGAAAAAATGAACAGTTTCCATATGAAGCGACCCTCCATCTCAGCCGACGGACTAGGGCCCTCATTTAAATTACAATTATAATTAAAATCATCTCATTTTAGCCGACGACCGATTGGACACCTAGACATCTCTAGGTGATTGGGGTGTCCCCCTAACAGTCGATCTAGGAACCCATTTATCATCCGTACGCTAAGTACAAGCTGTTCATAATGTTCTACTATATGACGAAATGATATTCGTAATTTTATAAATACTTTCATAATTTCATAAGTGCCACATGGCTCCAACAGGACCACAAATCCTTACATAGAACTCCTTTAATTTACATCTACACAGTAGAAACACTTAGCATTACGATCATCAGTTGGCCACAGTAAATTTACATATTTTCGTTTTGAGGCAACGTGATACGACATGGCACATACATATATATATATATATATATATATATATATATATATATATATATATATATATATATATGTCCATTAGTAGCACAATAACGCCATGGCCCATAAATGTCCTATAGTTGACCTAAGGCGTCAGCAAGTCAAAGGCAGGTTCAGTCCTACTTTCCTGGGTCAAAACACTATAGGATGAATATCAGCCGTGAGCATACAGATGTAAATATATTCGGCAACTAATACGTTAATGGTCCATAGCTATTCCACGTTTTCCTAAGGCGTAAATCGAGTCAAGAGCAGGTGTTAGCCTACCCTCCTGGGATCACGATAAGGAATGAGTATCGACCATAGACATAATCATGCCGAATTTTATAGATAATGATTAATAAAGGCCCGATGATTTTATTTAATATATAACGACTAAATATCTACTTGATTTCACAAACAGCATATACGAAATAGGAATACGTCATCTTCACAAAAACACATCTGGTTAGGAGAATACACTGTATAATTCTCACTGCCATACAGTAGAATGCCCGATAAAGGTAGCCCATTATGCTACTCCACGGACAATCCAACATGCGGAATGCAATATTCACTGTGAATATAAATATTACTACACCCCACCTTATTTTTTTCATTTTCCCGGAGTAGACAGGGGTAAACCACGGAAACACTTTTCCTACAGGGTGACACCCAACATTGCTACACTCACATGGAATCGCTACACGCGTACACACATTCCCAGTACAAGTTAATACAATTTGTAAATTAAATACAGAATAAATAAATATATTTTATAGACACCATTTTCCATTTTCCCGCAGGAAGGGGAAATAAAACACAGAAACATTTGTCTATAGATGGACACCCAGCATATTAATGCGCCCCGCATATTTTTCATTTTCCCGGAGTAGACAAGTGCAAACCACTGAAACACTTTTCTACATAGTAGTACCCAGAATTTTTACAGCCACAGGAATTCGCCATATGCTTCCGGACATGTATAACACACTCCAGCATATCACATAAATAGTATACAAAAAACACAATAGTTATATACATATCATTTGCCACATTTAGGTACGATATGATGACAGCGTAATCCCATTAGAATTCCTCAATAGAACGACATGCGTAGCTTCCCGATATACAGACGGACAGTTGATACCCTCCACCCGAGATTACATAATACACCGGATGTATAGCTTAAAACGATGTATAGATGATAACCAAACCATTTGACACATAACACGTGCTTATGACAGTTCATCTACGGAACAATAACAAAGCTCCGTGCTTGACACCCACTCTTACAGCTCAGGTCCAATCAGAATAGCGCCGCGATAAACAGGAACTACTACAGCCCGCCAGCCAATCAATGCTTCAGGTAACGCCTCACAGAAGCGATAGCTGATAACTCCCATGTACACACGTTATCATCAGCCACGCCTCCGATGTGACGAGTAACTAGCAAGCAGCCATAATGAATACAGGCCTAATCTCGCGCGCTGGATTCAAACGACACTAGGAGCGAGACATATAATTGTCGCAATACACTATACACAGCAGGGTAACCAAATATTTTTCTTTTAGTTCACCCCCTTCATCCATCAATACTTAACACCGGGACAGCATATTTCACGGCCAAAAGCCAGTATTCTCGATGATATTCACACAGCGCCGCGTCACACAAAATACACCGTATTTTATCTCTCAGCGGGCTTTAATACACTTTTGCCCTCGGATACACCCTTATATAGACACGCCATCCAATATAGGAAAACGAGCATGTCTCCGTAACCATATAAATATATAAATCTACTTCCCACTTAGGGGGTTTTAATTTATTTTATTCGCGGTACAGCGATATTATACAAAATATTGTCTTCCAGATTTGGACGAGCAAATTTATTTCAAGCGATATCACGTTAATATCCCCATCCCCCCGTGCATTTTACCCCTCTTGAACTCCATAATTAAAACGCCACAATTAGTGGAATTTATAGCCTGGTTTAACATATAGATGGCATTCACATATACCATCCTCCCAACTAATTGAATGGCAATACACACTTATGAATCCCCCACATTTCCATAGGGTGGATAGTATATATTTTTGCAGCAATAAGCCCCCCTATAGGAAGGACTTACGCCACACATATAGTGCGATGCAATATAACCTGGTTTAGAATATCTATACATAGTATCTCTAGACAGTATCTCTAGTTAAGGGATTATATTATATAATAATCCTAAATGACCAGTTTTTAAATCTAGGCTTTATAGTATATAAGTCTAGAACGTATATTACGAGTATGGACAGCAGTATATTATTATTATGGCTCCAGATGCCATATATTGCGACTAGTGCGTCCAAGCTTCAAAGCACATCTCCCTCCCAAGATACATATTAACACTCTACAGATAAACACTTGTACAATTCTCCCCTATTAATGCACGGCACTTGGTAATCATGCAATTACCAGGGTGTACACCATGATTTATCGCTCGTGGCTATATGTTAATCAACATTCGGAACTTTAGAGCTAACAGCTTAGCGTTCCAGGCTTAACCCGCTAACACCAGTGCATGCATTGTTTGATTTTAATGACCAATATTTTTACCCTGCATGTCAATTCAGAGCATAAATGCTACCATAACTCCTTCAGCACGGTACCTAACAACCACACTGAACACCCAGATCCTAAACAATAAAATCCTCACCCACACCGGTCGAGAATTCCTACCACTTAACGTTTCCATGCATCCCCATAGGACCACGATTCCTTGGACCTATCTTACCATCCAGTTACCGATACTTACAAATTTTAACATACTTACAACTGCCCACTAACACGGGAATACCCTTCACATCCTTCACTTAACTACTAACATGTGAGAAGGAATAATACGCAGCTGACATTAGCCGGATATCCGACGAGCCAGGCGCAATTAGAGTGCACTGTGCCACTACAGTCATCCCCCCCGTATAACTATGACATCATACACAAAATAATACCGCTTGACACTTTCTTTTCATGGTTTGTGCGCGGAGGTGCACTTTAATAGATGTGACCCTATTTTCCAAGGGAAAATAGATATTGGTAAGTTGTACCCAGGACTGACGGCAAGGATAGCCCAGGACCTGACAGAATATGACTTCAACGTTGACGACCGACGAGAGGTCATAGTGGTGACGTGTTAGGGCGGGCAAGCGCCTGTGTTAGAGGAAGTACATAGCCTGTCTCCCCTAGCATAGGGTCCGTTATACCCATTTTTTATGCCCTAACGTCGTCTAAACTATACCCCGCGGATGAAGGCTTGATGGTTCGATGAGGGAATAAACTACCCCCACATCGGACAGGATACTTCCTCCTTCCCAAGACGACCCCTATGACTTGGCGTTAGTTAGCATATAAGGCTAAGTAAATGCTCTACAGCGGGAGCAAGTCCTGCAGCGGCAGGTGAAGATGGATAATAAAAATAATGATGAAATGGAATAATGAATTAAGGGAATAAGGAAATAATGAAATAAGGAAATAGTGACAGAATATAATAATGAAAGGCTATAATGAAATAAGGGAATAGTGACAGAATATAATAATGAAATGGTATAATGAGATAAGGGAATAATGAAAAAGGAAGGAATGAAATGATAGAATACTGATATGAAATAATGAAATAATGAATATATGATCCCCCGGGCCGAGGTATCTAACACCGATGACCTCCTCTGTTGGTACCCCCGGAGGGTATCACACATGATATATAATACTTAAATTATACGACGAAACTACCATTCTCTCCCTGGCCGAGGTTACAGCTATTATTGCTCCCCAGGGAGAGGAATATATTGATATTGCCTAAGTGGCAATATATGAGCGCCGAATGCGGTCTTACGCAGATGTGTAAGCCCGATAGGAACGGTCCATACCGTTCACGTGATTGTCCTTCAAGGAAGGGACGAAGGTATATAAGAACGGTCCATACCGTTCACGTGATTGTCCTTCAAGGAAGGGACGATAGTATATAGGAACGGTCCATACCGTTCACGAGATTGTCCTTCAAGGAAGGGACGATGGTATATAGGTACGCTCCATACCGTTCACGAGATTGTCCTTCAAGGAAGGGACGATAGTATATAGGAACGGTCCATACCGTTCACATGAGTGTCCTTCAATGGAAGGGCCGATAGCACAATGAACTACTAAGGAATAGGCAATATTGAATAAAGGAAATCGTAGCGCAATGATATAGGACAGAAATGAATAGGAATAAAGTAAATTGAAGTTATAGGAAATAATGAGTAAGAAAGAATAAAGAAATACAAGGGTGTATACAATAATGAATGAAGAATGAAGTAGCACAATGATATAGGACAGAAATGAATAGGAGTAAAGTAAAGTGAAGTTATAGGAAAAAGTGAGTAATAAGGAATAATGAGATACAAAGATATAGCCAATAAGGAATAAAGGATGAAGTAGCACAATGATATAGGAAAGAAAGAATCGGAATAAAGTAAAGCGAAGTTATAGGAAATAATGAGTAAGAAGGAATAAAGAAATACAAAGATATAGCCGGTAAGGAATAAAGGATGAAGTAGTACAAGGATTTAGGAAAAAGATGAATAAGAATAAGGAAATGCGAAGGTATAGAAAATAAGGACTAATGTATAAACCAAATAGAAAGGTACATGAAAGTATAAAAAAGGTAAATAAAAAAATGGCCAGTAATAATTATAGATCTATGTTTATGATCATATGTATGTATTTATTTTTCAGCGCAGGTTGAAAACCTGAGACGCCGATTCCGGACACAGCGCACATAGTGGTGCATACTTTGCGCACATGCATCGGGAGTAGCTCCATTTCGGGCACTCGCCGAAATTACTAATAACAGTGACAAAATGTGATATATTTGTGAGAGGAAATGTTTTTTCTATATAACTCCACAGGTTCACCCCACAAATGACGAGGGTGAATACCCTCTATTATGATTTTATATGTGTCTTATTGATCCCCACAGATGGCGACGAGTTATATGCATTAATAATATGTTTTTTTTACTACACAAATTTCCCGCCCCCACATTTCACACTCACACGGCCAATACACAATCCCCCCCCCCAACATGATACATATTTCCAGGCGCACATCCGAACCACGGTGGAGATATAATTGTGGGATATCCCCCACCATTTGACACCTATAATGAGAGGTGCACTACGGCCACACAGCTCGCGCCTATTTCTGTAAAGGACGAGTTGTGCTGCCAAGATGACTTCGCTCGCCCACAGGGAGCGAGTCATACAATAGCAATAATGTAGACAGGTAGTTCATAACCTGCAGGTCATAGCTAATAGTTTACGCATAGGTATTAAGTTAGAGTGCACTCGACGTAGTGTTAACATGCATAGAGTACAATATTGTGGTAAATCAAAAGGGATAACAGTGATATAGTTGCGCAACTTCAGTATTGCTAGAATATTGATATAATTAACAGAGTTTTGTTTTAACATATAGAATATTGGTATCATTAATAGAGTTTTGTTTTGTTTTAAATGATTACACATGGTATGGTTGCATTGAAATTTTGTTGAAAGCATTTAAGATTGAGGATATTGTTCAGATAAGATTGCGAATGTATGAAGATATATGGATTGTTTTATTTTACACATTGTTTTTCCTTTCTATTCTTTTAAACTCCCCGTTGTAAAAATGTCGTATTTCTTCCCCACAATAAAACACTTCTAACTATATTCCCTTAAATTACACCCTGCGACATTTCTTTCATTCTTTCTCTCCACTCTATCACTTTTACACACGTGCAGGGCACGCGAGGGCAGTTTTTCATCCGCACCGGAGGTACGTTACTTATATATCCTCCCCCTACCCCTAGGATGTTTTTTTCCTCTCGTTGTGTTCCAGCACCCCTTTAGTTGAATGAATATTGAAAATGTTTTATGTTTATGTTATATGTACTGTTTTGTTTCGCAATTTACTTTATCATTTTGTTACACATACCAATAGGGACAAATGTGGTATCCCGCCAGGTAAATGATGTTACATGAAAACAAGTAAGCTTCACGACCCATTGTTGCATATTTGAAAATACATGTAAAGAAATATTGTTCCCCTCACCATACACACTTACACATGATCGCTGAGCACACTCGGACGCACAATCAATAGAAGGCACCTATATACAGCCTTCAACCTTCGACGATTACTAATATCTTACTAACTTCATATCTACCCCCTTACTCACCCCTATCTTCCACGAGGCTACACCCCCCCCCCCCCCCGACGACGCCACCCATACATTTATGAACTAAATTAAAAGAAGAAAAGAAGAGAAGAACAGAAGATAGAAGAATTACAAGAGAGAAGAAGATGCCCTATTTTACGAAAACCACCCCCAGGTCTTCGTCCAGTTATCGAGGACGATAACTAACCCTACAAAGGGGGTTGTTGTACCCCTAGGGTACGCTACCCCCATCCTCTAAATAACATCTCCAACAAATCAAAATTCCAAACAATTAATTTAAAAAAACTACAAATTACAACTACAAAATTACAAGACTAATAAATTAGCTCCTACATGAGCCCAGGTAGCCTCGTGTCCCAGGCAACGACCCTAGAAAGGACTATGACTTGGTAGGAATGTAAGGATTCCGCCGACCTAGCACAAGAAACCTATAAAAACCCCGGAGGTCATACACCCGGGATCACTCAGTCTGTCTTAGTGCTACCGACGTGACGAACCGCTGCTGTTGGCTGAAGGGGTAAGTGTCTCAAGCGATCACCACACTCACCATCACATTACACTCACATCCCCCTGTGCTTGGACTGTAATAATTATTATTTGCTATCATTTGAACTGCTATTTGCAAGTGTACCTCAAAATCGAGGTACACATTAAATTTAAAAGTAACAGAAGCCACTGGTCTTATCCTTTATTTATTTAGCTGATAAGATCCTACCCTATTAGCTTCCCCTTTAGGTAGGACCTAGAATTAGCCTTACTGTTTATTGTTTAATTGCTTCTTGACGTTAGCCGAGCGCTATCGCTCAACGCTGACACCAGCAACTTCCCCGTTAGCTCGCCTGCCCACGACTCGTAGCAGACCGCGTGACGCAGCTGTCGCGCACAGAGTAATAATTTAACTACCTTGCCAAACACCCCCTCACCTAGAACTACCCCGTCAAGCAGTACATTGGGGAGTTCTCCTTGCTGATCGCACTGACGATCTCAATTCACTAAATACTCCATACCTCTTACAGCAGTTGCCAAGCTCGCCCCCTATTTAGACTAATTTCATCCCTTAGGTTAATTCTTTGTACAGGCCACCCTCACAGGTACCTTACAATATCTATTACAGCAATCAAACTGAAATTTTGTTTATTGATAGAGACAATTAATATAAGTATGATATATGAAAATCGGCTATAGAGTTCTTCACGGAACTACTTGTATTTCCTTTCTTTCTTGTGCCTTCTCTTCTTCTAAAGAATGAGTTAAATGTAAGGCTGTAGTTAGTTATTGTTCCACTGTAGTTTTGTTTTTTTCTTTTCATTTCATCATCATCATCATCTTCATTTTCACCCAAACCATTATGAGCTGATAACCTAGATGTAATGAACCTACTAACCAGTGCATGTGTACTCTGTGCAATACATCTTGTGATCGATATCACTTCATGAGGTGCTCCAAAAGAGTGAAAATTTGATGATTACAGTAGAGAATAAATAAGCAGTACTAGTAAGATTTACTATGATTGTGATAATTTATAATTTGTAATATGGCAATTCGGCTAAACTACATTCTTCTTATTATGATTATTATAACCAAGATGTTAGGTCCCTCAAGACAACGATCATCATCATCATCATCATCATCATCATCAACATCATCAATCAATCAATGTCTAAAGGCAATGCCTTGTCGATTCAACCATTGTCTTCTGTCTTCAGCTTGTCTTTTCATCTCACAATAGGAACCACATCTTACGTTTTGTATCAATGCTTGAAGGAATTGCTTCCTAGGTCGACCTCGTCCCTTCTTTCCTAAGACCTTTCCTTCTAGTAGATTGGTTAGAAAGGTATTATGACGCACGGTGTGTCCAATGAATTTAGCTGTTCTTCTATGTACTGTTACCTTCAGCTGTTTCCTTCCCTGGATTTCTCGCAGTATACTTTCGTTTGTTCTTTTTTCAGTCCAACTGACCTTTAGCATTCGCCTCCAGACCCACATCTCAAACGCTTCAAGCCGTTTCCTATCCTGTTCTCGAATTGTCCAAGATTCGCATCCATATAAGAGTACGCTCCTCACAAATGACATCACAAAATTTTTCCTAATCTCAATATCTAGATGTATATTGGTCAGAAGAGTTCTTTTGTTGCTGAATGCTTGTTTGGCAAGCGCTATTCATCTTCTTATCTCTTTGCTGCAGCGGTTATCATTTGTGATTAAACTTCCGAGGTATGGGAAACTGGTGACTTGTTCCACTACTTTGTTAGCAAGCCTGATGTTGGTGTGATTTCGCTCAGGATGTTTACTTACAACTAATTTTTTTGTCTTCTTCACGTTAATGTTTAGGTATAAATCTACTAAATATGATGACAGTATATTCAGCATCTTGGATAATTCCTTTTCTGAGTCTGCAACCACTGCTATATCATCTGCAAAGTGAATACAATGGATTTGTTTTCCATTTATTCTAATTCCTTTTGTGTTCGTTTTGAACTTATTTATAGCTTTTTCGATGAATACATTGAATAGGTACGGTGAAAGGGGGCAACCCTGTCTTACTCCCTTCCTGATTTTTATTTCCTGACTGCTTCCTTTGATGTCTACTATTGTGGTATGATTTCCATAAAGTCTTAGTATCAGCCTCCTATCCTTCCAGTCTAATCCTGAAGATTTAATAATTTTGAAGAGATGGTCCCAACTTACATTATCAAAGGCCTTTTCAATATCTACAAATGCTATATATGTGTTTCTATTCATCTCCATTCTTCTTTCTAATATTGTTCGTAGAGCCAAGATTGCTTCTCTTGTTCCCATTCCTTTCCTGAAACCAAACTGATCTGGGTCAATTTGGAAATCAAGTTTGTTATTTATTCTGGCTTTTAGTATTGACAATAAAATTTTAGATGCATGAGAGAGCAGTGTTATGGTTCTGTGTTCAGAGCATTCTGTACTAATTCCTTTCTTTGGTATCATAACTGTTCTGCTTTTGGCGAAGTCTTCAGGAATTTTTCCACTATCATAGCATCTGCAGATTGCATCATAAAGTAGATCTTTCATTTTCTCTCCCATGTTCTTTAGTAGTTCTCCCGGTATGTTATCTGGACCGAAAGCTTTATTGTCACTTATTCTTTCAAGCGCTGATTCAAATTCTCTTCTTGTGATAGCAGGGCCCTTATCATTTTCTTCTATATCATCTTCCGGTTCAATATACCAAGTTTTATTAGATACATTCCCATCATATAGTTCTTCAAGATATTATTTCCACCGCATACTGACTTCATCCGCATCTAATAAGATTTTTCCATTTTTATCCTTTATTATAGAACTTTTCACTTTTGGTTTCTGGTTTAAGGCTCTGATGTGTCTATAAGCCCTGTCAGTTTTTCCTTCAGCAATATCATTTCCAATGTTCTTAGCTATCTCAGCCATCCATTCCTCTTTGGCTCTTCCACAAAGGGTTGTAATTTGATTTTTTAACAAGTCTATATTGTTCCTGACTTCTTATGGTATTTTCCCTCCTGTGCTGGTTTCTCTCTACTATCAGATCCAATATTTCTCTTGTAATCCACGGTTTCCTTGGTTCTAAAATTCTTGTTCCCAGTGTTTCACGAGCTATATTTATCAAACCTTCTTTTATATCTTCCCATTTCGATTCTTCAAGTCTTCTAGCCAGTTCATTCGTTTTGTGGGCGAAAATCACTTTATTGTTATTGTCCTTTAGTTTAGTCACATCCAGAGGTTTCGTTTTTCTATGTCGGTTCTTTTTCAGTTGGATATTGCATTTGGCCATGACTAGGCGATGGTCACTGTCAATCTCTGCTCCTGGGTAGCTATGGCTTGATTTAACTTGAGTGCGATATCTTCTCTTGACAAGTATATAATCATTCTGATAACGAGCAGTGTCACCCGGGGCTGTCCAGGTATATCTTCGCCGTAATGGTACTTCAAATAATGTGTTTGTGACGATCATATTGTACTGATCACAGAAGTCAAGTAATCTCTCTCCTCGTTTGTTCCTGATACCCAGTCCAAACTTCCCAATTCCTTCCCGATCTGGATGACTTCCAACAATAGCGTTAAAATCTCCCATAATTATTACATTATCTGATTCCTTTATCAGACTCCATATTTGGTCAATATGTTCGTACATTTCTTCAATTTCTTCATCTGAGCTGTTTGATGTGGGAAAGTACACTTGAATAACAACTATATTCCTGGGTCTTGTTTTGATTTTTACTACTATAATCCTTTCATTTACGTGATAGGTGTTCATCACATTTCTTGCCCATTTGCTTCTAAGCAGAAGTCCTACTCCATTACTTCCTCCTCTTGTGCTGCAACTGTAGATCATTCTGAAATCATCACTGCAGAAATCACAATTTCCTGGCCATCTGATTTCACACAGTCCCAGAACATCCATGTTTTTTTCATTCATTACATTTTTGGCTTCTTCCAGTTTTCCTGCCTCTAGGAAGGTTCTTACATTCCACGTTCCAATGATCATCAATTCATTCTTTTGAGGATTTCGATGGATGACGACCTGAGAAGCCTCCTTTCTTCCCCTGCCGGATCTTGGGTTCCGCGCCTCATGATCAGTAGACTGTACTTCTTGCTCTGACAATATCATGGTTGATTATGTACTAGGGAAAAATAATTGAGGTGGTTTCCCGTTGCCTTCCTCAATGCGCAGTAACCACATCACACCCCAACATCCAAGGATGCCATGATATGATGCAGCTGTTTGCTGATACAAGGTCGACAGATCGGTCTTGTATCAACAATAATGATATAGCTGCTGCCACTATATCATGTCCTCAGTTGATCCGCGGGTGCAAGCACCACTCTCATCAAGAGCCCCTATCAGCCATTGGGACGCGCCGTGTTGGGGTTGAGGTCTTCCCCGCCCAGATCCGTCTTCCACAGAGTACAGAAAAGCACCTACTTGGTTCGGAGCACCTCCCCCGTGGAAGCTGCACCTGGCACGGATCATCATAATTTCAAGCTGATTGATATAACGAATCGATTACAGTGACTTTTGCAATAGCTAACCAGAGCTATGAGCTAATATAACTCTAGCTGTAGTTATTTCATTTGAAAGGCTATTTTGATTTCACAGCAATAGTGCCAACCGACCAGGAGCTGAAAAGTTAAATTACCCGCTGTTTGAAACAAAATCCCGCCAGGCGACGTTGCTTGACTGATTTCTGCACTAAAATATGCTATTACCCCTAAATAAAAATATTTCGCCACAAACTCACATGCTATGGCGCTTGACTGGTCTCTGCAATAAACGCTTCAATTGCTGTAAACTCATTACTATTAAGTCTATCGCAGTGAAACTTGTTTCAATAACTGAATCCTAAATTACTGTATATACTTTTTAAATATTCCTGCCTCATTTTCCGAGATGAGGTGGCACTTCCAAAGGTAAAATCACTATAAATGACTGAATGTTAGGCTTAACTTCGGCGTCCCTTCAGCTTGTGAAGATTCCATCGTGTGCCAAAATGTCACAGGTAGACGAGCATGTGCGAAGCTTGATGATAGTTTGTATTGAGACTTGCGCACATGGTATTCAACCCTTGCCACCTTCACGGTTTTCACCTGCTTGACCTAAGTTGATACGATGCGGTTACTGGAAAGCACGCAATTGTTCACGCCCCCATAAACGGGCACCTGAGGTTAACTTTACGACTACATAAATAATATTTTCCCTCTATTAACCGCAAGAAGAGCAGAGCAACGTCCTCACTTCCTTCTGATCCTGGCCTCACACAACAAGTAATAGGTAACCTCTCACGCCTGATACATACGTGTGACCAAGAACATTCAAACGAATATTGCCACATATCTTTTCTATTGGAAAAATGTCATTATATTCCTAATTTCTGATCTTACTATAGCAATAAGGATAATATCCTTTACCTCCGATGAAGTATTTGCATCCACAGAACTGTTTTGAACCCTCGAATTACGATTTACAAGGAATGGCATTTTGGTTGACCACCAAACCAGAAGGTGAGGTTAGTAAATAACCCCACACGGCTTTTCATCTGCTACAACGTGATCCGCGTTATAACATATATTTGTTTACCTCCTTGTATCTTCGTTTATTTTACGAAATTATATAGCATTCATTTATTCTCAAGATAAACAAATTTTGGACATAAATTTACTACGAAATTGTATTTATTGGATTTTTAGACTGATTTACTCTGAAATAACGTCGTATTGTTTAGATTTTTAGCATATTTTCACTTATGAAAAAATAGGCTTATGCGATCACCTTTTGTCCGTGTGTGTGTATGTGTGTGCGTCCGTGTGTGTGTCCCACCCTAATAACTTCTATACGGCCCAAGTGATTTCAATGAAACTCTCTAAGTTCATAGCACTGTTTCGGCCGACCTCGACCGTGCCCTTCAAATTTTATTACGTCTTACCAATCCAACATGGCGGCTGTGTGAAATATTTCACCGGCATTCTATATATCCGAACCTATTACTCATATCACCATGACGTTTTGCATGCTGATAAAGGGCAATACTAGAAGTTCATCTATGTAACTTTCAAAAACCTGTTAACTACAAAACGCACACGGCGGCCTAGAGAAGTTGAAACATTTCAATACAGTTTTCTCGCGATTTAATCATCTGAACGTAGTGAAACTTGGTACAGCAAATGACTATACAAACTGCATTGCAATGACATCTAATTTAGTTCAATTGTCAACATAATCTAAAGATGGTGCCTGTGCGAAATTTTAAAATTGAGTTTTTATTTCTTGTGTCCTAATCATGCGGTCAACGTTTGAACAATGAACCTACACAATAATCCTCAACTAATAGTACATAATTCTATGGCCTATATATATTTAAATCCAACAGGGCGATCTTCCGAAATATTCAGACGGTTCTCATTATCTATTAATCTATGCCAGCAATCAAACTGAAATTTTGTATGCTGATAGAGGCTATAATCGCAAGTTCACCTATGGGACATTCAATAACCTGGTGAGCACAACAAATCAAACATGGTGGTGACGCAAAATTTTAATATTCAAATGGACGTTTCTCGCGATTTATCCATCCGAGCGCAGTGAAATTTAGTACGGTATATGCTTATAAAAATTGTAATCTTCTCTCATCTAATTCATTTACATTATTTTCATAACCACAAGATGGCGGCTGAGCGAAATTTTAAAATCTCGATTTTATTTCTTGTGTCATAATCATGCGATTGAAGTTTGAATAATACACCTACAGAATAATCTTCATATAATAATACATAACACTAAGGCCTATAAATACAAATCTGACATGGTGACCATCCGAAATATTTAGATGGTTCTCAATATCAAGGAATCTATTACAGTAATCAAACTGAACAATTGCGTGTTGATAGAGGCAATTAAAATAAGTATGATATATGGAAATTGGCTATGTTTAGATCGTAGGGTTTCGCAGCCGGTGTCTAGTTTATCATCTAGGCTTACAGCATGGAGCCGCGTCGTGTATCGGCATAGTTCTGTTAGGAGAGGCGTGACCCCTACTCAGACATAGTTAATGATGCGGCATGTATAAGTCCCATCCTGCGAGTATATTAGGATTAGGCATGTGATAAGCCCGAACGTTGTGTGATAAAAGAGAGACAGGCACTGAATTAAATAAGTGCACCTTAACACACTGCATGTAAACTTAAATACTATGCAGATGAAGAGTGAAGAAGCTACCGTGGTAAGTGCCACAATTAAGTATGTGTTCAGTGAATGGTTTCCCATTAAGTCGATAGACACCGTTTGATGGTTGCCAGGTACGATCCATGTAGCATTTCTGTGTGACCAAGTATAGGAATAACCGCAAGTTAATTTGAGCAGAGGCATGGGCCCTGCATGACGCAAATGTTGTTATATACAGCATGCGAATTGTAGGGCAAATTCCCGACTTAAGTGCAAATTTAGGACTGCGTTTGAGTGTATTTCTATAATATGTCTTAGGGATGAATACATATATTATGTCTAACTAAACTGATTTTTTTTGGAGAGGGGATGACGAATCGCTGATCCAGTTTAGATTTGTTATGTAGTTGCTAACGTGTCATTTCGAACTCGCACCATAATACCGCTTTGTGAGCGATTGCCTTTCAGGGCATAGTTTATGTTTGTATCTTTGTCAAGTAAGGGGACCCAGTCACAAATGTAATTTGTTCCCTCATTCTTGGGTGGTAGGAGTCGTAAATACTCACTTATCAGTGGCTCCGTGTCACAAATTTTAATAGATCTTGATCGTCTTCTCCATTAACCATGATGAGCGTGGTAGCCATGTTCAACATGATCACCATGTTATTGAATTAGGTCACTCTCATACGCTTAATATCACATAAAGCGCAGTTCAAGTAAGCCCACGTAATCATTGATTGCTTCTGACTTTTGCACAAGTTACAGTAATAACTGTGAGAATAGATTGCACACTGCTTCTACACAAATATTGCAGACTATAATAAAAAATGGCCCACCACTGTCTGCCTCACTGATTCTCAGATAGTTTATGTTTGTATTTTTGTCAAGCAAGTGGCCCCAGTCACAAATTTAATGCAATTTGAGGTTTATTCTTCTAACGTTTTTTGTTTTCAATGTTTGAGAGTACGTAAATAAGTTAATTGATTGCCAGGCGAGATTTATACCGCCAGAAATATTGTCAGGTTTTTCTGTTGTTTTATTTAAACGTTGATATATTTATAGATCATTGTAGATTATGTGGTAACTTTGTGAAGTTTTGGGTTTTTGTGATCTTCGAATTTTCCTTCCATTCAAAGAAAACATGTGTAGTATGATTTGTGTTACAATTTTAGTATTGTAAATTAGGGGTAAAATTGTTTGACATTGAGTTCATTTTCATTTAATGTACTTGTTTGATTTCTTTATATTTTTGGATTGTTGTAATTTAGTTGCTTTTTTATAAATTTATAAATGCAATTTTTTTAGCGAAATATATGTGTTGTTTATTTCAATACCCTTAAGAACCTGTATGTAGACCTCCGAATGTGCTGTAGTGTTTCTAATCCGAAAGAATCCGGTATGTCCGCGAGGTCTGGCCGATAATATTTTTATAAATGGTCTACATAATTTGCCAACGGTTACAGTAGTATGTGCATATTTGTAATTAAGATAAAGATTGGGAAGGAATCGTCCCTGGCCTTTTAGTAAGGAACCATCCCGACGTTTACCTGGAGTAGAAGAGGGAAACCACGGAAAACCACTTCCAGGAAGGCTGAGATGGGAATCGAACCTGTCTCTTCTCAGTTTTGCCTCACGAGGCTGAGTGTAACCCATTCCAGTCCTCAGAGCAGAATAACATTTCTTAACTGAACCGGGAATTGAACTCGTGCCTTCGCGGTGACAAGCAAGAATGCTAGTCGCTACACTACGAGGTGGTCACCAAAGAAATAAACGTTAAATAAAAATTTACTGTTGAAGAAGTCAGCAATCACTTTTACACCCCACCTCCCCTCCCACCAAAAAATAAACAAAATACAGTTCTCAATAGAAAGCAGAGGTAGTGATGGCAAATAGGCCAAGTATAGTAACCGATGTAATATATTATATTGATGAGAAAATGTTAACAAAAATAAGCATATTTCACCCCCCATGTTAAAGTTCTCTGGAATGTTCTCCGGAGACTTGTAGGGCTGAACTGGAGCTCGTTATTTTGCTGTGATAGCTTGGCTTTCATCGATGGGTCATTTGGTCATGGAGCGGTGAACTGTGAAAGAGAGCAATCATGCATGTGATTTATTCATTTTTACATCAAATAAGCGTCATTTGATGATTCTGAAAATCTGTTGATGAAACGTGACAGCACAGCAGTATTTTCGTTCAGTTTTCCTCTATGGAGACGTACAATGGCTAACTTGCTCAACAAGACATTACTTCGTATGGGCCTAACTCAAAGAGAAGGTTTATCAGCCAACGACTGATAGTATTCTGTAACTAATGGGACATATCAAGGAGAAAATAGTCGTGAAACAGGGACTAGTGCAACATTTAACTGCATTCACAAGGGAGTATCATGGTAAAAGATATTGTTTTCAAAACAAAGCAAAACAAAGCAAAGCTAAGCTCAGCAAAGCTAGCAATGCAAAACAAAGCAAAACAAAGCAAAACAAAGCAAAGCTAAGCTCAGCTAAGCTAGCAATGCAAAGCAAAGAGAAACAATTCAAAACAAAGCAGAGCTAAGTTCAGCTAAGCTAGCAATGCAAAGCAAGACAAAAGTAAGCAAAGCTAAGCTCAGCTAACCTAGCAATGCAAAGCAAAGCTAAGCTCAGCTAAGCTAGCAATGCAAAGCAAGACGAAAAAAAGCAAAGCTGAGCTCAGCTAAGCCAACAATGCAAAGCAAAGCTAAGCTCAGCTAAGTTAGCAATGCAAAGCAAGACGAAACAAAGCAAAGCTAAGCTCAGCTAACCTAGCAATGCAAAGCAAAGCTAAGCTCAGCTAAGCTAGCAATGCAAAGCAAGACGAAACAAAGCAAAGCTAAGCTCAGCTAACCTAGCAATGCAAAGCAAAGCTAAGCTCAGCTAACCTAGCAATGCAAAGCAAAGCTAAGCTCAGCTATGCTAGCAATGCAAAGCAAGACGAAACAAAGCAAAGCTAAGCTCAGCTAACCTAGCAATGCAAAGCAAAGCTAAGCTCAGCTAAGCTAGCAATGCAAAGCAAGACGAAACAAAGCAAAGCTAAGCTCAGCTAACCTAGCAATGCAAAGCAAAGCTAAGCCCAGCTAAGTTAGCAATGCAAAGCAAGACGAAACAAAGCAAAGCTAAGCTCAGCTATGCCAACAATGCAAAGCAAAGCAAGACAACACAAAACAAAGCTAAGCTCAGCTAAGCTAGCTATGTAAAGCAAAACAAAGCAAACCAAACAAAGCAAAGCTAAGCTCAGATACGCTAACAATGCAAAGCAAAGGAAGACAAAACACAACAAAGCAAAGCAAGACAAAACAAAGCCAAGCCAAGCAAAGCCAAGCAAAGGTAAGCAATGCTTAGCAAAGCTAAGCAAAACAAACACATTCTTTCTGTAGGCGCAATATTCCTAACACAGTTATTCCCTGGATACAGTAATAGTAGTGTGTTTTGGCCGGTTCTAAATCCTCCTCCTCCTCACCCTCCTCACAAGATGGCGGCAGCCCGATAACTCCCGAACGCATGGTCGGATTTAGACGAATGAGGTGTCATTGAACTCGGGCTGGTACCCCCTTTCCAATGGACAACATATTTCCACCCCAAAATGAAACCTACCCCTACTAGGGGGTGAAATTGTAATTTTTTAGAGAATCTCTCTTTCCAATTGCAACATGTGAGAGTTGGAATGCCGATATGGAATGAAACGTTGTTCTACATAAAGTGCATATGTTCGGTGGAAAGCCACTATGAATTAGCATGCCCACTCATGGCTTTTGAAGAGGGTGGGGGAACGGTTCCCTGTGGACGGGTCCTTGTTGACAGGTCCCTGTGGACGGGTCATTGTTGCCGGGTCATTGTGGACGAGTCCTTGTGGACAAGTCCTTGTGGACAGGTCCTTGAGGACGAGTCCTTGTTGACAGGTCCTTGTGGACGAGTCCTTGTGGATGAGTCCTTGTTGATGAGTCCCTTTGGACTGATCCCTTTGGACCGGTTCCTACGGACTGGCTCATGAATTTATTTAAATTATGCCAAAGGGCCTAACTACATTTCGCGTGTGTTGAACTGACGTTGTTCCCCAGTCTCCACTACTATAATAGGATAACGATATGAAAGGAAAGTGGCGAAATACACGTGAACATACAAGGGATCTAACTTGGTGGATGGATGTGTTCTAACGAGTCATTTGTAGTTGAATGAGACCAATACATGTTCTTAAGATGTTAAAACTATGGAGATGGTACGTGTAGTAAGACGTCTTGTTATTTCCTGTGTGTCATATTACAGACATGGCAGAGAGCGCGCAGAACTGTTGCTATGACTAACACTGCAGTAATTTGAAACCGCAAGTGTTCATGAAGACAATGGGTGATGATCATGCAAAGTTAGCAGTTATTGGATATTACACAGGTGTTCCTTCCGGTGTCATGTTGCTGACATGGCAGAGAGCACACACTGCTGTTACTATGACTGACGCTGCAGTAATTTGAAACCCCAGGTGTTGATCAAGACAATGGGTGATGATCATGCAAAGTCAGCAGTCATTGGATACCACACAGGTGTTCCTAGTGTACTTTGGACTCTCTGCTGTATTGGGAAAGGAATTGCAATGATCTGCAAAAAACTGCTGACACGAGCGATGAGAGTTTATATAAGAGGGGTGTCATATATTTCCCTACTGTCAGTCTTTATTACTCGCTTTGAGTGAACAGTGCTCTATTACTGCTCAAGAGTTGTAAAAAAGCCTTTTTGGTAGAAAATCATTAAATTATTTTGCAAGATAAGTACTTATTATTAATGGATTGTAGTATTTTATTACTAATTAATGTTGAAGTTATTGATTGGAATGTATTTATTGATTAATTGATTGATTGATTTGTTTACAGATAATTGGGTACCTGTAGGTTACCAGATTCCTACAATCTGTTCATTCAATGGCAGCAGTTGATAAATTATAAAAAGGTAAGTGCCCCTCTAATAACTTTTAAACAGTTAGAGTGATATTTTCCAATGTTCACCACTACATGTCAGTGAAAATTATATATTTGGCAGTCAAAAGTTGGAACTACTTGACCATGGTGTGTAAAGCTAATTTTGTAGGTTAGATTTTGATTACCGCTCTATTAAGTCTGAATGTTCATTGCTAGGTGTCAGTGTCAGAGGGAATATTTAAAGACTTAACCTCAGTTCTCCTAACATAACCTAACTTTACCTAACTTAACCTTATCATGTGACATGTTTTACATGTTTAAACTTGTTTTAAGACTGGCTATGACGTCACACTTAGCTCACTTCACTGGCGATCGCTGGTTTCTATCACGTGACATGTTCTACAAGTTTAGACTTGTTTTAAGACTGGCTATGACGTCACACTTAGCTCACTTAACTGGTGATCGCTGGTTTCTATCACGTGACATGTTCTACAAGTTTAGACTTACTTTAAGACTGGCTATTACGTCACACTTAGCTCTCTTAACTGGCGACCGTTGGTTTCTACCACTCTATCAAGTTCACAAAATACATCAAAACTAGCAATAAAAAATAAATAAACTGCGATTTTTAGATTCATTCCGCTTTATGCCGAGTAGTCTTGTTAAGCTGGCTAGTAATTTAAAATCAGATCAGTTTCATGAAATTCAAAGTGTCTTTCCTAAAGAAGATGATTTTAATTTGATTCGTCAAAAGGGTATATTCCCTTATGAAAATATTAACTGTGTGGAACGTCTTGAAGAGTGTTCTTTACCGTCGAAAGATGCATTTTACAGTTCCTTAAACACAAGTCATATCAGTGATCAGGAATATTTACATGCACAACGTGTATGGGCACAGTTTGACATTCAAACTTTAGGAGAATTTTCAGACCTATATTTGAAGACAGATGTGTTGTTATTAGCAGATGTTTTTGAAAATTTTCGGAATGTTTGTATGAAAACTTATGACCTTGATCCTTGTCAGTATTTCACTGCTCCTGTGTTAAGTTTCAGTTCAATGTTGAAAAAAACGAAAGTAAATTTAGAATTAATGACTGATATAGACATGATCAATTTTATAAAATCATCAATTCGAGGTGGATTAAGCCAATGTAGTGGACGGTACTCTAAAGCGAATAATAAATACATGCCTAGCTACAACCTTTGTGAAGAGTCAAAGTATATTGTCTACCTCGATGCAAATAACCAATATGGTTGGGCTATGAGTCAATATCTACCACTGAAAGATTTTCGCTGGCTGACACAACCTGAAATTGATGTCTTACATGTTGACACTCTTAATGATAACGATGATAAAGGGTATATTTTAGAGGTAAATCTTGAGTACCCTAAAGAGTTACATGATGATCATAATGATTTACCATTTTGTCCTGAGAATATGAAATCTCCATACATCACATCACGAACAAAAATGTTAATTGCTAATGTGAATGATAAATGTAAATATGTAATACATTATCAAAACTTGAAACAGTGTCTACAGCATGGATTGAAATTAACTAAAATTCATCGCGTATTGCAATTTCATCAGTCAGCATGGCTCAAACCGTATATTGATCTGAACAATAATTTAAGAACACTGTCAACAAACGCGTTTGAAAAAGATTTTTATAAACTCATGAATAATAGTGTTTTAGGAAAGACTATGGAGAATGTTGATAAACGAGTTGATGTAAAGCTGATAACAAAGTGGGAGAATGATGGTAAAAGGTATGGTGCGAGCAACTTAATAAGCAAGCCTAACTTTCATAGCTGTTCAATTGGAAAGGGGGTATCAGCCCGAGTTCAATGACACCTCATTCGTCTAAATCCGACCATGCGTTCGGGAGTTATCGGGCTGCCGCCATCTTGTGAGGAGGGTGAGGAGGAGGAGGATTTAGAACCGGCCAAAACACACTACTAGTAATTGGTTTGTCCTAGAGGCACAAGGACATGTATCATTTATTGTTAGGACTGTACATGCAATTCAAATATTCCATTAATTTGACAAATTGGAATATTCGCCAATTCGAAATTCGAGTAAACTATTCGAATGTTCGAACAATGCTGATATCCTAATATTTCGTTTGTTTGAATTAATCGAACATTCGAAGTGCTCGAGTATTTTGAATAGTCGATTATTAAAATGAATCGAATAGTTGAAATATTTGAATAATTCAAAGATGATAGGTACCCGAAATTAGTGGACGAGTTGTTCGAAGCAGAGGAGAATCTAAGGAATCGGATGGGGGGGGGGGAACCCCTTTCCCATTCAGCGTAATGTCACCACGGAGGCCCGGGTTCGATTCCTGACTCTGCCCAGAAATGCAATTCTGGTCTGAGGACTGGAACAGGATACACTCAGAGGCTAGTTCGATTCCTAACTCAGTCATCCTAGCAAATGCCGGGATGGTACCTAACTTACGGCCACGACCGTTTCCTACCTAAATCCTACCCCCATTACAAATACACACACTAGTACAGACTACACAACACAGTGATACAGTTTATCAGACAAATTCTAAACACACCCAAGTACACGAGGCTACATGACCACGATATCGCAAAACCCCTAAAGAATAATCATCATCATTATCATCATCATCATCATCATCATCAACAATAACAACAACAACTACAACAACAACAACAACAACAACAACAACAACAATCACCTTATAAATAAATTCCATTCAAAACAAGCATCACTTGTTCATTCTACCTGCCTGCCTGCCTGCTTACTTTTTTCTTTCTTTCTTTCTTTCTTTCTTTCTTTCCCTTTATGCTTTCTTTTCTCTTTGTCTCTATGCTTATAATAATAATAATAATAATAATAATAATAATAATAATAATAATAATAATTATTATTATTATTATTATTATTATTATTATTATTCGAGCATACTGTAGTCGGATTATTTCTCTAATGCGAATACTCTATTTCGAAAAATAGTCGAACTATTCGCATGTTCGAATCAAATATTCGAACAAATGGATGAACTCGATGTTGGAGTATGTACAGCCCTAGTGTGTATCAGTGCGAGAAAAGTGGTGTAAAATAAGGACGAATATGCTGAATGAAGTACGGAGCTATGACACATAACAAGGTAGTTTTGCAATTACTTAGATTTCTATTTAATCTCGAGCTCACTAACGTTTCCTAATAAATTAGCACAACGATAACGAAGTTTCTGTTTATCGTCTGAGAGAGATATACATAATATAATATCGGATGGCGAAGAAAGTTAACGACAACCATTCATTGTTCTGTATCAAAATGAAAAGGCATGTAGATTGTCACGGGAATAAGCTTTACTTCACAAATTGATGATGACGAATTTATTAAGGGGATCAACAGCTAGGTAATTTGCCCATGTTGTTTTTTCCCCAGTCTCTGGACTATTCTTCCTACATTTTCATTTGCGTGTTTTGCTTCATTCTATCAACAGTAAACGGAATATTGGAGAGACAAATTATGTCTTTAGTTTTCCGTTTACTGTTGATAGTAAAATGTAACCTACTGTATGTAAAAATGAATAAAAGTAGTATTTTTTTTAATTTGCCCAAAATTTACCTTACGGTATCATGATTTTAATTCTAAAATATTAAAGTTCAATACCATCAGTACATGTGAGAAAAATTAGTGTAGTCTATGTAACTTCATGTACACTGCCACACCCACTTCTGTAGGGAGAGTCTTGATTGCATTACACTGTAACGTTTCTTACAAGTAGTGGCCTTAGTTGAGCGACCATATACTGTATAGCGTTTACCGCTATCTACCACATGCAACTGTCACGTGTTCAATACCAGAGTCGGGCAACCAAATGCGATTGTATGCAGGGCTTCAACTTTCAAAGGAAGAGACTACAATAACAATACATATCCTCGTTAATAGAGATGAAAATGAAAATCCACAGCCTGCTTCCAGTCTACGACCGGGTCAGGAATGCAATGAATGAAGCCCCCATCTAGCGGCGAGGATATGAACTGTGCCGGCTGCCGAGGCCTGACGCACACCCCTGGGGCAATGATTAAATGAATGACAGATGAAATGAAATGATAGTGGAGAGTGTTGCTGGAATGAAATTTTTGACAGGGAAAACCGGAGTACCCGGAGAAAAACCTGTCTGCCTCCGTTCTGTCCAGCACAGATCTCATATGGAGTGACCGGGATTTGAACCACGGACCCAGCGGTGAAAGGCCGGCGTGCTGCCGCCTAAGCCACGGAGGTGTCCTCGTTAATAGAGATAACAAATATAATTACATTCACCAATGACAAGACTTGGACTGCCTTCATCTGAGGGAGAGCCTATCCACTATCCTGGTTCTACAAGATTATTGGTGGATGGCAATATGGGAAGAGAATTGAGAAATGAAATATATACCTGGCTGTCAAAATAAAGAACTGACTACTGTGACACTCGTCAAGTCATTCATTGACGAACCAGTTCGTAATGTCACCGACTTACGTCTTATTCGAGATCTTCAATTAATTCTCCGGCAGTCCACACAAACCGGTGAAACTGAATCCGGAAGAAAAACGAACAACATCCGATCCAATTTATGGGTATTATGGAAGGAACCAACAACAGCCCATCCATCACCTGGTGAGCTCAACAATCTACTCGATAACCAAGTTGTCAGTTAAGGATTTTTATGTTTCTCTAATATTATTTACTTTCATTTCAATTACACTTTCTTTGTCAAGTTATGCTCGATTATTTAATAAATTTCTTGTATTTTTAATAGTTTTCTTTCATGAGGGAATTGTACATTATAATAGCATTTTCCAACCAGAGATGCTAGATGGTTAAGTGTCCTTACACCTCACCCCTGGAGATCCTTAAGAGTGCTCATTAATTATCCTCTATTAGTATAATTTTATGTCCAAATGTTTTGTATATTGGAATAATTCCTCATACTGGCGCCCTTCCCGAATAAATTCACTATATTTGTTATCTCTATTAATAAGGATGTTTATTGTTATTGTAGTCACTTCCTTTGAAAGTTGAAGCCACGCTTACAGTCACATTTGTTTGCCCGACTCTGGGATTGAACCCGTGGCTGTTGCATGTGGTGGATAATGGTAAACGTTACATAGGCTATGGTTGCTCAACTAGGGGCACTGCTTGTAAGAAACGTTACAACACTTCCGAGAATTTTCAGGTGTTTGTCTTTCTTACATGGATACCCGTCATCAAGAAGGCTGTGGAAAAGGATGTCTGTCGCATAGTTACGGCTCCTTGTTGGCATTGTGTTTATTTACATGTGTCGCTTGTGGTGTTTCTATGGTTTCAAAACTGATTTACTAAGTGCTAATTTTGTGAGTTCTGGGTTATCCAAAGTAACAGAATGCCTCGTGGTGACCGTAATGTTTTAGTAAAGTTATAAAGGACCGTAAGTTACTTCTCGATTTGTGAAATGTGTCAGGGCAAGGTACATAACAAGGTACCCGTAGTACTTCTAGCCAGAAATCCAGTGCTGCGAAGACGAAAATTGTTGGAGGCATTTCGTTCGATGAATACAAGACAGAAGATAAATCCTCAAGCAGGTTTAGGTTCATAGATTTGAGGATTATTTTGGAAATTATTAGTTCAGCTTGTGCATGTGCTAACTGTGGTGTGCAAGATGATGACGAAGAGAGGGATGGTGTAGTTTCTAGGTTACATTTCCATTGTGACAGCTGTCAGTCAGATATTACTTTTAGAACTTCTGAAGTGAACAACTGAACTTATGAAGCAAATCTGAGATTGTTCTATGGAAAGAGGTGTTTAGGTGTTGGAAAGGAAGGTACCAAATTGTATTGAGGAGTTATGAACATGCCACCCCCAGTTGCATAGTACACTCAAACAGAGAACTCTTAGGTGCTCTTGAGAATGAATGTGAGGATAATCTGACATTATCAGATGATGAAATTGGAAACAAAGGTTCATCAAAGGAGAAATTCAAATAGGACACAGGTGGAGGAGGAAGAGGAATCAGAGGAATATGGATATGGTCTGCACTAATTACTTAGTCCCCCAGGGGCTCACATGGTGGGACGTGGGTTGGCGACCACGGGACCCCAGCTGAGTCCGGCATTACTTCCACTTACTTGTTCCGGGCTCCTCTCCGTCTTCTTTCATGTCGACATCCCTTGGTCAACTCTTGTTCTTTTCTGACCCCGACGGTATAAGGGTATCCGAGGCCTAGGGATTCTTTCACTTTCCCGCCTTAATTAGCCCTTGTCTCATCTTTACTGATCCCTCCTTCTTCGAGGCGTCAGACCTATTGTTTTCTTTTCATTATATTTCCTTTTTTCTTTCAGCCCCCCGTGTATCCAATTTATCTGCGGATTTTTTGAAAATACACTACATTCTGTGGGTATTTTCAATCTAAGTTGCATTTTGTGATTCTTTTTCGATCTAAATTGCATTTTGCGAGTATTTTCAAACTCAATTGCATTTTGTAGGGATTGGCATTCTAAACTGCGTTTTAGTAAGTCTTTCAATGTAGAATCAGGACATTTTAGTTAGTATTTTGAATTTGCATTTTGTATTTTCAACCTAAACCGCATTTTGCAAGCATTTTCAATCTAAATTGCATTTTGTATGCTGGGCATTTTGTAAGTATTTTGAATTTCAATTGCATTTTGTGAGTATTTTGAATCTTAATTACATTTTGTAAGTGTTTTCAATCTAAATTGCATTTTGTTAGTATTGTCAATCCAAATGGGTAGTTTGAATCTACCATACATTTTGTAAACAGTTTCAATTTCAAATGCATTTTTTAAGTATTTTGAAATTCAATTGCACTTTGTGAGTATTTTGAATCAGAACCGGCCTTTTTCAATCTAAATTGCATTGTGTATTTTCAATTTCAATTGCATTTTGTGAGTATTTCGAACCTCAATAGCATTTTGTATGTATTTTCGATCTCATTTGCATTTTCTAAGTATTTTGAATTTCAATTGCATTTTGTAAGTATTTCGACTATGCATTGCATTTTTACGTATTTTGAACCTTACCTACATTTTGTGTGTGATTTTTCAATCAGTTCCTTTTGTGAGTATTTTCTTCTAAATTCCCTTTTGTAAGTATTTCCACTCTCCCTTTTGTCAGTCGTTTCAATCTGAGTTCAATTTTGTAAGTATTTTCAGTCTCACTTAATTTTTCGTTACGATTTCCATTTCATTGTCAATTTCGCCATCACGCAGACCATTAGGGGCCGATGACCTACATGTTAGGCCCCTTAAAACAACAATTATCATCATCATCATCATCATCTGATTCCTTAGATGAGAGGCAAGACAATATAAACAAATAAAATCTTTTATTCGTGTTTTCCATAACTTACATTTTCGTAAGTTTATTGTTTCTTTTCTCCTACACTTTTAAAGATATAGTGATGCCACTCGGTAGGCTGCCATCAACCATTATTCTAAATAAGTTCATGGAACAATTATTTTTAAAGAAAATATTTCGGATTTTAGGGGGTAGCTTGCCATTATTTTATTTTCAAATTTAGTCCATCAGATTTCGAAGTGCTGTTAAAAATTAAGTAAATAAGATATCAAAAATTTGTTCGACAGATATCTTTGAACTGCTCTGTAGATATTACGTGTCAAATTTTGTAACTTACAATGTGATGGTTTTGTAAGAGAGGTACATATTAAGGGTACATGTTTCAGAAAAATCAAATATTCCTAGCTGAAGAACCATTTAAATTATCACTACGAGTCTGTATGGTTGTGGTTGTGGATAGATAAGAGACTTTCTATTTGTATTCGCGTTTGTTGTTTTGTTTTCTTTATACTTTTATTTATTTTTATTAAATATTATATTATCATTCGAGGATTATATCTGTCTGGAAATAAAGAATACATAAATATATATTGGTAAATTGATATTTCTACTTAATGTGCTGTCTCTTCCTGGCATCCTCATTGTAATATCTCGAGTCAGTAATTATCGCCATATCCTCAGGTTGTTCCTTATACGTCTAAAGCAGATTGTTTTCCTTCAGGCTGTTTCCATCAATGCCTGATAATTTAGAGCTGGAATTCATCAAGCACTCGACTCTCTTCACTTCTCTCGCAGTTCAAGTTTCTCCTACACCTTAAAGTTTTCATGAATCAATTTCCAATTTGTAGCGGCGTCAGAAGCAGGAGAGGGGGTACCAATTAAAGTGTCTGATAAAGCTCTGAGAAGGCACGCACAGGTTGATGACATTCCTCTCATTTCCGCTTGCTCGATATATCAATCTCAGAGGCAGGTAAACAACCTGCAATGTAATGATGGAAGTTGTGCGAGTTGCTAGAATTGCCTCTCGCTCTTGTCAGAACGGTACAGCTTGAACAGAAGCCCGGTCCGCTAACGCACGGCACATTAAGGGCCCACTTCACATCAAGTGGCTTACTCTTAATCCTCTCATGCTTCACAATATCGGCTTCTCCACATGTTGCAGTTAGACAAGCCTCTGTCATTTAATATCGCTGCACAAAGTATTATAGAATGATAAAATAATGTTGTTTATATTTTGATCGATCTGAATTCATTTTCAGCCTACGGAAACTGTCGTAGCACTGCCACCTATGGTCCTGATAGCTGTGATTGCCCTATCGAGTGTAACAGCTTAGTCTAATTTCGTGATGATATGACATGAGAGGTAGCACCAATTCTTATAAGTGCTAACCACAAAAAAAAGTCAACCCCTCGCAAAAAAAGTCAACCCCTGGCACGTTAAGGCCGACCAAGCGACCGCTGCCCAGCCATTTGGCCTTCAGATATTGGGGTGACGCGTGATCAGCGCGTCGAGTCCCCTCGGCCGTTAATCTTGGTTTTCGTGATAGGGGCGCTGTCTCACTGTCAGACAGCTACTCAATTGTCCTCACGAGGCTGAGTGCACCCCGTTCCAACCCTCACGTCAGTTTTAAAATCCCTGACGGAGCCAATGATCGAACCCGGGGTCTCCGGGTGAGAGGCAATCGCGCTACCCCTACACCACGGGGCCGGCATAAGTGCTAACCACGCAACTCCTATTGTCTGCGGGTTTTAATCAGGGAGGAAATACGGGAAGAACCTCACATATTCAAGAAGTGCATTCCACAATCATCTCGTGGAGCGTGTTTCAGCGTAAATAGGTGAATGACAGTAATTCTGTACTGCTTCTTGATTAGTTTACCATGGCTCTGGGATATTTTGCTTATGAATTTCAATACCGGAAGAGATGTTATGCGTAAATATCCCTCCATCAGACGCCAACCAGGACAGCCTGTTCAGGTGGCAGGTTGGTCTCATAGCCTGGCAAAGAGTCCAGTTTATCGAAGTGTTCATAGAAGTTATGAATTCGTTAAATGGTTATTTGTTCAGTAATACCGATAACGATACTCCCCCGTTGCACCACAGCCCATGAAGGACCTTAGCCTACCAAGCAACCGCTGCCCAGCCTACAGATTGTGGGGTGACGCGTGGTCAGCACGTTGGGTCCTCTTGACCATTAATCTTGGCTTTCTTGCCCGGAGAACTGTCTCACTACAGAAAGCTACTCAATTGTCTTCACGAGACTTCGCGCCGGTTTCTGGAATCCCTGGCAGATGTGGTAATCGAACCCGGGGCCTCTGAGTGAAAGGCAGGGAAGCTACCTCCAACACCACGGGGAATAAAAATATCACAATATAAAATATTTTTCAGGGAAAATAGAATCTGAAGACGTTGGTGGAGCATATAAGCAGTCAAATGACGTAAGAATATGCATCTTGATAAGCGACCTTAGAATGATTAGCCTGTACAAAGATGGGAAGAATATCTTAGAGAGCTCTTGGATGCAAAGTGATCACTTGTGACAATGAACTAGCAGGGGTGGAAATGGCAGTGAGTGAACCTACTGTGAGTTAGAAGTAAAGGAAACAATAAGGAAGACGAGTAGCCATAGACCGCCAGGAGAAGATAAAATCCTGTAGAAATTTTGAAGTACGGAGGTCCATAATTCCCAGAAGAGATGCATAGATTGATACTGAGACTGTGGAGAACTGAGGATATGTCAAGTGAAGGGAAATACCTATAATCGTGCCACTGCATAAAAAGGGGAATACACGATATGTGCCAGCCACAGAGACATCTCATCGTCGAATATTGGACGCAAAATGTTTGCAATGATAATAGCAGAAAGACTCGAACCCTATGCAGAATCCATGAATAGGGAATGGAAGTGCGGTTTCTAAGAATAAAAAGCATCAGCAGGTGAAATGTTCACACTGTGACTGATAATGGAGGAGTGTTATACATTTAATGCTATATTCGAATAGATTCTCGCGCGGCAAAAGACAGTACAGAGGACAGCTTTCTTAGCAATGCTGGAAATGGGAATACCCAGGAAATTAGTGATCCTGGTCAAAATAACACCCAAGGACACATAATGAGGTGAAATCACAAATTACATTTTCGTATGAATTTGAAGTAATGCAGGGACTGAAGCAAAGAGATTTATATCAGCGATTCTTTTTAATATTGTCATGGAAGCCGTCCTGAGAAAATTGCCTGGTAATCTAGGTTTTTAATGGAATGACGCAAAATTTTGCTTTCACAGATTACAACGTTGTAACTACAGTAGCTGCAAATATCCCTTCGAAAATCATGAAGCGTTGGGGGAAGAAACAGCAAAGTATGGACTAGTAATTAACCAGGTTAAAATTAGACACATGATCAACATCGGAAAGAAAACAAGATGGAGACATGTAAAGGATTCGAAGGTTTCGACAGAGTTACCAATTCAAATGCTTGGATCGAGTGGTGAAAAATCCACAGCCTGCTTCCAGTCTCCGACCGGGTCAGGAATGGAATGAATGAAGCCCCCAACTAGCGGCGAGGATATGAACTGTGCCGGCTGCCGAAGCCTGTCGCACTCCTCTGGGGCAATGATGAAATGAATGACAGATGAAATGAAATGATAGTGGAGAGTGTTGCTGGAATGAAATTTTGACAGGGAAAACCGGAGTACCCGGAGAAAAACCTGTCTGCCTCCGTTTTGTCCAGCACGGATCTCACATGGAGTGACCGGTATTTGAACCACGGACCCAGCGGTGAGAGGCCGGCGTGCTGCCGCCTAAGCCACGGAGGCTACGGATCGAGTGGTAATGGAGGAAAATTAGGCGCGACTGGCAGCAGGTAATGGAAGCTACTATTGCTTCCAACAACTTCTTAGGTCATCCCTGGTGACGAGACAGCTAAACCTATTGTTATACGAGACTATAATACAACCAGTAGTGCTTGGCGGCCAGGTTGATGCAGGGCCGCCTGCCAGGCGTAGGTTGTCATGGTAACCGTAACGTCAACTTACCATGCAGCGTGAGATGACGAAGAGGGGTGAATGTTGAAGGCACTATGAGGAGGCTAGGGGATTTCAGTGCCGCTGACGCTCGATGCCTTGCTGTGCAGTGGCAATGAGCTTTGCCTGTAAACAGTCCTCATTTAAGGTGTACTAATGAGGATGTTATTGGTTCCTTGCTTGAATGTCCCTTTTCAAGTAGGCATGGGTTGATATTATATTAACTGGGTGCGTGTCGCAGCGGTAACGTTCTCGCCTGCTGTACCCAAATTTGTGGGACCAAATCCTGACGCAGTCAATATTCATTTGAGAATACGAGGGAGCCGTGTCAGTAGATTTACTGGCACGTTAAGGATCACATTCAGATTGAAACTCCGGCACCCCGGTGTATTTAAAAGGCGCAGTAGTTACAAGGGACGGTAAACCAATAACATTATTATTACCGTATTATTATTATTATTATTATTAGTAGTAGTAGTAGTAGTAGTAGTAGTAGTAGTAGTAGTATATATAGTAAATGCTTGCACAGCTTAGAGATGGATTTCGACCTATGTTGGCCATACTGGCCTCCATAGTACAGTATATGTGTTCATAATCCACCACTGTCCGGTGCAATTGTGGGCTAGCGAGCCTGGGGTTCTAAATGCTCGATAGGTGATAGTCGGATGACCTGGCAGGCTAAGGAGGTACGGCAAACTGGAGGAGGTATTCCTCCGAAACCCTTCCCAAGTGGGGTTGAGCAATATGCAGGTACCTTTTGAAAGCTCCACAGCTCATGCGGCTGCAGCATGCCCTACGCATATCAATTTGCCTTATGTCCTTCCAATCACGAATAGGGATGACCACCTGTCCTAAGCTATAGTTCCGCAGACCATCATACCAGCAATCGGCGATGGTGTGTTACTTCACAGCTAGGACTGACATTGAAGCACAACAGTCATCGTCACCTACAGGGAACTTGGAATCGCCTGGTTTAGCCTATTGTTCATGACACTGATGATGATGGTGTATGGCTAGCAATGCCTAGATGAAAACATACTTCCATCCACTAAGTATCTGGGGAGAGATCGGACACTGACAGAGATCTGTACTGAGAAAGCCGCTACATAGGCTATGTCTGGATATTGAGTAACGACACGATATACGTCCATTTCAATTATGCACCCGCTATTTATCCGGGAGTGTCCATTGTGTGCATCGTAGAGACATACCTAGCACAACACATCATATAAGGTCACATAGCCGTGCCGAGCAGTCATATAGATCAGGGGTCTGCAAACTACGGCCCGTGGACCAACACCATCCCGCCAATGTATACAAATTATAACCAGATGCTTTTATTCAACGACCAATTAAAACACAATAACTGATCTACATAATGAAATTGAACACATTAAATTTAGTTAACGAAATGAGATTCATCCTAAAAACTTACAGTAATATATAGGTAATACAAAAAATGAAATTTATTATTATTATTATTATTATCATTATTGTTAATATTAATGCGATTTATGTAGCTGTAACATTCCACTGACAATTGTTTACCGTTGTGGATTAAGTTTACTCGTGGAAATAATCAGCAGCGACTTCAAAATATATTCATCAGCTAATTTGGATCTACAAATATTTTGTATATTTCCTTTTGGAGAATGTTTTTTCACACAGATAAGTGGTGCTGGAAGAAGCCTCCGTGGCTTAGGCGGCAGCACGCAGGCCTCTCGCCGCTGGGTCCGTAGTTCAAATCCCGGTCACTCCATGTGAGATCTGTGCTGGACAAAACGGAGGCAGACAGGTTTTTCTCTGGGTACTCCGGTTTTCCCTGTCAAAATTTCATTCCAGCGACACTCTCCACTATCATTTCATTTCATCTGTCATTCATTTAATCATGGCCCCAGAGGAGTGCGTCAGGCCTCGGCAGCCGGCACAGTCCATATCCTCGCCGCTCGATGGGGGCTTCATAATTCCATTCCTGACCCGGTCGGAGCCTGGAAGCAAGCTGTGGATTTTCAAGTGGTACTGGAAGCTGAAGAAATGCCACGAACAGATGTAGGCAGCTCATCAAATTGTGTGATTGGAAGACTCTTAGAAAATTACAGCAATGATAGCTTTGAATATTTTCCTTAAAAAATATTGCTACACTGCAAATAACCCCTACGCACTGTGCCATAAATATCTCACTCACTGGTCAGTCCCGAAACAAAATGTTGCGTTTTATCAAAACTACACTATGTTGGTATGCTGAGCTAGCTAGGTCTTGGCCCTTAGGACTTAGTGGAGGATTCAGTGTGGCCCTTAAACTAAAAAGTTGGGAGACCCCTGATATAGAGCAACGGAGATACCCTTGACGCACTCTGGTGGCAGGTGCAATAACACTACAAGAGTTATCAGATTTTGTCCCGTGTTGCAGCCATGCAACTATTTTCTTAGTGAGTATGTTTTTTTATTTGTCAGACTATACACAGTACTTTGTATGTTTATAGTTTAATGCTTTCAAAATATTTTTTTAAAATATGTGAGTGTAATGATAACATTTATGACTGACTTTGGAATTTACTTTTCAAAACTTGATTCCTTATTAAATTCACCGAACAGAAAATCAAAAACGTCTTGAAGGAACATACTAGTCGCTTTGAAGTGTTATAGATAGTGCCTCACCGGTACCCGGTGGTCATGTGACCCTTCACCGCTGACATATGCCCATAGCAGTGAGGTCTAGTCTCTTTGGAGTGTTGTAGATAGTGCCTCACCGGTAATATGTGGTCAGGTGAGCCTTCACCGCTGACATATGCCCATAGCAGTGAGGTATAGTCTCTTTGGAGTGTTGTAGATAGTGCCTCACCGGTACTAGGTGGTCAGGTGAGCCTTCACCGCTGACATATGCCCATAGCAGTGAGGTATAGTCTCTTTGGAGTGTTGTAGATAGTGCCTCACCGGTACTAGGTGGTCATTTGAGCCTTCACCGCTGGCATATGCCCATAGCAGTGTTCAAGGCGGGCCAAACATCACCTACTGTGGACAGCAACTGACCGTAGTCCAACGAGGCGTGATTTTGCTTGTTTCCAAATGGTGAACGCGTCGACGGCTCAGTGAGGCCTAATACCTGCAGTATGTGATAGGCGAAAGCTAGAGGTTATATTTATAGCATGTCTCGGGTCCGTTACCGTGAATTAGCATATTTATTACTACACACTCATCTTTATGATGAGAATGCCATTTTCCAAGATGACAACAGCTGGCTCTCTGTCGCACCTCGACTGACCCGATCTCAATCCCTGAACTGTGGGACTATTTTGAACTATTTGAAACACAGAAATTAACATCCCAGTAATTTGGAAGCTTTACGAGATATAACCATCAGTGAGTTGCTTTAATTAGATATGGCAAACTTCAAAAAACTTATGGACTCTCATCTTTGCCGAATCAAAGCTGTTATCAAGGCTAGAGTTGGTGGTTCACGGTACTAGAACGATGTCTCTAGGGTGTGATTATTTTCTTGTATGATGAGCTTATTAACTTTAGCCTGCATGCAATGCAACACATCTGGGGTTTGCATTTATATGTCATGAGAGATTTATTTATCCAAAGCTCTTAAAATGTAAGACTACATTTATTATAGTAATAATAGTAAAAGTAATAGGCTACTAATAATAATATATTTAAGTATTATTAATATTATTATTATGGTTATTGTTATTTTATCATATTTATTATTATTATAATTATTATAGAGTATTATCCTCCAAATAATTACCAACGGTGAAACCTGTAACAAATACCTGTGATTTTGTGTTCAAATTTCTGAAATTATTTTTTTACATCTCAACCCATTGAAGTTGCACTGAATTTCCAATACGTAGGATTGCGTCACTCGGGTTGATTCCACGGATTTCTTTAATGGATGCGTACGTAGCTAGACCATTATTCCCCATTAAGATATCATTGACGCACGTCCAAGTGCAAAGTGGAAGCAACATTTCGAACACATGAGTGCACCATTTCCTAGAGCCACAGCCTGTGCTGGAAGCTGAGCACAGACTCACCCAGAGGGCGTGTGACAATTTACGTGGTGGACCTGTAAACCTACAAATGCGCAATTACCCGTAGAGAAGGGAAGAAACATGTGCCCATTAGACGAGGATTTTGGGGAGCCATCGGTTTCAAACGGCCCTTCCAAGACCCTCCTCCTACCAACACACTACTCGGGGGGAACGACACATTCTTAGACAGGTTCAGCACGAAAAACTGCACTTGGGGGTGTCGGGAATAGGTGAGGTTCTATTTAAAACCAGCCTACAGGAATGCATCAACACAAAAGAACCTATTCAAGAAAGAGGCCAGGCTTACGTTAAAATCCTTCCAAATTTATTCATAAAAAGAACAGATCCCTAGCCTAATTCTGAGAGGTAAAATTGGCTAGTCCAAACTAATCTGCCCTAAATAGAAATTGAAATCCTAGCTAAAAATCTAAGTTAAACCTCTCGAAGTTATATCGACAAATTCGATCGCCCCTACGCAATACATCAGAAGTTAATGATAATAATAATAACATCACTGAATTTGTTGCAAAGCAAGACACTTAACTTGTTTAGAAGTCTAGGTGCATTTACATTTACAAGCACAATATCAATAGCTACGTTATGGTGATGTCACCTCCAACATTTAATTTTACGTTACTCATCCAAGCAAACCCTGATTGACGTTAAATGAAAATAAACGATAAGCATTTATTGCAAAATAAATATCAAAACTATGCACAATCTGTTCTTATCATAAAAATCATCTAGTACAACACAAATAATTCACAATGATCAACGACCCTCCTAATGTTTTGCGCAATTGGCGCACCTGCCTACTCACATTCCACGCTCCTTGTGGTAAATGGTGATGATTGTGATAAGAGGAAAAATTATGTTGGCAACTGCTATGGCGGGCTGCGACGTCTCAAGTTGCGTTATCAATGTAATGTGTGCTTTCACATTATATCGACATTAATTGATCGTCGTCTCAAAATTGGGATAAAGTCAGAATGTATCAAACAAAACGAAGAATAGCAGGTTCAAATATGGTGGTCAAGAGAATGAAATTTAAGTTTAGCATTCAACTCGTATTTAGATTCCAAAAATTACTTAAGCAATATTTTAATTTCAAAAATCCTGTCACATGATTATAAAGTTCAGGTTTAATCCATTTTATTCCTGAAAGTGTAATTGTGAATTTTATTGACTATGAACTTCGTTCAGTGTGACTATGTGTAGGGAATGAACCATCTAAAAATCCGGGAACATCAGTGAAAAACACTGTCAACATAGATGCATGTCACCTTAAGTGTATGTCACCTCAATAACACAATACATCGTCAGTTCCATCATCAGTCGACAAGACAAAAGAACGTACAGTGTCACTGGCAATAATATCAGCTCCAAACACATGAGCAATGGCCATAAACTTCCCCTTAAGTGTCTGCTACTAGACAACACAATTGCATTGTTCCCTAATTTATTCTCTCAATCTCATTCATGGACTCAAATATTCTGATGCTCTGGCAATCAGCTGTTCTCTAACTAACGTGAAGTTAAGTTCAATAAACCAATAAATGCGTTCAACAATAGCATGTCCAATACTCATGTCGTCAGGACGTGCACCAATCATTCAATTAAAATCCAGTATTTGCCTTTCTGGGATGTTATAAATGTTCCAAATACAGTCAAAAATCCCAAAATATCACCAAATAATTTCCAAAATTTGCCAAACACATTCACAATAGTGATAGACTATAATGTTCATCAATATCATTTTCCGGAAAGATCCAAAGAGTTTATAGTCCATTCCCACTAAGTCCAACGCTGTTCCAGTGCATCTGACATCTTGTCGATCATCCAAGCAGTCGATCATTGAATCGAACATGCGCTATCGTGTGCAGTATTGAGAATGGTTCTCATAAGCTAGACCAATCTTAAATGTGGACCTCTCCGTCACTTCAACCTCGCTTAATAGTTTCCCTAGATCTGCAACCGCTGATAAACTCAGTAACTTTACATTCCTAGTTCATGATCAGATACTGCCATTTATAATTATGCTAAATGTAATTTTGAAAGCAAAAGTTTATAAATGAGTTAATACGAGTAATTGGGAAGAGAAGAGATAGGTTGGTAGTTAACACATACTAAGACACTCAGAAATACCAAACTTAGTTTCGGAAGGAAGGGTCAACCACAAGAACTGTGGGGGTAGACCAAGATCAGAATATGTTTAACAGATTGTCTTGGATGTAAGGTGTGGTAGCTGTGTGGAGATCAAACGATTAGCTGAGGACAGGGAGGTATGGAGCGCTGCATCAAACCAGTCAAAATATTGAAGACTCAAACACAATTGGGAAGAAAGCGGCTGTGAGTCAAAAGAATCAATTTGAAGGGAAGCTAACAAGAAGCCGAGTACAGGATGGCCTACAGTGGGTTTAAACCCACATGTTTCTCGAGCCCATGGAGAGGAATTTCGTGTCCAGATACCCTGGTCGGCTTGGATAAGATGCACACAGTAATCAATCATTGAATTTTTCATCTGTCTTAAAGTCACTCAATGACACGTCTTTTAGAAGTTATGGTTGCATAAACTGTACCTTTAAGTTTATCTATGGTTCAGCTATGATACGTATCATTTCCACAGGGCTGATTATAAGACGATTTGTCGAATGTGCTGATGATTAGGAGGTCAGTCTCTTATCTTGATAAAGGGAGTGTCTACAAGCGTGCTCTAATTAGCGAGAAGATGGAACAGATGTAACAGGCAGTGAGAAATGAAACGTAAGGGCGAGACGCGACACTCTTTTAATGGTCTCAATCATCGACGAGAGATCTAACAGCTTTTTCATTGGCTAATGAACGTGTTATAAAAATACTCATCCGGAAACTCTCGTATATCCCTGTTACTGAAGCATCAAGAGTTTGTTGCTTCACTGACCAATGAAGCGTTCTTCATTTTGCTTGTTCTGAAGTCAATGTAGGAATTGCAGAGAATCGTCAAATCACTCTTCGCACAAATTTCCCGCAAACACTTTCCTCCTTTTATGTGATTCTCTTTAAAATTTTGGCCACCTCGATACGTAGTGGTTGTCACCGCGGAAAACCGGGTTTGATTCCTGGCTCTGCCAAGAAATGTAAATCAGTTCTGAGGGCTGGAACGGGGAGCACTCAGCCTAGTGAGGCAAAACTGAGGAGAGGCGGGTTCGATTCCTACCTCAGCCATCCTCAAAGTAGTTTTCCGTGATTTCCCACTTCTACTCCAGGCAAATGCCGGGATGATACTGTACCATTATAAGCCAGGAATGATCCACCAATATACGCAGCTGGAAAATGGATCGTAGCATCTTGAAGTTCACGGCTAGAAAAACTACACAGTGCTACTTGGCGAATACACTCTGGATAAGGGACAAGGGAATACAACTGAATGTGCTATAGTAACTAACTACAAAACATAAGGGCTCTCAATACTACTCGGGAATACGAGAATCGAACATCTTGGGCGTAAGGATACGGATCAGGTCCCTAGGAAAAACCCGACCCTATAGCATATTCCATCACCAATTAACTACAAAAGACAATGCCAAATTTCTATAAAAGGATCAGGGAAACGTAAGTCACGTGCCTGTCATTTATTCTTGACACGTTCGTTGGAAATATGAATTCCAGTTACAATTAAAACTGTTCAACAAGTCTTAATAACTTACGTTCAGTTTGAAAATAATATGTTAATAACATAAAATCTTCCACAGATTAATAATATGTTCCTCTAAGAAACATATAATTAACTATCTTACTTATACAAGATCAAATAAAATAATTCCTAATAAATTATTGCACACGACTGCTGTTCCCTGGATATTGGGAGTTAACAACAAAAATAAAATTAGTGTCGTTAATTTTAAATCCCCCGCAAAACAAATGAATTTACCCCTGACGTAGATCTCCGTCATTACAAATACTATTTATTAATCTATACAAAATAACTCCCGTCTCCTACACTCCTAAAATCCTTCCTCAGAAGCCATAAAAAACTACTATCATAAGTTAATATTAAAAATACGCTTTGAATAGCATTAAATAATTCCTATGAATATTATGCACGGTTTATATACATTACAAACATTTAAGATGACGTTCATCAACTAAACATCATTAAATAAAATATTTACAACATGCAAAAAAATGCCTACTTCAAACTTGATATATATATATATTAACTTTCTTCTTTCCTCTCTCAACTTAATTCTTTCAGAATCTAGAAAATCTTTCACATTACTATGTCTTTATCGGTAAAAATATTTCAGTCCGGGATTCTATAATCCGCACAGCTAAGTATAGGCATAGTTTGTTCACCACCTCTTACTGGTCTGTCATAAAAATAAAAATAGTTAATAAATAAAACTTTCCTATCCGTCGAATAATTACCTTTAATTTAATGTCTACTTAGAACTATTTAAATAGAACTCAGCTTACTCTCAGCTTTAACAAAGATCCATTGCTACTATAATTTATTTCAGATATAATTTTAAGAAGGATCCGCTGTCCTAATTTTTTCATGGAATTTCAACTGTTGAGACTATCTTAATAACTTCAAATACTCCTGTACAATAATACTGCCTCTTAACAATAATTCTTACTTTCAATATCATAAATATTACGTAGATCTGTCTTTACAGATATTTCTTCAACATTAATGAAACAATGACATAACTGTGCTAATTGCCATAAATACAACATGTTCCTCCGTCAATACGGGAATATAATAAATATCCTTCCTAGATATACTTCGCAGTTCCTTCCTTATATAACATTGGTATTCTCAAAATACATAACTTCTCGTTACTAAATTCTTATTGCATCTCAAACACATTTATTAAAAATACCATAATAAAAATATTGGTTCTTTCGATAAATTATCTCAACAGGTAATATAATAAAATAATATTCATTCGATAACACTTAAATTCTTTTCATAATTAACATTTTCAATGTAAGCTCCAATCAGCTGTTATACTTCACTCAAGTATTTCTTAAACATTTGTCTATTTCAATATTACGTCGTAACTTGTATTTACTTCTCCTCATATTACAATCTTATTCCAATTCATTCTCTAATACAATTCTTATAAAGTTCCATACTTTTACATTTGTGAATCTTGTCAATCAATATTCACAACCAGATCTGTTGAATAAGTTATCAGACTATAACTTTGTTCAGATCCTCAAAATAGATCATCAACGATCGCATTCTTAAATTATACTTCAATATAATATTCTTGGAACATAGTTTCCATTACACTTCCTTCGTTATAAAAAAAACAATATAATCCGACATTGTGATATTTGAAGCCATTTTTCAGTGTTGCCTAAGTAAACAAAAGTTGGGTGCTTTTCAGTCGGTCAACACGAATATACCCAAAAAGAGCTGGGTTGTGCCCTAATTCTGAAATAAATTACATGAGATTAATAAATACACTAGGACGACCAGTTTCGATCGTCAAGCGATCATTATCAGATCCATTACACTTAGGCTATAACATCTATGTTTGAGAATACAGGTGAAAAATATTTACAACATTTACAATTATTTACTTGCAGTATTGGTAATGCAACTGTCAGTGTATGCTAAATGTAGTATATCTAATGTTAGGTGAAATGCTAGAATGGTGATAAAAATCCTGAGTTTGTCTGTTTGGGGTGATAATATGGTTATACAAAATCAACTATGGTTATGCTGTAATAATACAGGCTGATACTTATCCGGTTAGTCTTCCTTACTGGAAATTCGAGCCGTTTCGTGTTTACTGTGTCACCAGTTTTGGTCGACTAACCCGGGTGTTAACTGGACGAAACTGGGTTTTCCCCTTTCTCCCCTCTTTGTTCCTATGTGCTTTTCTGAGATCAGTGGAATGTTTATGTGTGTGACGTTGACAAGTCTAGATAAGAATGTATGTTATTGAATACAGGAAGATCTACAACTACTAAAGACCGTGGAACTGTCTTCGCCACGCGTGGACTAAAAAGCCATTCAAACTAAGCGGTACACGCTCTATTGACGACGTCCCGGCACCTTTAGTACTGCCGTGCATACCGGCCTAGGTTTATTGCAGAAAAAGTACATAGTACACCTGATCCAGATAACATTTACCTATAACCACCGCTATTTTCCCCCCTATTTATCTAGCTTGGCTGTATCGCTAAGTTGTGTCTTGTTTCCGACAGGGTGTGTTTTTAGTAGAGTGAAAAGGGTGAACTCTCCATAAAAGTGTGTTCATTTAGATTGTTGGGCTTGTTTCGTTTGGCTAGGTGAATCTCGACTGCTTCCTTTATGTCGAGAGCTCTGCCTTTCGATTCGTGATGAATTATTTTTAGGTCAGTCTCGATTTTAGTAAAGCTGTGCCCCGTGTTACACATATGTTCGCATTCGGCTGAATGTGTTCCGTATATTAACGCATTCATATGTTCATTATAACGTGTATCTCCTCGTCTTCCACTCTATCCAATGTAATTAGCTTGACAACCCGTGGTTTGGCATGTAATAGAATATACCCCTGACTTTGATACGGGTCTTGTTTATTTAGATTACTATTTTGCAGGTGCCCCCCGGTCGTATTGTTCGTTGTGAATGCTATTTTTATGCCTTGCTTTTTGAAAAGATTAGTGATTTTATATGTGTTCATATTCACATAGTTGAAGCGCGCAAATTTTTTCTCATTAGTGTCCGGTTTGGGAATCGTTTTATCTTTATTTTTATGTTTGGCTATAATTTGGTCTATTTTGCTTGGCGGGAAACTGTTTTCCTTTGCTATTTGCTTAATGGTTGTTATTTCCATACTATAGTTGTCTTTTGACATGGGTATGTTTAAAGCCCTGTGCACCATTGAGTTGAACCCCGCTAATTTGTGCGTACTGGGGTGAGTAGACTGATTATCGATTGTATGCGAGGTTTGTGTGGCTTTTCGGAATATGGAATATGACAGTTCGTTATCTTTACGTTCAATAGTTATGTCGAGATAATTTATTTTTCGGTCTGTTTCGGATTCCTTAGTGAATTTGATTGAGTGGTGTAGGCTATTAATGGATTGGATTGTTTCTTCGCTTGTTAGTTCAGTATCGTAGATGCAAATTACATCATCTACGTACCTTTTCCATATTACAATTCCCTTTGTTGAAGTCTTTTCTAAGAACACATTTTCTAGTGCATTAATGAAGATGTCCGCTTAGTCGTGACCCCATCGCTAGACCTTCTGTTTGTGTGTACATTTTATTGTCGAATTGAAACACGTTTTGGCTCAAGACGACCCTCAGTAATCTCACAATCTCTTCAGTTTCTTTCGGTGAATTGTTGGATTTTAAGTTATTTTCGATAGTATTGATTGCATCAATAATAGGAATATTGGTGTACATGTTAGTTACATCGAATGATACTAGCCTCAAGCCAGGTTTCATTTGTAGGGTGTTCAATGCTGTTACTTATTCCGTTGTGTTCTTTACAGAGTTGTTTTCGTCGTTGGAAAGGCAGTGTTTTAAGATTTTTAGTAACTCTTTGCTGATTTTGTAGTTAGGAGCATTCCTACAATTGACTATTGGTCTCATTGGGTACTCATTTTTGTGTATCTTAGGTTGTCCCCGCAATGACGGTATTTTCGGGTTCATGTTTATTAGTTTTGATTTTTCGGCTTTGTATTCTGTTTCTTTTAATGCACTTTTTATTTGTTTTTGGAATTTGTTGGTGGGGTCTTTTGCTAATTCCTTGATTTCGTTGTTGTTCAGGAATACGACTGTTTTGTCAATGTATTCTGTTTTGTTCAAAATTACTGTGGTATTTCCCTTATCTGCTTTTGTGATGATTAAGTCATGTTCTTTTATTTTTTGTTTCAATGACTTTATTTCTTTTAGTTGTTTGTTGTTTTGTTTGTTATTGCTTTCGCCCTCTCGTTTGAGGATTTTTTTTGGCTTCGTTGGTGGCAAGATTTTTGGTTAATTCCCTGTCTTCTGCTGGGAGCTTGTGACTAGCTATCTCGACATCTGTGATTAACTGTTTTATATTATGGTTCGTGTGTGCGTCTGTGCAGTTGTATTTCAAACCTTTGTCTAATATATTCATTACATCTTGAGAAAAGGTTACGTTCGTTCTGTTGTTTACCCTGCTGTGGAAATTGAATTCATTATTATTCGTGTGTTGTTCATTAGATTGATTGTTCTGTGTTTCTCCTAGTTTTCTTAGTTTATAATCAAGCGTTTCGTGCTTCCTCGTTGCTCTGATTTTGATGGTGCCATGTAGGTGCTCGGTATAACTACCCCATTGGGATGCGTGCCAGAAGTTACTTAGTTGCAATTGAATATCGTATAGTTGTTGGTTGATTTTTTTGCTTTCTTATGTATGCAAATCTTAGTTCGTTTTTTTTATCCAAAGCGCTTTGGCTTGTTTAGTTGAAATGATTGAAGCTGGTGTAATCAGTACGGTTTTAAGTGGTACGTATTTAGGGGTGAGATTTAGTTCTATACATTTTTTGTTGAACCAAATTGACTTGTCTATGTTCATGAGTTTAAGCCTGTGTGTTTTGAACCTCTTGGCTTCACGATTTGCCTGACTAGCCGTGAACATTGTGCGATTTGAAGCCATCTTTCAGTGTTGCCTAAGTAAACAAAAGTTTGGTGCTTTTCAGTCGGTCAACACGAATGTACCCAAAAAGAGCTGGGTTGTGCCCTAATCCTGAAATAAATTACATGAGATTAATAAATACACTAGAATGACCAGTTTCATCAAGCGATCATCATCAGATCCATTACACTTAGGCTATAACATCTATGTTTGTGAATACAGGTGAAAAATATTTACAATATGTACAATTATTTAGTTGCAGTATTGGTAATGCCTTCCATTGATTGTTCTGTGTTTCTCCTAGTTTTCTTAGTTTATATTCAAGCGTTTCGTGCTTCCTCGTTGCTCTGATTTTGATGGTGCCATGTAGGTGCTCGGTAAAACTGCCCCATTGGGATGCGTGCCAGAAGTTACTTAGTTGCAATTGAATATCGTATAGTTGTTGGTTGATTTTTTGCTTTCTTATGTATGCAAACCTTAGTTCGTTTTTTTATCCAAAGCGCTTGATGCTTCATGATGCAGGTCAAGATACGGTACCACCGCCGCCTTTATCCCTAAAATGTGTTGATGTTGCTTCATTTGAGGGGTTGGGCATCATGGTATTTTCCCCCGTGTACTTGTGTGTGTATGTTATTTTGTCTGATAACCAGTGTTATTGTGATCGTTGTATTAGTGTATGTATTTGTTGTTTAGGTAATAATAATAATAATAATAATATCACATGGCTTCGGATGCCGGGTGCAAGCTTTGTTATTTGACACCCAGAGGGTAGCTTGCATGTCAAATTTCGTGGTTCCTTGAAGCACTATGAACGTCAAGGAGGTTAGATATCTAAGCTCCTAGAACACCATAGAGCTTTCTAGTAGAGAAATGAGGAATTTTGTGTTGGCGGAAACTCCCGAGATTAATTTTGCCATTATGAACACGGCTTACTCTATTCAAATGGGTTCTTTGACATGCCAACATCGTATGACATGCGTGTCGTAATTTTTGCCGCCTTTCAAAAAAAACACTTACCACGGCCAGGAGCGAACCTGCAAGCTTGGGGTTGGTAGTCCGACACGTTAACCACTCACCTACCGTGGCAATCTGTTATTGAGGTGAGGATTGGGAAGGAGACAGCTGTGGCCGTCCGCTAGGAACCATCGCGGCATTTGCCTGGAGTAGAATTAGGAAACGACGGAAAATCACTTCCAGGATGGCTGAGGTGGGAATCGAAGCCACCTCTGCTCAGTTTTGCCTCACGAGGCTGAGTGTACCCCGTTCTGTCATTCAGAACAGAATTTCTTGGCAGAGCCGCGAATCTACAGTAACCCGCGCCTCCGCTGTGATAGCTTAGAATGCTATCCACTACGCAAGGAGGCGAACACACGCAAGTCAAGAGACGGTACCATCCCTGCCGTAATCACTCGATTTAGTTGACGAATTTAACTTCAGACTTGAGTATGAAGCCAAGAAAAGAATCAGTCCCGTGCTCTTGGATATAGGCTACAGTGTAACTTATTATTCAGGGCTAAGTTACTTTCCAAAAGTAAGTAGGCTACGTCACAGTTACCTTTACTCACAAAAATAGGAGCTTGCCATGGTGGGTGAGTGGTTATCGTGTCGGACTACCAACCCCAAGCTTGCAGGTTCGCCCCTGGCCGTGGTAAGTGATTTTTGAAAGGCGACAAAAAATCACGACATGTATGTCATACGTTGTCGGCATGTTAAAGAACCCATTTACATTCAGTAGACCGTATTCATTATGGCAAAATTAATCTTGGGATTTTCCGCCAGCACAAAGTTCCTCCATTCTCTACTAGAAAGCGCTATAGGGTCAATGAGCTTAGATATCTAACCTCCTTCACTTTCATAGCATTCCAAGGAACTACGAAATTTGACATGCAAGCTGTCCTCTGGGTGTCAAATAACAAAGCTCGCACCCGGCACCCGAGGCCATACGATGTTATTATTATTATTATTATTATTATTATTATTACAAAAATAGGAACAGCTTTACTATTACAGTCACTATGTGCGGAAAGTAACTGCTTTAACAAAACAATTGTGAAGTAATTGAATTATCCTACGGTATTTTACCCACAGTCAAAGATTGAAATTCCGGATCTCGGAAGATCTCTGTAGTTAAGTATTATTTGGCGTGGTCAGAACTCAGATGGGTGACTGGTTTTGGGGGGCAAATTGCATTTGATGGGAGAAGGCAAGGAGAAACGGAAAGGAAGTAGCCACTCTACCGCAAGTAAACTCCGTATCTGGATCGTCTCTTCGGAGGTACCGACCAGCCTACGGGCTGAAAATTCTTCTTCTTTCTTCTTATTCTACCCACCCTACCAAAGTGAATACCAACAAAATGGACATAAGAAATTTAAACAGACGATATGTGGGGAATACGATCTCGATGTTCCACTATCTGACACCTGACGATAATTACATCATAATTAATAATGCACGATGCCAGCGGCGGAATGTTTGTCGCTGTGGCATCAGTCACATGTTCGAGTCCTATAGCTGGTTTTAAAACATGTAGCGTAATTATTATTAACGTACCCTGTGCTTACTACGAGCGTGTTCATTATTCTTTCAATTATAATAAAAGAACGTTGCTAGACAGTCCTTTTAAAACATATCTTTACGCATTTGATAAGACATGGTCATCGACTAATATAACGAGGAACCATGAGTACCGATTTGTCTTGGTGCATTAGAGGATGGGAGGTGGTACCGGAATAGCCGATCCTCGACTAACAATTCTGTCTTGTGGCCTTTAACTAACTGATTAACTAAAAGCACACAATACTCATAAATGTCCTCTATTCGTAAAATAGAATTTGAGACGTACGCAAACATATAAAAATGTTATGGTGTTTGAAGTAATTTTCAGTGTTGCCTTAGTAAACAAAGTTTGATGCTTTTCAGTCGGTCAACACGATTGCACCCAATTGTGATGGGTTATTCCCTAATCCTGAAAAAAATGATCAGTTTCGATCGTCAAGCGGTCATCATCAGATCCATTACACTTAGGCTATAAAATCTATGTCTGAAAGTATGGGGGAAAATACAGTATTTACAATAAGTACACTTATTTAGTTGCAGTGTTAGTTAAGATAATGCAACTCGTCAATATCTGTTAGTTGTGGTCTTTGTGAAGTTCTGTTAAGATTCTGGAAGTGATGATTGACCTCCAATATTTGCCTGTTTGGAGTTAATATGTGATTGTTGTTAAATGGTCAATAGATTATATAGCCTAAGTGTTGAAACTAACCAGGTGAGCCTGAATGGATGGTTTCATTACGAAAGAATAGTGATGTACAAAACAGACCACATTAATATAGTCAGAAGGAAGCCGAGCGAGAACATTGTATTCAGGGGAATCTTGCCAACCCACGCTATCATGTTAATTAAATAAATATTACAGCTCTATCACAAGTTACTCAAGACAGGGATTCACGCGGGCGAGGAAGAAAAAAGGAAGGGGCGTGGTTTATCAACCAAGATACCACGTGATATTAAGCCTCCACAGAGTAACAAGCGATATTAAACTCACATAAGAAAAATAAAACCAGGAACATAAATCCGACCCCAATTTGAAATTTTACAGCGGGTTAATTAGATTAATAATTAATGATCCAATTAATTGCGCAGAAACTGGGCTTATGAGAGTTATCCACATTCCCGGGCTTACATCTGTCGTCATGACCCCGAACGGGAATTACCCTTTTTGTTCAGAGAAAAATAGACGCTCCCTGAATTACGTGAAAACGTACGATAGGATTTCAAATGAAAAATCCACAGCCTGCTTCCAGTCTCCGACCGGGTCAGGAATGGAATGAATGAAGCCCCCATCTAGCGGCGAGGATATGGACTGTGCCGGCTGCCGAGGCCTGACGCACTCCTCTGGGGCAATGATTAAATGAATGACAGATGAAATGAAATGATAGTGGAGAGTGTTGTTGGAATGAAATTTTGACAGTGAAAACCGGAGTACCCGGAGAAAAACTTGTCTGCCTCCGTTTTGTCCAGCACAGATCTCACATGGAGTGACCGGGATTTGAACCACGGACCCAGCGGTGAGAGGCCGGCGTGCTGCCGCCTAAGCCACGGAGGTTAGGATTTCAAATCCATTTACATATTTGGAACCCGTGGTTCATAAGCTTTCAGAAAATGAGGATGGCTAAATTTTAACTCATTTCTACAGGAATTGAGATCAAGACACGAGCTCGTTTCCTGTGTTGCCTCAAAACAGATAAATATCATCCCCGTAGTGGGTTCATATACAGTCTAAGTTCGCCTATGAGAGGCGGAAGCCCGTGTCCGTTGACCTTAAGTTTGGGTGACAAAGAAACCTTCAATATAAAAGTTCGAACTGTAAAAGTGCTTTAATTAAGTGTAAGCACACACAATAAGTCTTCATAAGTCTTCATTTCACCTGTGAACTTTCTGTTCCGCAAAATACATAATTAAAGAATATACTGTACCTGATACCTAGTTGAGGCTATCGGCTACGCCAGCAGACATTAAGCCGTAGTTGAGGTTTTGGGAAGAGTTAAGAAAAGATAGCGCTCAGATCGAGTCAAGAGGAATGTCAGGATGACGTAGAAGGTCTAGGATTTAGAAGGCGCTGACCGCAGTCAAGCAGATGGAATTATGGATGGAAATATGAAGCTTTATTAAGATCTATATGGAACATGGTATTTAAACATCTTAGAAGAGGAGATATAACATGCTTTATATGTGGTAATTATTTGAAGGAAGTCAGATAACCCTTAAGTTATTTTATAACTTAATAGCCGAGATGATGGGGGTTCGAGATTATAGTTGTGACGCAAGAGCACGGTGGTGGGGAGGACGTCACGTGATCGCACCAGGCAGGTAAGGGTCAAGGCAGTGCAGACACTGTCAGTCTAGCTCTGTGAGCCAAGCAAGAGAGTCAAGCTGAGTAGCACACGCCTAGCGCATGGTACAAGGTCGCGCAGCGAACAGAAACTGTCACGGAAAGTGAAAGCGACAGTTTCAGCTTCACCGAGCAGCGAACGACAAGTAGGTCAGTGATTCGGTCGGACATCCGCATCAAACAAGCATAGGAGGCCGGGGTCTTTAAAACAGCATTGCGAGTAGTTGGAGAACTTTATTCCAAGCTGCATTTCAACGCAGAACGACATAGTAGAGCGACATGGCGAGGCCAGCTTTAGGCGGAGATGATTATAGCATTGCAGTAAAACCGAGCGGGTTAATTCCAACTTAATACGCAAGCATTATAACAGAAGCTGAACTTCATTACTACATTGAGTTGGAACGTTTATTCAGCATTTGAATTATAAAAGCAGATAGTTACGAAATACTGCAACTGTGAACTTCGAATGAACATAGTTTTTCTTAATGACATTACGACTATGCATTTCATAACGCATTCCAAGTAACATTAACAATTTTAAGCAAACGGAATGTTGTAAGCATATGCACTTAGGAACATTAGCACGTGCATTAATGCAATTATTTCTTATGAAGTGTTATGAATTACCGAGTACGAACACAGCTACAGGGTGTTTCATAAACTTAGACACTCTGATAAAACAATTTTATTTTCTACAAGTAAAACTAAACCGCTGTGGAAATTGAACTTTCAACACTCAAACTGAACATTGTCTAGAACAGTGGCGTAACGTAGAAGAGGAATAGGGGGTCCGCTGTTTCTATGAACTTTTTCGTGAGGTTTTGGACAATATCCGCTATGGATAACAAGTTCATCATGTCGGAGTAAACGCAGACAGAGACGCGATGGCACCACGGAGCGATGGATTCGATTCCTGACGAGAAGGAGGTCCACCAGCTGATTCACTTGGGATTTCGAAGGCAATCGTCATTGAATGGATGGAATGATATTCACGCCGATCTTTCGAGAAATTAATTACATAGGGAAAATCGACGATCTTTGAAATTTAATAACAGCTGATTATGAGAAGGTACTGTAAGAGTTATAACTTTCTGATACGATTATTTTCATGAATACTGGGCACACATATATATTTTTCTAATAGGAGTGATACGATTTTTAAGACATGGCTTTGACTTTATATGGTTCGAAATTTTGCTAGAATATGGCGTGACCATATGATATGGCAGGCATCATTATACGAAATTCTCACCATTGGTTGGCTTTATTAAGCAGATGTTTGGTCTTTTAGACATTTTTCCAGCAAGGATATTTTTTCATGAATAGTTTTTTTTGTGTAACGAGTATTTCGAACTCGTGATCTGCAATTGATTATCTATATTACTTCGTCAGTTCATTGCATACTAGCGAGTGTGTATTATTCATCAGTAGGGATTTTTTTCCATTGGATTGTTTGGAGATATTAAGATGTTATTCACTTTAGTGAATGAATATCGCTTTTATATGACAACTAGAGACTTGTTGATTCCTATCTGGTACATTCACTCATTTTAGTCGTCGAGATGGGGTCTTTCGTATTTATACGATTGTATGGTGGTTACTCATCTTACCCATCGTTTAGGGCACTATCATTTTAGTCGACGGGGCGAGGTCTTTCGTAGTTATACGATTGTACGGTGGTTACTCATCTTACTTGCCATTGAGGGACTCATTTTTATCATCCGAGTGTACATGAGATTGTAAGTGAATCAAGCAAGGAACTACTAGTCGCATATCAGTCGAAATTTTGTTAAATAAAGTAAAGATAATTGTCATCAGGGTTACATTTGTAATTCTTGTTTGCCAATCCAATATTTTGTTGCTATACTCTTTTGAGAGTACTTTCAGTTTAACAGCTGGTACAGCTGATGCTTTTGATGATTTTTATAATTGAGTTTGATACCTTTGAGAAGGATTTAAAGTAATTGAATCTTGTAAGATGAATCATTAATGGTCAGATTTATTTTAAGGCAGATCAGTATTGCAGATTTTGATATGAGAGATTATCGCACATTGGTGTTTTTCTGTGATGTGAATTATGAGAATTGTAAGAGAATTTATGCTATTTGAAAGCAAATCGTGAATTACTAAGGTAATATTTTTCCAATTGTTTAAGAAGTTGTCTAGATGTGATCAGATTAATTACAGTTATTGGAGATTGTGTGCGTTGATAATTTGAAGCCAGTTATATATTTTTTGTAGATCATGCAACATGGTTAAGTGAAGTTTGTGATAGGCATTTTGTGGAAGTTGCCAAGTGATAGTTGCAATGTTGCTAATGCATTTTGAAGCAGACATGAGGTTGTCGAACCCAGTCTAGCGTAATTGTTGAGATTCATGCTGTATGTGCTGAATATTTATGGAGTTTTGTGGAATAATTGTTGTATTCAAATGTGATATTTGAAGAATTGAGGATATATAATGTCGTTGTGGATAGTCAGATCCAACGTGATGTCGTGAAGGCAATAATATTTTTTGGCATGAAAATTAAATACGAGATATAACTTGGAAGTGATAAAACTGTAAGACAACGTTCTATAACCCATATTAAACAATTTGTTAGGAAATTAAACAAATAAACAAAGTTGATAATACAAGATTTTCTGAGAATAATAATTAATGAAATAATAATCTGAAAATTAATCATATTAATGATCTGACCTAAAGAAATAAAAATCAGAATGACTAGAAGAAATAATGAAAATCTAAATAACCAGAAGAGTAAAATTTAAATAAGTTGATAAATTAAATTTTGGAATAAATCAATGAATTAAATAAATGGATGAATTAAAGATAGGATGAATAAACTGATTTAAATAAATTAATAGATGATTGGATAGATGATGAATAACTGAATTAGAAGGTGATAATTAATTAAAGAAGCTGATGATTAATGAATTTATATGGAATTAAAATAAATTTAATTGAGATATAATTTGAGGAATTGCAACTTGAGTTGAGGAATTAAACAATTTATATTGATGATTTAAGACGATTTAATCTGAAGTAGATGAAAAAATAAGAGTGTGTGAATAATTAGAAAGCATAATGAAGTGATGATAATAATTTTCATTTAAATGATTTAATGGTGATGAGTTAATGATTCTGACAGGAATATGTTGAATTTTGAAATGAGAATTAATGTGAGAAATATTTAATTTTGATGATGATGATAATGATGACCAATGAGCCTTGAATTTTCTGTAATTCACAAACAAGAAAGTATTAATGACAATGTAAATAGTGTAAATTAATTATTCGATGTTTAGGAGCATTTTTCTAACGTGTTCAACATTTAAATTATGCCATGCAAGCCATAAATTGCGTGATATTTAAAATATGTGATTATAATATGTGTATGTTTAGACAGATTAATAACTTTTTCAAATCCACATTCATGATGTTAAATTAAAGAGAAATTTGGTCTCAGGTATCACAAATGTCAGTGACGAAAGACATAGTGCTACAGTGATCCTGAGAACTTTAGAGATTTTTCTGTTCTATGTGTACGGAATATTTTTGATTAGAAAAGAGATGGTTCGATTTTTGGACAATGACAATTTAACGTTGGCATTCGACCATACTCTCAGGTAGGAGGAATATTTAAAATGTCTGTCTGACTATCAAAGTGAAATAAATTTGTTTTTATCTTAGTTGTGATCTGATGATGATGTGATTTTCCTTTTTCTTTCCTTGTCTTGAGTAAGGCTTAACCAGGAAAGGAGGTGGTTTGCTAGGAATTCAGTTGATGGCGCCCATTTATATTTGCATTTATTTTTTATTAAACTTAAGCCCGTAACGACCCTAGAGATACTTTGTCTCGTGTTACCCACTGCTTTTTTCGATAACTCAGCTGAATTTCCGACACATTCCTTATTTGACTAGAGGTTCATTTAACTCCGCTCTGTCCTGGAACTCCAGGAATGCGATGTAATAGAAGATGGGTCATCGCATCCCTAGCACGAACGGGTACAGAGAGAGAGGGAGAATTGGCTTTACCCACCTGTGGGGCTTCGATTTTGTTTATTCTACGAAATCACATCAGATTTTGATTACTGAGAGATTGATCTCAAGTTCATTTAATTGTGTTATAAAATTTATTAAACTTAGTCAGACAATATACTTGTGTGCCCATTCCAGTGTTCATGTTAATCGTATTAGTATTATATAATGTTAGTTATAAGTCATTTTTCCTATACCCAAGTGAATGCAGGAATTGAGACATTGTGATGTGTTGTTGTCTAACGTCTCTGAATAAAACGTCTATTGAAAATATAATTATGTTGCCGGAAGATTTAGCTAAGGTGTTAGGAGAGTTACAGAGTGGTATGTCTGGTATTGCAGAAACTATTTCTAAAATGGAAACGGAAGTTAAAGAACAGATAAATAGTTCAGAAGCTAGGTTAGAAGCTAGATGTAAAGAAAATGTGCAAGCATTACAGGCTAGTAACGAAGGCAATCTGAACGACAGTTTAAAGTCATTAGAGACCAGATTACAGTCAACTAGTGAAGATAATTTAAAGTCATTAGAGACCAGATTACAGTCAACTAGTGAAGATAATTTAAAGTCATTAGAGACCAGATTACAGTCAACTAGTGAAGATAATTTAAAGTCATTAGAGACTAGATTACAGACTAGTAATGAAGAAAATTTAAAATTATTACAGTCAAATAGTAAAGATGAGTTGATGTCATTGGAGACTAGATTACAGACTAGTACTGAAGCTAACTTGAAGGATAGTTTTAAATCGTTAGAAGAAAGATTACAATCAAATAGTGAGGATAATCTTAAATCATTGGATGAGAAATTACAAGCTCGTAGTGAAGAAACTAACACAGAGTTAGAAAACAAGTTAACTAGGTTAGAGAATAGATTAACTTTAAAGAATAATGAAATGCTTAAGACTTTACAATTAGATATAATTGCAGTAAATATGAAAGGAGAGGAAAATGTTCAAATATTAAGAAAGAATATTATTGAATTAGAAAGTAGGGGAGAAGAAAATATTCTTACTTTAAGAACAGACGTTATGTCTATACAGAAAGACATTAAATCGGATGTATCGAAGATGAGATTCGACATCGATGGTTTAGTGGCAGATGTAGGCAAAATTCAAGAGTGGTCTACCGAAGTATCTTTCGAGACTAAAATCAAAGGTCTAGAGATGAATCTAGGTAATGAGATTAAGGATCTAAAGTCAGTAATTGGGACCATTAAAGAGGATGTCTTAGGAGAGGTTAATTCTAATTTAAAATCATTAGAGAATCAATTGCAGAAAGATATTAGGAAGATGGATGATGATATAGAGCAAAAGGTAAATGAAAACTTAGCTTTATTCAAAAATAGAGTCGGTGCAATCGTGGAAGAACGGTATAGTGAGGTCGATGCCGAAGCAAAAAAAAAACCTGCAGGATTAGATGAGGAATTAATCGCAGGTATGGCGAACTTAGAAGCGAGATTTACGGAGAACAAGGAAGCGATGAAGATAGATTCAACTCTATTTAGGACAGATGTTGATCTGTTAAAGGAACAAGTCGCGTCAGTAAAGAATACATGCGAAGACAAGATAGATAAGTTGAAACACGATTTAGAGGAGAGTAACAAAACGCAGAATGTTACGTCGTTAGATGAGTTGAAGACTCAGGTCAAGACCGTAGAGAAATTGGCAGAAGATAGGATAACTAAACTAGAATCTATGATTAATAGTTTCACCAGTCAAAATACTACATCAGGGGAAATATCGATGAATCAGACAGCGATAGACCGCAGTATGAGTAATCAAGAAGTTAGCATGGGAGAAGACCGTCAAACGCAACCGAATGTGACATTCGAAAGGGCAAGTTCAACCCCTCAGGATAATCCGAGTTCGAATAGGAGTACGTTGGGTACAAGTGAACGATACTCAGGTCCAATTACCATTATCAGAAATCTGGATGACAAGCCAAGGAAGTTTTCTGGAAATACAGGGGTCACACCAGTCGAATTTCTGCGAGATATTCGAGACTACATGGCGGAACATAGAGTAGCCAAGGAAAGAGAGCTAAGGATAGTCGAACGCGCCTTAGACGGGTCTGCGCTAACTTGGTTTAGAGCATTCAGAAGCAATTTTGCGAATATGGAGCAATTTGCAATGGCATTCTTAAGGAGATTTTGGAGTGCCGAGGATCAACTGAACGTAAGAGCAGAAATGTACTCGAAGCGTTATTCTACGTCACATCCGACGCATTATGCCAATTATTTTACGTCACAGTTGGCTAAATTGCAGTTTCTGATTCCTCCATTGCCTGAAGAAGAGCTTTTGCAAGCTATAGCGAGACAGTTACCGATCGAGGTACAGCGATCACTCATAGCGTCGGGAGCAAACACACTTGAGCACTATGACGACATTTTACGGCGATTGGACTATACAAGCGCTCAAGTTACGCCTAGAAATACAAGAAGCGACAATAGAAACACGCAAGAGGTGAATGCGGTAGTCGTTGATAACGCAGCTCAAACGGACAGAAGAGATTCCTGGGAAAACAGAAGGAACGAAGGAAATCGAGGAAACATCCGTAACGTTCGTGGAAATGATCGGTATAGAGGACCATATGAGAGGCCATACGATCAGGAAGCAAGAGACAGCCGATACAGAAATTATAACCAGAATTCCAGATATCAAGATAGGAATCGATACAACAATAGATATCGTGGTAGAAATAACTGGAGCCAAGGTCAACAGTATAATCGGAACGACAGGCAGGATGGCCGAAGAAACGATCCTAATGAAGGACGAGATAATCGTGAATACGAGAGATCGAGGCAAGAAAATAGACAGCCTAGTGCACCACTCGAGGAGACAGTCAGAGATGTCAATCGAGCAAGCACGAGTAGTGAAAGAAGAAATAGACATCAAAGTAATACAGAATCAAGATGCTAATCATTGGAAGTCAATCATCCTTGTTGAGAGTCAGAAAGTACCATCATGCTGATTAAGAGAATTGTAGAGCTATCGTGTACATGTGTTATATATAGAATACCTGAGAGTGTTTTTTCTCAATCCTGATAAAAAAGGAGATGTACGGGAGAGATGTACCCGATACCTAGTTGAGGCTACCGGCTACGCCAGCAGACATTAAGCCATAGTTGAGGTTTTGGGAAGAGTTAAGAAAAGATAGAGCTCAGATCGAGTCAAGAGGAATGTCAGGATGACGTAGAAGGTCTAGGATTTAGAAGGCGCTGACCGCAGTCAAGCAGATGGAATTATGGATGGAAATATGAAGCTTTATTAAGATCTATATGGAACATGGTATTTAAACATCTTAGAAGAGGAGATATAACATGCATTATATGTGGTAATTGTTTGAAGGAAGTCAGATAACCCTTAAGTTATTTTATAACTTAATAGCCGAGATGATGGGGGTTCGAGATTATAGTTGTGACGCAAGAGCACGGTGGTGGGGAGGACGTCACGTGACCGCACCAGGCAGGTAAGGGTCAAGACAGTGCAGACACTGTCAGTCTAGCTCTGCGAGCCAAGCAAGAGAGTCAAGCTGAGTAGCACACGCCTAGCGCATGGTACAAGGTCGCGCAGCGAACAGAAACTGTCACGGAAAGTGAAAGCGACAGTTTCAGCTTCACCGAGCAGCGAACGACAAGTAGGTCAGTGAGCCGGTCGGACATCCGCATCAAACAAGCATAGGAGGCCGGGGTCTTTAAAACAGCATTGCGAGTAGTTGGAGAACTTTATTCCAACCTGCATTTCAACGCAGAACGACATAGTAGAGCGACATGGCGAGGCCAGCTTTAGGCGGAGATGATTATAGCATTGCAGTAAAACCGAGCGGGTTAATTCCAACTTTATACGCAAGCATTATAACAGAAGCTGAACTTCATTACTACATTGAGTTGGAACGTTTATTCAGCATTTGAATTATAAAAGCAGATAGTTACGAAATACTGCAACTGTGAACTTCGAATGAACATAGTTTTTCTTAATGACATTACGACTATGCATTTCATAACGCATTCCAAGTAACATTAACAATTTTAAGCAAACGGAATGTTGTAAGCATATGCACTTAGGAACATTAGCACGTGCATTAATGCAATTATTTCTTATGAAGTGTTATGAATTACCGAGTACGAACACAGCTACAGGGTGTTTCATAAACTTAGACACTCTGATAAAACAATTTTATTTTCTACAAGTAAAACTAAACCGCTGTGGAAATTGAACTTTCAACACTCAAACTGAACATTGTCTAGAACAGTGGCGTAACGTAGAAGAGGAATAGGGGGTCCGCTGTTTCTATGAACTTTTTCGTGAGGTTTTGGACAATATCCGCTATGGATAACCAGAAGTTCATCATGTCAGAGTAAACGCAGACAGAGACGCGATGGCACCACGGAGCGATGGATTCGATTCCTGACGAGAAGGAGGTCCACCAGCTGATTCACTTGGGATTTCGAAGGCAATCGTCATTGCATGGATGGAATGATATTCACGCCGATCTTTCGAGAAATTCATTACATAGGGAAAATCGACGATCTTTGAAATTTAATAACAGCTGATTATGAGAAGGTACTGTAAGAGTTATAACTTTCTGATACGATTATTTTCATGAATACTGGGCACACATGTATATTTTTCTAATAGGAGTGATACGATTTTTAAGACATGGCTTTGACTTTATATGGTTCGAAATTTTGCTAGAATATGGCGTGACCATATGATATGGCAGGCATCATTATACGAAATTCTCACCATTGGTTGGCTTTATTAAGCAGATGTTTGGTCTTTTAGACATTTTTCCAGCAAGGATATTTTTTCATGAATAGTTTTTTTTGTGTAACGAGTATTTCGAACTCGTGATCTGCAATTGATTATCTATATTACTTCGTCAGTTCATTGCATACTAGCGAGTGTGTATTATTCATCAGTAGGGATTTTTTCCATTGGATTGTTTGGAGATATTAAGATGTTATTCACTTTAGTGAATGAATATCGCTTTTATATGACAACTAGAGACTTGTTGATTCCTATCTGGTACATTCACTCATTTTAGTCGTCGAGATGGGGTCTTTCGTATTTATACGATTGTATGGTGGTTACTCATCTTACCCATCGTTTAGGGCACTATCATTTTAGTCGACGGGGCGAGGTCTTTCGTAGTTATACGATTGTACGGTGGTTACTCATCTTACTTGCCATTGAGGGACTCATTTTTATCATCCGAGTGTACATGAGATTGTAAGTGAATCAAGCAAGGAACTACTAGTCGCATATCAGTCGAAATTTTGTTAAATAAAGTAAAGATAAATGTCATCAGGGTTACATTTGTAATTCTTGTTTGCCAATCCAATATTTTGTTGCTATACTCTTTTGAGAGTACTTTCAGTTTAACAGCTGGTACAGCTGATGCTTTTGATGATTTTTATAATTGAGTTTGATACCTTTGAGAAGGATTTAAAGTAATTGAATCTTGTAAGATGAATCATTAATGGTCAGATTTATTTTAAGGCAGATCAGTATTGCAGATTTTGATATGAGAGATTATCGCACATTGGTGTTTTTCTGTGATGTGAATTATGAGAATTGTAAGAGAATTTATGCTATTTGAAAGCAAATCGTGAATTACTAAGGTAATATTTTTCCAATTGTTTAAGAAGTTGTCTAGATGTGATCAGATTAATTACAGATATTGGAGATTGTGTGCGTTGATAATTTGAAGCCAGTTATATATTTTTTGTAGATCATGCAACATGGTTAAGTGAAGTTTGTGATAGGCATTTTGTGGAAGTTGCCAAGTGATAGTTGCAATGTTGCTAATGCATTTTGAAGCAGACATGAGGTTGTCGAACCCAGTCTAGCGTAATTGTTGAGATTCATGCTGTATGTGCTGAATATTTATGGAGTTTTGTGGAATAATTGTTGTATTCAAATGTGATATTTGAAGAATTGAGGATATATAATGTCGTTGTGGATAGTCAGATCCAACGTGATGTCGTGAAGGCAATAATATTTTTGGCATGAAAATTAAATACGAGATATAACTTGGAAGTGATTAAACTGTAAGACAACGTTCTATAACCCATAATAAACAATTTGTTAGGAAATTAAACAAATAAATAAAGTTGATAATACAAGATTTTCTGAGAATAATAATTAACGAAATAATAATCTGAAAATTAAGCATATTAATGATCTGACCTAAAGAAATAAAAATCAGAATGACTAGAAGAAATAATGAAAATCTAAATAACCAGAAGAGTAAAATTTAAATAAGTTGATAAATTAAATTTTGGAATAAATCAATGAATTAAATAAATGGATGAATTAAAGATAGGATGAATAAACTGATTTAAATAAATTAATAGATGATTGGATAGATGATGAATAACTGAATTAGAAGGTGATAATTAATTAAAGAAGCTGATGATTAATGAATTTATATGGAATTAAAATAAATTTAATTGAGATATAATTTGAGGAATTGCAACTTGAGTTGAGGAATTAAACAATTTATATTGATGATTTAAGACGATTTAATCTGAAGTAGATGAAAAAATAAGAGTGTGTGAATAATTAGAAAGCATAATGAAGTGATGATAATAATTTTCATTTAAATGATTTAATGGTGATGAGTTAATGATTCTGACAGGAATATGTTGAATTTTGAAATGAGAATTAATGTGAGAAATATTTAATTTTGATGATGATGATAATGATGACCAATGAGCCTTGAATTTTCTGTAATTCACAAACAAGAAAGTATTAATGACAATGTAAATAGTGTAAATTAATTATTCGATGTTTAGGAGCATTTTTCTAACGTGTTCAACATTTAAATTATGCCATGCAAGCCATAAATTGCGTGATATTTAAAATATGTGATTATAATATGTGTATGTTTAGACAGATTAATAACTTTTTCAAATCCACATTCATGATGTTAAATTAAAGAGAAATTTGGTCTCAGGTATCACAAATGTCAGTGACGAAAGACATAGTGCTACAGTGATCCTGAGAACTTTAGAGATTTTTCTGTTCTATGTGTACGGAATATTTTTGATTAGAAAAGAGATGGTTCGATTTTTGGACAATGACAATTTAACGTTGGCATTCGACCATACTCTCAGGTAGGAGGAATATTTAAAATGTCTGTCTGACTATCAAAGTGAATTAAATTTGTTTTTATCTTAGTTGTGATCTGATGATGATGTGATTTTCCTTTTTCTTTCCTTGTCTTGAGTAAGGCTTAACCAGGAAAGGAGGTGGTTTGCTAGGAATTCAATTGATGGCGCCCATTTATATTTGCATTTATTTTTTATTAAACTTAAGCCCGTAACGACCCTAGAGATACTTTGTCTCGTGTTACCCACTGCTTTTTTCGATAACTCAGCTGAATTTCCGACACATTCCTTATTTGACTAGAGGTTCATTTAACTCCGCTCTGTCCTGGAACTCCAGGAATGCGATGTAATAGCAGATGGGTCATCGCATCCCCGGGACGAACGGGTACAATACGAAGCTGAAATTTCGCAAGAGCTACAGTTTAAACAAATCAGTCCGAGAATACGTTGTCACGCTCAAATATCGTCGCGCATCCTAGTTGCACACACCCAATAATTCTTTTAATTATGTATTTTGCGGAACGGAAAGTTCACAGGCGAAATGAAGAAAAGCCGAGTTCCACTTCCAGGGAAACTCCCAACACAACCACTCTTCTCTGAAGCTTTAACTCAACACGATTCGACAGTTTGCTGCTGGCTGTATCTGGGTTAATATGTTCGCAGCTAGCTAGGTTGTAACTAGGGTGATAGACTCGCCCCTTGCCAGCTCGTAAACTGTCGCCTCAGTATTTGAATGGAGATTGTTGGAATAAATGAAAACGTAAAAACACTTATAGTGGGCGATGTATTGAAGATAGAGATATGATCTCCTGGAATTTTTGGAGAAATTTTCGTGCTGAACAATTCTTATACTCATATTATATAGATATTTTTAACAGTTTGCCCAGCGTAAGCTTAAAAAGCGCACGGATGCCATGTGTTTTTTTGACATTTTCAATGAAATCGTTACTGTTCGGCATCCTTTGATCATAATTAAATTATTTTCTACAAAAGTCTTTCCCTGAGACATCCTTCACAGAATGGTGAAAACCGTATCAAAATCCATTCAGAGGTTCACCAGTGACATCCAAAAACGACAGTAGCGACACTCGAGCGCAGCAACAGAAGAGAGAGAGAGAGCGTTGCATCAGAAGAGAGATAAGACGATATCATCACCTTTCACTGTAACACTTTTTCACGAACGTCTCTGTATTCCAACAATTTATTTGACGTCGTCACGTCAATAATTATATGTTTCTTAATGAAGCCAATTAACGATAAATGAGCATGGATCACCAGATAATAATCAAAATAAAGATGTAATTGAAGCAGGACAAATCTGCGTAGTTGTGATTCTAAACACAGGGTGTTTGTATGTATAATTGTGATAGTAGAACACATTCAGGTGAATGATGTGGTATTCCGGTAGTCGAGCGCAGCAAGAAAGTACTTTTGGTAAGTCAGTGTGTTGATGGGTGCAATAGCGACGAATTTATATAAAGGAGGCCAAGGATAAATCCTCATGTAATAGCGAAATAGATATGGTTCTGTTAGGAGAGGCGTGACCCCTGCTCAGACATAGTTAATGATGCGGCATGTATAAGTCCCATCCTGCGAGTATATTAGGATTAGGCATGTCATAAGCCCTAACGTTGTGTGATAGAAGAGAGATAGGCAGCGAATTAAATAAGTGCACCTTAACACACTACATGTAAGTACTATGCAGATGAAGAGTGTAGAAGCTACCATGGTAAGTGTCACAATTATGTGTTCAGTGAATAGTTTCCCATTAAGTCGATAGACACCGTTTGATGGTTGTCAGGTACGATCCATGTAGCATTTGTGTGTGACCAAGTATAGGAATACCCGCAAGTTAATTTTAGCAGAGGCATAGACCCTGCATAACGTAAATGTTGTTGTTTCTTGCATGTCATTTGTAGGGTAAATTCTCGACTTAAGTGTGAATTTAGAACTGTGTTTGAGTGTACTTCTGTAATATGTCTTTGGGACGAATGAAGATATTTTGTCTAACTAAACTGAATTTATTGTGAGGGGACGATAAATCGCTGATCTAGTTTAGATTTATTATGTAGTTGCTAACGAGTCATTTTGAATTCACACCATGATAACGCTCTGTGAGCGATTGCCTTTCAGTGCATAGTTATGTTTGTATTTTTGTCAAGTGAGGGAACCCAGTCACAGCAGTAAAATTGCTCCCTCATTCTTGGATGGTAGGAGTGGTAAATACTCACTTATCAAGTGACTTCATGCCACTAATTTTTAGCCTACTTTTCACATTTTGCAAAAATGAGGAAAAAGTAGACTTATGAGATCGGGCAAATGTGTGTCTGTCTGTCTGTCCTTCTGTCTGTCTGTCTGTCTGGCTGTGTGTGTGTACCCCCCTATCAACTCCTAAACGACTGCAGCAATCAAAACAAAATTTGGTGGGAGTAAAGATCTATACCTGAATATCTCACGGCCATATTTGAAAATTATGTCAGTGCTACCAACTGCTGAAAAATCGCAATTTAAATTTGAGCTCCATGTTGGATATCTTCTAAGGTATACATGGGAGCTATTTCAAAATTGGCACACGTATAGATAATAATATTGCAGTTTAATTTCCAGGAGGCCATACATGGCAGTGTTGCCAAAATGATTATAAGCCTGCTGATAGGTCCAAATTTTAAATGCATATAACTTCTACACTATCAATTGGATTTCAACCAAATTTCGTATGTGGTATGTGTACATAAACAGATATGACTGAGCGTATTCTTAAGAGCCACCAGGGCTGCCAACTGTTAATAAATGCTCTCAATTTATTTTATCCAAATACCATTATATCAGAAAGTAAGCAAGCCGACTGCTTTAAACTATGCACACGTATAGTACCTGGCATTCTAGATTAATTTGGAGTATCTTATATACGTCAGTGCTACCAACATGATTCTAAGCCTGCTGAGAGGTCCAACTTTAAATACATGTAACTTCTATACTATTATTTGGATTTCAACCAGATTTCGTGTGTGCTATGTGTACCATAACCGATATGACTATGCCGATTCTTAAGAGTAACCAGGGCTGCCAACTGTTAATAAATACTGTCTATATTTTTGTTACCCTAATATCAATATATCATAAAGTATGCAAGCCAATAGCTCTAAACTTTGCACACGTATAGTACCTGGCATTCTAGATTAATTTGGAGTAACTAATATAGGCCTACGCCAGTGCTGCCAACATGATTCTAAGCCTGCTGATAGGTCCAATTTTAAAATACATGTTACTTCTATACTAACAAATGGATTTCATGCAAAATTGGTACAAGACGAGATCATAATATTTCAGATTATTTCTGACCAACACATGCATGACATTGTTGCCAACATAATTTTACGCGCGCTGATAAATCCAAGGTCTAACTGCATGTAACGTGCATGCTATCCATTGGACTTCAACCAAATTTTGTATTCTGTACCTTAAGAGATGCAACTAACAATATCCTATATTCAGTCACCAGGGCTGCCAACTGTACTGCTGTATTAGGCTACATTATATAAGGTATATTTCGAACTAATTAGGAATTTCGATATTACCAACTTAATTTCGTCATTATTCTAGATAGGTCTATATAGATTGGCAAGAATCTTGAATTTCAAGAAAAGTAGGCTCTTTAGTTCGTCACGGAACTTCTTGTTAATAACTTGATTGTTTTCTCCATTAAACATGTCAACCATGTTAACCATGTTATTAAATTAGGTCATTATCTTACACTTACGAGCACATAAAATAGTGCACAAGTAAGCTCACGTATTAACTGATTTCTTTTTACTCTTCCACAAGTCACAGGTTAATGCAATTTAAGGTTTATTCACCTAATGTTTATTGTTTCAATGTGTGAGTGTACGTCAATAATTTAATTGATTGACAGGCGAGATTCTTACCGCCAGAAATATTGTCAGGCTTTAATAGTTTTATGTCAACTTTGATAGATTTATAGATCATTGTAGATCATTTGGTAACTTTGTGAAGTTCTGGATCTTTGTGATCGTCGACTTGTTTTCTATTCAAAGAAGGCGTGTGTGGTATGATTTGTGTTACAATTTCAGTATTGGAAATAAGTGGTACATTTTTGTTTGATATTTCAGTCTATTTTTATTTAACGTAGGTTCTTGTATGATTTTGTTAATATTTGTGGATTGTTGTCATGTAGTTGCCTTTTTTATAAAATTATAAATACAAATTATTAGCGAAATATATGTGTTGTTTATTTCACTACTCTTAAGAACCTGTATGTAGACCTCCCAATTTGCTGTAGTGTTTCTAATACGAAAGAAGCGGGTATGACCCCGACGTCCGGCTGATATTATTTGTACACATGGTCTACATTGTGTTACAATTTCAGTATTGGAAATAAGTGGTACATTTTTGTTTGATATTTCAGTCTATTTTTATTTAACGTAGGTTCTTGTATGATTTTGTTAATATTTGTGGATTGTTGTCATGTAGTTGCCTTTTTTATAAAATTATAAATACAAATTATTAGCGAAATATATGTGTTGTTTATTTCACTACTCTTAAGAACCTGTATGTAGACCTCCCAATTTGCTGTAGTGTTTCTAATACGAAAGAAGCGGGTATGACCCCGACGTCCGGCTGATATTATTTGTACACATGGTCTACATTACTCGCAAACGGTTACAGAGTACTGGTTCTGATGATGATCGCTTGACGATCGTAACTGGTCGTCCAAGTGTACTTATTAATCTCAAATACATTTTTTTTTCAGGATTACAAAATACCCCATCACAATTTGGTACATTCTTGATGACCGACTGAAAAACATCAAACTTCATATAAAAATTTAATAAACATAAATACTTTAAATTTCTGCATATGTGAGCGATGACAGTCTATGGCATGAGGACAGCTAGGCGTATTCATCCTCGAACTTCAACATTCATACCACGCATTATGATATTCTATCTCCTTGATTTGTAAGATATACAAAAGGCAATATTGTCAGAAATGTATTTCACTAGTTAAACGTATTATTAATTTACTGTAAACCAAACCGCAAATTAATAAATATAAATCTCTACTTAGTATAAAGGAAGATTGTAGTTTTACGTGACCGTAAATCTTGTGATTATAAGCCACGGGACCTCCTTTTTACATGGAATCCGAACCACAGGACATGGCATTTCACTTCGAAAATCTCATATGCCTTGACTGGGAATCGAACCCGGACCGCCTTGGTGAGAGGCATACAGCTAGACCGCTTAGCCACCATGCCCCTGCTACTACTTGGTATAAAACAAAGCCTCCGATTCTTGGATGTCACGGGTAATCTCGAGAACCTCTGGATGGATTTTGATGCGGTTTTCACCATTCTGTAAAAGATATCTCGAGGATGATTTCTGTAGAAAATAATTTATTTATGATCAAAGGAAGTCGAGTAGTAACGATTTCAGTGAAAAAGTCGAAAAATAAACCTGGCGTCCGAGCGCTTTGTAAGCTCACGCTGGGCAAACCGTTAAAAATATCTAAATACTATGAGTGTAAGAATTGTTCAACATGAAATGTTCTACAAAAAAGTCCGCGAGAGCATATGTCTATCTTCAATACATCGCCCACTATAAGTGTTTTTTCACGATTTCATTTCTTCCAACCATGTCCATTCAAATACTGAGGCGACAGTTTACGAGCTAGCTAAGGGCGAGTCTATCACCCCTGTTACAGCCTAACTAGCGATCGAACCTATTACTCCAGATACAGCCAGCTGCAAACCGTCCAGTCGTGTTGAGTTAAGGCTTCAGAGAAGGGTGGTTGTGTTTGGAGTTTCCCAGGAAGTGCAACTCGGCTTTTCTTCATTTCGCATGTGAACTATTCGTTCCGCGAAATACACAGTCAAGTTAAGATTGGACGGAAGGGGGATTTGTGTTTCAAGCACCTCGCCATTCCCTGGAAGTGCAACTTGGCTTTTCTTCATTTCGCCTGTGAACTTTTCGTTCCGCAAAATACACAGTCAAGTTAAGATTGGACGGAAAGGAGATTTGTGTTTCATGCACCTCGCCATTCCCCTGGAAGTGCAACTCGGCTTTTCTTCATTTCGCCTGTGAACTTTTCGTTCCGCAAAATACACAGTCAAGTTAAGATTGGACGGAAGGGGGATTTGTGTTTCATGCACCTCGCCATTCTTAAATTACGTCTGACAAGAATTCGTTGCACATGCATCTCCATGATAATATAATTAATAGTCAAGTCAGTGATTTCAACCCGTCATGCCGAGACGTAAAACGGATATAGATCGTAGTTCATTGACATCGAAAAAAAAATAATGTTATGCATTCATAACTGTTCCCGGGCGAAGCCTGAGCTGGTTGTTAGTATAATATAAATATAATAAATATAATCGAAATAAAATCCTTAATTCTTTCCAGTGTGAAAGAAATTTCTATTAGTTCAATTGGTTTATAGATAAATACGGTACATCCACCATTTTTTTTGCCTACTTTTCACATTTTGCAAAAATGAGGACAAAGTAGACTTATGAGATCGATCCGGGAAAATGTGTGTTTGTCTGTCTGCCTGTCTGTTTGTCCTTCTGTCTGTCTGTCTGTCTGTCTGGCTGTGTGTGTCCCCCCTATCAACTCCTAAACGGCTGCATCAATCGAAACCAAATTTAGTATGCGTAAAGATGTATACCGGAATAGCTCAAGCCCATATTTGAAAATGATGTCAGTGCTACCAACTGCTGAAAAAACGCACTAGAAATTTGAGCTCCATGTCGGATATCTTGGAAGGTATGCATGGGAGCTATTCCAAAATTGGCACACATGTAGATAATACTATTTCAGTTTAATTTCCAGGAGGCCATACATGACAGCGTTGCCAAAATAATTTTAAACCTTCTGATAGGTCCAATTTTAAAATGCATATAACTTCTAGACTAACGATTGGATTTCAACCAAATTTTGTATGTAATATGTGTACATAAACAGATATGACTGAGCGTATTCATATGAGCCACCAGGGCTGCCAACTGTTAATAATTGCTCTCTATATTGTTTATCCAAATTCCAATATATCAGAAAGTATGCAAACCGACAGCTTTAAACTATGCACACGTATAGTACCTGACATTTTAGATTAATTTGGAGTAACTTATACACGTCAGTTCTACCAGCATGATTCTAAGCCTGCTGATAGGACCAATGCTTAAATGCATGTAACTTCTATACTATCAGTTGGATTTCAACCAAATTTCGTACATACCTGCCAACCTCTCAGAATGAAAAATCGGGAGATTCGACGCAGCGGCGATTGGGGGGGGGGGGGGGTGATGCAACATAATACATACACAGGCTAAGACATTTCAGCAAATATATAAGTTACACTATTAAACTCTACATGACTAACATGATATGACATCCCAGTTTACAAATGTACTTAAGACTGAGTAATTTTAAATTCAAACTAGTCTATCAAACAAGCATACCTTTCTTTCGACCACACTCAGGCATACACAACTAGTGACGTATCGAAGATCATATTATTGGTCGTTGTTGCAGGTGACTGTGGCTCATTTTGCCCTCTTCGAAAAGGTCTTGCTATATTCTTGTTCAAAACACTTCCCTTTCTGAATCGACTTCAGAGTTATAAGTTTGTCCAAAGTCTTGTGGGAGAGAGATGACCTGAACTGCGTTCTTGTTTTTCTGACAAGACTGAATATCCTCTCACACTCTGCATTACTATGCGGAATGGTCAGAATGGAAAGCATAACTTTAGACAATTTGTCAAACTTGAGTTCTAGCTGAGCCATATCTCCCGGCAATTTTTGAGTCTGGGATCCTCCTAAATAAATGACCAGCGTGATCGGAGTAATTGACAGGGAGTTTATGTTCAATAATAAACGATGTGAACAATACTTCTGCACATTACTTCTGTCAGTGTCTTCCTCCTTACACTTGAAATAATCAAGTTCCTTGTTTTTCCCAACACATTGCACATTGACTTTATGTTTGTTTGAGAGCACATGTTTTGAAATGTCTCCCTTTCCACCATGTGAGATACTGAAATCACACCTACAGACACTACAAAATGTAAATGTTGCGCCTCTTCTTGACTCAGTTACATGCGGAAAGTTATCTTTGAACACACTTTTAAATGTCACATCATATTTCTTCGCCATATTACCGAGGAACAGACGCAATCACTCAGATCGAAAACACACAATAGCCTACGGGCATATTAACGCCAACAACATCCAACTAAGTTATACATAAATCATATGATTTCACGTTTGAAACAGATACAATATTCCGCATCGCACGACTACCTATCACCCACAGGTCATTATGCAAAACATCTGGGAACAAGCGCTGAATTAACCATCGACTATTTCAAACAAAGCCGTATTCGAAGCGAACTTTTTATAACGGCAGGACGTGACGCGGGAGTTAGTACGCAGTTGTCGATTATCGGTACAGAGCGAAACTGCGGTATCGAGATATAACTACAAAACACGTAAAGTCGATCCGTTCGATAGACGACTGGAGTGTCATCTCGCACATTCAATCCGAAATTACGCGGGGTATTTTTGAAAAATCGGGAGATTTAATACGTTAAGCGCGAGGGCGGGAGAAATGATCTGAAATCGGGAGTCTCCCGCCTAAATCGGGAGAGTTGGCAGGTATGGGCCTATATGTAACATAACAGATATGACTATAAGTATTCTTAAGAGCAATCAGGGCTGCTAACTGTTAATAAATGCTGCTCTATCTATGTTTTAACCCTAATATCAATATATCAGAAAGTATGCAAGCCAACAGATCTATACTTTGCACACGTATAGCATCTGACATTCTAGGTTAATTTGGAGTAATTAATAAAAGTCAGTGCTGCCAACATGATTCTATGCCTGCTGATAGGTCCAATTTTAAAATACATGTAACTTCTATACTAACAAATGGATTTCATCCAAAATTGGCACAACAAGATATCATAATATTTCAGATTATTTCTGACCAGCACACGCATGACATTGTTGCCAACATGCTTTTACGCGTGCTGATAGATCCAATGTCTAACTGCATGTAACGTCCATTGGACTTCAACCAAATTTTGTATTCTGTACCTTAAGAGATGGTACTAAGAATATATTCAGTCACCAGTGCTGCCAATTGTAGTGCTCTATTAGGCTACATTATACCAGGTATATTTCGAACTAATTAGACATTTCGATATTACCAACTTAATTTCGTCATTATTTTAGATAGGTTCATATGCTGTAGATTAATCATTGGCATGAATCTTAATTTTAAGAAAAGTAGGCTCTTTAGTTCGTCACGGAACTTCTTGTTGTCATATAGTTTAGCCCAACGTGTCCCTGTGTAAGAAACTGGCTATGGAGTTCATCCATTGCTATCTCGAAATGTGAAAGAGATATTTTTTTAAACGTAAATCGTATATTATTATTAATAATACTATTAATGTTATTATTGTTATTGAATTGATTTTGGGCTACTATGGCACACGTAAATAACTCTTGAGGACTTTTATCTTTGACGCCAGTATTCCTTTATTCACATGTTTGCAGCTTCTTTCTGTTCATCTGTCCAATGCCTTCCTGGTGGATGTTTCTGTCTCCTGGAACCGATCAGATGTGATTGTATTGTGTCTGAATGTGGGTCTGTCCTGGATGTCTTGTTCTGTGACGTTCATTTCTTGGAGGTCCTTCTTTTGTAGGACTTGTTATAATGGTCTTAAATTATTAATATTATTATTTGACAGTAATAGCACATTTGACACTCGCGACGTAGACGTGCAAGTTAAATCACGCTCCACGACTTCAATATGAAGCAGTATCTTAGCAAGTCCGCAGATTGTTGGTTCGAATCACGGCACTGACAACCGCCATACTGATTGTGGTTTCTCCCTGTTTATTTCCACAATCTCTTTAGGAAAATGGTGGAACTGTACCTTCTATATCGAGTCCCAGGGCACCTTCTGCAATCACAGACCCTATTAATTAGAGTTACACATGTTACCACAGGAGCAGATGACTTCGATGTGTCACCCTGTAAACAGCTCATAACACTTACCACAGAAACACAGGTTATCAGACAAATCCAACATAAACGAGGCTGATGACCAACATGCCCCAAACCCCTTTGAAAATGAGTCAATAACAATATGTAGTACTTGAAAATTATGGGTGCTTTGAAAGTCATTGTTATTACTTTTAACAAGATGAAAGAACATACCCTTTGTTTCCGGCAGGTAACTCAAATTAAACTCCGGTCACAGCCTAGGTGGATTTTTATCCTAGCATGGAAGTTGGAGGAATGAACTCGTGACAACTGGGAACAGGTGGGTTTTAAATCCATATTGGTTAGTCCTATCGTAGGAGTAGTTTCCCACTACGGAAACAACGAATATTGCGTTAATAAATTCTGGGGAAGAGCATAATTCAGTTGATTCACAGGATGGAATAAATTGTTTCCATCCAGAAAATTTACACCTTCATATTAAGGATTCGCAATATTATTTAGTAGTTATAGAAAAATTACTGAAATAGAAGAAAATAAAAATAATACCAACCTTGTTTCGGGAACTGAGGATTACTTTAAACCACAACCTATTCTCCAGCTTCTCGTGTCTGAAGTTTACAGGGTGTAACAAAATTGTACGGCACAAAATCCAGGACACATTCCTCACACGTAGACGAAGAAATTATGTTATATGAACATGGGTCCAGAAACGCTTTGTTTCCATGTTATACCTCATTGTTTACAACTCATTTATCATGGGAAACATACAAGAACAGAACGTACCAGCATACCACATGCAACTCTTTCTCACAGGAAGTGTTCAATATGCCCTCCGTGCGCATTGATACATGCAACAACCCGCCATCGTAGTGAATCTCCGATTCGCAGATGTATCCCTGGAGTACTGCGTATGGTTATGGGCACGGAGACTCGGAACATCTTGTACTGGGGTTCGATACACAAGAACTTTCAAATACCCTCACAAATAAAGTTCAGTGATTTTAGGTCCGGAGAGTGTGGAGGCCAGGCAATTGGTCCACCTCTATCTATCCATTTGTCACCAAATCTGTTATTTAGAAGCCGACGGACATTAGCACTAAAATGAGGAGGTGCTCCATCGTGCATGAAGTACATGTTTTGTCGCACAGCTAAAGGCACACCTGCTAAGTCGCATGGCAACGTGGCCATGCAAAACAAACCACTGGCTGTGCACCTACGATAACTACAACGTAATCAGACGTAAGCAAGGGTGCATATTCCCCATGATTCTAACGTTCTGTTCTTGTGTGATTGCCATGGAGACAGTGAGGTGTAACATGGAAACAAAGCGCTTCCGGGCCCATGTTCATATAATATAATTTCTTCGTCTACGTGTGAGGAATGTGTCCTGCAATTTGTACCGTACATTTTTGTTACACCCTGTATAGAAGTGACTAAAATGACCTTGCGTAACAAAAAATTAATAAATACCGTTCTAGTTAGTTAGTTAGTTATTGAGGTTTTAAGGGGAGGAAAAGTGAGGTCATCTGCCTCTAAGTACCGTTCTAACGGACAAGATGCCACAACTCACCCTTGGGACTAGCACCCAATGTTCGAAATTATGTATATTTCATCAAAATATCTTAGACCTGAGGGGAAATAAATCCAGGGAAGGCTCTACTGTCACGAAGTACGTGCCAGTGTTCGCGTTGTGGGTCGGTATGGCATAATTCTGAATTGAGGGCAATAAATTAAGTTACGGCAGCTCACTACTTGCGAAGACCCAAGAAGAATGCTCTATTATTTGTGACACTAGCTGTGAGTCACCATAAAATAAAATAGAAGAAGGCATTCGAAAAAGTCTACTACTGAAATACATTTCACACAAGCTCATACATTAAAATATACACAAGTTACTACAACAACAACAATAATAATAATAATAATAATAATAATAATAATAGTTAAAACTCACCAATTTTTTCAGGTTTATGCCGTGTCTTGTGTGGCGTTTCGCCTAGGAACACCAAGCTGGCTCATCAGCAGGCTCTCTTTGGAAGCATTCATAGGGAGGTTTAGGCTGCTTGAGAGTTTAGCTCTCGCAGTAAAGAGGCGAAGGTGCGCTTCATAAAAAGGGAGGTAGCGCGCAGTTCACTACTCCTGTGGGGGTCCGCTGATGAGCCAGCTTGGTGTCCTAGGCGAAGCTCCACACAAGACACGGCATAAACCTAGAAAAATTGCTGAGTTTTAATTCACTGGCCGTGAAAGCCAAGATACCAAAAATAGTAGTGATAATTGTAATGACCGACAGTGGTAGCTACGCTCGCTGTCGCGCAGCCCAAGGCCATAAGGCCAAGCTATCTGCGGACTCGGTAGACTTAGCTTCGAGCCCCACCGTTGGCTGCCCTTGAAATGGTTTTCCATTTTCAAATCCAGGCAAATGCTGGGACGTTGCCTTCTAACAGGCCACGGCCGCTTTCTTCCACATCCTTGCCCAGTTTGATTCATCTTCATTCATTTCATTTCTCATGAGTTTGGCATCAGGAAAGGCATCCGGCCATAAAACCCACCCACCACATACAGTTTAATTGCATCTTATCCCCGATCCCGTTGAAAAACGGGAATAACAAGGGGTAGACATAAAATATTAACAATTGTAATAATAATAATAATAATAATAATAATAATAATAATTGACCTCTCACCTTAAGGTTCAAAATAAAGTGACGAGCTCGTTGCTCGTTATTCATTAAAAGGTACGGCGTTACTGCGACTCTAGTATTATTGCAGTGTCTATACTAACGTATATATCTTTACTAAGGCTAGGTTATGCCTGCATGTCAGGCAGCTTCATATTTGGATGCAGAGATCCTTTACGTACCCCTAGACCACGACGGACTTCAAGATCCTGAGATCCTTCAGTTACACCGCTAAGACGCACATAACTAGGATGTTACTTGGAGGAAATACAGTAAGTTCCTAAGATAGGGATGGGTGTCCTGGGTTTCAAAGCAGCTATTAATAAACCAGAGTTTGCAACACACACGTTGTGTAGCGCAACAATAACGGACATGTGTGAGACACATTTTTACGGAGACGAGAGATGCAGAGATTTAGGTAGAACCAATTCAATTAATGGACATGCGTCCAGTGGGATTTAGCGCACAGTGTAACGCAGGCTTTCTTAACCTGATGCTCGCGAGCAGGAAATATGGTGCTCTCAAGAAACGAGCCAAACAGTGCTCGCGAGCACAAGTTCCTCTGGGATCCTTTCTTCAATTCAAATTTTGTTTCAGGACCGGAATAATAGAGTTTTCATTACAAGTATTGACAGTCAGAAAGTTTATCATTTTGTCAAATGGTGTTCTTTAATCGACAGTAAAAATATTTGGACATTCCTGATTTATGAGTATAACGAAAGATGCAGATTTGACTCGACTGTCCACAATTGAATGTGCCTTATCTGCATGAGCCATGCAAGCAGTTGCAGCATGCCTGGTGACTGATGAATCCCTAGCTTTTTCAGTACTTCAGAGGGATAGAGAGACAGGAAAAGGAAATAGAGGTGCATGCACATTCGATTATTATTATTGGTATTAATAATACTATTATATTCGATATACAGTAATGGTGCTCGGGTATTTGGTATGGCGTGAATGTATTGCTCACATTCTAAAAAAGGTAAAGAGCGCCTGGTGTAGAGCATGATACCGAATAGCTCCTACGGGATAACATCACACAAAAGGCGTTTCATATTAATTATGTCCTGTAAATCTGAAGTTACATACTCTGGAAACATATGACGACTTCATCCCAAGTGGAGGAGAGTTACGAGGTTATAAATACCTGCGTCACACTAGTGAGATGAGCAAGGGTGTAAATAATAGCTGTCATAATATTGACAGTTGGAGTAGGCTTTCATGCAAATACAGTGTGAAGCTTATGTCAAGATACATCTTGACGAGGATTGATACAATCTACCTCCAAGAATAGAGGATAGATCGTCGAATGACCTTGCAAGAGCTGAGGGAACTGTCTGTCTCACAATATCTACGTGCAGTTCTTCACCAATACATCATTGTGAAAGTGTCACTGAATTCCAATATTTAAAACATCGTACTCTAGGTCAATCAAAATGTGTAATTGTGAAGATCGGAAAGTTGTCAATGCATGCATAATTCAATTCTGAAGCTTAAGAAGTAAGACATGTAAATATTAACCCCCTCAGTGCTTCCGCAATTTGAAAGTATGTAAGATTAAAAGAAAAACAAGATGTGCAGCAAATAGCATGTAGCCTTCATTCTCTTATTCTAATATGGGTATTGTTAAAACTTTTTGTCTTTATCATAGAGAATTGTCTTGTGATGAACGTTTAGAGTTGTACCGTATATATAAAACTCACCGTTTACTAAGTTTCGTTGCAATTCTGCTTTTCATCCATAGAAATTGATTGGAACATACTGTACGTGCATCCTCCATCTTGAATGCGCGGAATTGTTTATCTTGAGCCTTCTGCAGAAAAAGCCTTTTATGCTAGACTACAGATATGCAGCGTTTCTTCCTTGAAACTGTAATAAGTAGTGGATTGTCGATATTAATGCCTTATATGTTCAAGATGGTTGCTGCGTGAATGATAGCCTTATGACTAATGCAAGCAAGGTATGATATATGTTTCTCCGTTATCACAAATGTTCGTGCAAATTGCACAATTGGATCCTTAGTTATTGATTTATAAGTTTAAATACTGTGCTCAGCCACCATCTTGAATGTGTTATTTTGCCTCTTGAATACAAAGCTTGGTTATAGTTAAATGCTATATTAAGATATTGTATCACTGAAATATAAGTAACTAGCAATAATACCCGGCTTCGCCCGGTGGATTTGTTTGTTTTATGGATGATAATGAATACTACTACAGAACTGACTCATGATACTTAAACAGAAAAAAAGGAAAAATATAACTTGTTGTGGTGGTGGTGGAAGCGGGGTGATAAGTAGTACAATATAATGGACGTAACATTAAGGTCATTTTTCCGTAATGAAATTGATAATAATGAATTAACTAACTACAGTACTGATACATGTAATTTACAAATGAATTAGAAAGAGGAGTAAGTGAAATAAAAGACACTGCCTCATTAACTGATAGAAAAGTAGAGACCAATAGTGTCGTCGTTTGTCGCATATCGCCTTAGGAAAATAATCATAGCACTTGGGAACACTTCGGCTGTCCCGTGCTCCTGAGGTAGCATTAGTGACATTTATCGCCACATAGCGCTCAAGGATAGGGATCGGAATAAATGAAAGTAAATTTGAATGCACCAACGCTTATTGCAGCTAATAACCTCAATGTACTGCACCAACACCATCGCACTTATACAGAGGCGGGATGATAACTGTTTAAGGGGCCTAAGAAAGCTTTTCGCACTAATTACTCCCCGTGACTGCAATTTATAAGCAGCGCAAGATGTAACCATTTTCGCAATTCCGCGCCAGAACACTGGTAGGGGCGACGTGATGCAGCTCGCATTGCCAGCCAACAATAGATGTATTAAAATATTCTTACAGTTACACTACTACTGACATGAATGGGTCTAGGGCCTTAAAACGTGATTTTTAAGTTCCTTTTGTCTGTTATTCTAAATGTAGGGAATGGAGAGGGTTGTCCAAAATATCAAGTGGACAGTGTTACCAGCAGTGTTTCAAAGGGTAAATACGTAAAATTCGGTGCAATTAGGTGAAACGGTGTAGATTTGTGCCAAAGGGCCTATATGCAGGGAATGGAGTGGTCTTTCCGAAATGTCAAGTAGACAGTGTTACTCGTCGGGTTCCGAAGGGTAAGTATGTAAAATTTGGTTCAGATGGGTGAGACGGTGTAGATTTGTGCCAAATGGCCTTAATGCAGGGAATGGAGTGGTCTGTCCGAAATTTCATGTAACAGTGTTACTCGCAGGGTTCCAAAGGGTAAGTAGACTATACACATTTTGGTTCAGATCGGTGAGAAGGGGTAGATTTTTGCCAAAGGGCATAAATGCAGGGAATGGACAGGTCTGTCATAAATTTCATGTAAACAGTGCTACTTGCAGGGTTCCAAAGGGTAAGTATACACATTTTGGTTCAGATCGGTGAAACGGTGTAGATTTGTGCCAAAGGGCCTAAATGCAGGGAATGGAGTGATCTGTCTGAAATTTAAAGTAGACAGTGTTACCCGCAGGGTTCCAAAGAGTAAGTATACAGATTTTGGTTCAGATCGGTGAAACGGTGTAGATTTGTGCCAAAGGGCCTAAATGCAGGGAATGGAGTGATCTGTCCGAAATTTAAAAGCAGACAGTGTTACCCGCAGGGTTACAAAGGGTAAGTACACACATTTTGGTTCAGATAGGTGAAACGGTGTAGATTTGTGCCAAAGGGCCTAAATGCAGGGAATGGAATGGTCTGTCCGAAATTGAAAGTAGAGAGTGTTACCCGCAGGGTTCCAAAGAGTAAGTATACAAATTTTGGTTCAGATCGCTGATACGGTATAGATTTGTATAAATAACAGACAAACAGACAGACAAACATTGAGCTTTATATGTATAGAAGATTATTTGTTTGTATATTTTATAATTTCATGAGGGCCACTGCGCGATATATTCATTGTTATATTCCTATAAATAATGGTGGCGAATCTTTTGTATGGCACTGCACGCTCACTAAATTTTGCGTTAATGAATTGTGCAAGTAGACTATATCGTGCGTGAAAATTATTCAAGTATTAAAATTACCCCCAGCCGCCATCATGAACGGATAGAGTCACCTTTCGTTTGATTTGATCATAGGAGGACACTTTCAAGGTTCTACAATAATGCTAATTTTGGTTGTTGTATCTTTGTGTAGGCTATTCATTATCATATTCTATGCTTTCAAGATGGCCTCTTCGCGTTGTATTCTGTGTGTTATTCGTATGGCTTATTTTAGCACGGTCCCTTATATTGTTCTTCTATCCTACTAAGTTTTGTTTCAATTAGGGAATTGCATTCTGATTGATACAGTGTTACGTTTTAATATTACGCCCGGGCGCCATCTTGAACATTTAAAGTCGCTGTTATTTTCCTTTGGGCATACAATACTCAATAAATCTTTCTACCTCATCACCAATTTTCGTTTTTACAGTTCTTAACCATAGAAAGTCATTTATGTTAAACTGTGAAATTTATGGATGCCCGCTATATTCAGAGTAAAAACATTATTACTAAGGCTACAATTTTCGCCTTAATTGTGCAATAACATCCTGAGTTACTACTTTGTATACTTGGATAGTACGCCTAGCCGCCATCTTGAATCTATGGGATCACTGCACTTCTACTTCAGGCATATGAAGCGAATTATGAGGTTCTATTTTATTACTAAATTTCGTTATTATAAATCTAGGATACTGCAAGTTAGAAATTTATTTTGAAATTTCAAGATGGCCCCTGTGGTAATCGTATGAATTGTGCAAGTGTGAACGCCTATATCATACCCACCTCTTGGAGAGATTCGTCTTAATTGCGTGATTACATTTGGAGTTGTCGATTTTAATGTTCTAATAGTTAGCGCAGCCATTATCTTGAATATATGGGGAGTCTGTTGCTTTGCCTTAATCATACAAGGCCACATATACGGTCCTATTAGGTCACTAAGTTTCGTTTAGGGTCCTTATTTAATCTATCTGAATGCTAAGTACTAAGAACATTGATTTATTGGATCATAAATTATGGAATATAATGCTTGCATGTTTCGCATGGTCACCAACTTGGAATCATTTGACTAATGAGCATGTAGTTTGGGCATCAGACGCTTCCCACATGAAGGGTTGTTTTTCCAACATTTGTTACAGATCTGATGGTTGTTATTTGATTTAAGATTTGAACATTTCGGTGGACACTATTTTGTTTCCGTTAAGATGGTGGTGATATAAATCATGACAATGAGATGCCCTTTGTTAGCGCAACCTCTGTACGAAATTTGGTTCAATTCGGTTTCGTCGTGTTTGAATTAATAACGTGGAGGTACAGACATTCACACACACACAAAGTGGGCAGTTGACCCGGTAGATCTCATAAGTCTAGTTTCATTATTTACAAAATTCGAAAGCAGGCTAAAAATCATGCATTCTTTGAATTACTGAAAAGAAAAAATCATAACAAACAACTTCAATAATTTGCTTTGAAATGATGAATGTCTGAAATGCTGTTCCGAAGGTAATCTTTGGTATCGGTTTGCGAGCAATATACAGATATTATGAAGTTGAGTTGCGCCCTGTGAATCAGCGTGAGTTGCTTAATTTAAATGCATGCTTGCAAGCGGGTGGAGCACCTGCCTCAGCTTTAGTGCATTCCTGTGTCGAGATGGCAATGCTCGGTTTTGGCAGTAGACGTGTTTAGGTAACTCCAGGAGAGATATACGGGTAAATGTAGGTGGTAAAAGTTCAAAAATAGTCCATATCTTAACCTTGGCTTCCGTGAAGAAAGGCACAGTGGAATGTAATTCACAATAATTCAAGAACTAAGATAATGTCAGAATTTCACCCTCAAAACAAACTAGCATTACATCATGTTCTGACAACATTTAATTTAGCCTGCTTTTGTTGTACAAGTGGTATGCTTTTGTACCAAAATCACACGATACACTCCTTGTTCCAACCTCACTACCTGGAATGTTGAGGAAGGCAACCGGGAAGGGAATATTACAGAATATATCTATTCGAAGACTAACCGACATAACGAAATACTTGCTACACTTAAGTTAAAAATATTTTAGCGAAGTGAAATGAAATAATGCACCAAACGGTTTCATTTACAAAGATACAGATGGTCTCAGCATATATGTTGTTTGGTATGGCTTGACACTGTTTATGCAGTTATTATTAAGGACGAAGTGTGCAAAGGGCGTTAAATTATGGTTTACTGTAACATCTTCCACCACATAACAGAGGCAACGGTATTGTTCCCCTTGCGTGCAACCCTACTTGAGACATTTCATATTCTTCACAACGTTCATGTCCACTTTTGACTCTGTTTGGAAGAACATCATCCTCGTGGAGATTTTATGATTGCTAGCATAGAACTTTGAATTGTGCTAGCACTTAATTTGATACCTAGCCCTCAACTGACAACTGACCATTCGTTTTATGATATAAAACACATTCCAGGTAACTCCTTCTTTCACCTTGGTAAGCTCCAAACTAGGGATATATTATATATGGACATTGTGAGTTCTCAATGTTAATATGAGAACAGGAAGAATGATTCACATTGGTCATCTCCCAAACCAAGAAGTACCTAAGTTACATGATATCAATGTAGAGATTTGGGAGAGTGCTGCAAATATTAGCAGGAATGACTGTCTACCCATGAGATATATCCCTATTTGTAGCAGAGGCAATGGGACGAATGATATATATTAAACAGGGACTGGTAGTCACGTTCCTACTAAACAAGGCTACATAACAGGCAGCTGGAGGGTCCACACAAGAGGATCCTATCACCAAGAGTAGAACGATATTATATCCACTGTTAAACACTAATACAATTCCTAACGATCCGCTTGAAGAACTCTCGTGCAAGTCAAAATTCCAGATGAGCATTCAGATTCAGAACGAAGCGATGAAGTTCTCCATCATTGACCTTCCAAGAAGCCCTAATATTACTGTAGGAAGTATTTTATCTATAGTTAGTTGAACAGAAGTGTAGTTTCGTGTCCTGCGGCGTAGCCGTGCTCGTTAAATCATTCACTACGACCGCGTGGGCAGCTGCAGCAAATCCTGATATTGTATGGTAGGTTTGAATCCCAGCGCTGACAGAGGCTATCCTGAGTGTGTTTTTTTTCCAGGATTTCTCCACACTCCCTTTAGGCAAATGCCGGGAGATTAACTTTTTTCAAGTCCCGCGGCACCTAGACTATCTCTGTCCCTAATTATTACAGTCATCACATAAATACAGGTTATCAGACAAATTCAACACACATCCACTTGCACAGGGCTGATGAACAAGATGTTTCAACCCCCTAAAATGAATTGACAACTACAAAAAACATCTACTTTCGTGTAAGCTGTTAGGGATTACAAAGCCAAATTACGTACTGAAATTATAAGCAAGCTCTCTGATTGTAAGCTAATCCGTATATCGATCAGCTTTGTAATCTCAGAGACAATACAGCACGGACATGGAGTGCTTAAGGATTTACGATACATTGATCTGTCTGCTGTTCAGTAATCCTAGTGGCTACCGAGGCCAACCCTACCTAAATATGTTAGCTTATTTTCATCATATGAAATAATAGGTTTATGATATAACCTTTTTTCCGTTTGTGGGTGTGCGTATGTGTGGTGTGTTCCTAATACAATCTAAACGGCTGGAGCGATTTCAATGAAACTCAGTAACGACATAGTACAATATGCCCGACTCCGATCGTGCCCTTATAATTAAAATACGTTTCACCAATCCAACTTGGTGGCTGCGCGAATCATTTCACCGGCGGTCTATAACTCCAAAACTATTACAAATATCACCATGAAATAATGTATGGTGATAGAGAATACTACGGTAAGCTGAGCTGTGTTACGTTTACAGACATGTTAGTTACAAAACCAACATGGTGGCGAAGCGAAATTGTAATATTGAAATGACATTTTCTCGAGATTTAATCATTCGTTCGCAGTGAAGCTTAGTGCGATAAATATATATACAAGATATAATCTACTGGCATCTAATTGAATTCAATTGTTTTCATAAAAGCAAGATGGCGGCTGTGCGAAATTTTAAAATATAGTATTTAGTTTTTGGGTTCTTATAATGCGACGGAAAAGAACATTTTAATAATAATCCAAGGCAATAATGCTCATCTAATAGTACATAACTCTATGACCTACGTATTGAAACCATCCGTCATCGGATATGTATATATATATATTAGCTGTCCGGTTTCTCAGCTCGGGGTTGCGGTACGTTTCCCCACAGTTGGTAGTACACATATGTGGATTAATCAAGGATCGACGCCCCCCCCCCTCCCCAACAAATAAAAAAACCAACAGTATCTCTAAAATCTAATTTATTGAAAAAATATGACAAAAATCGAAGAAATTTAATTTTAAAAAACATTTCACTGAAAATTATTCCTTAAAACATCTGGCTTTCTCCAGAATCCGAAACACATGGCATCTCTATCCCTTCATGATCCTGTTACACAACAAATCCATTTCAAAACAACTAGGATTGTAATCCACACTTAAAATAAACATTCACTCCAATGACATTCTCTAATTTTCTCTATACAATTTCTGTGACCTTTCTTTATGATCTTTTACGATGAACAAAATCTCCGAACTGGCTGTACTTTAATTTCAATTATACATACATGCAAGGTATAGTACCATCTCAAACCATTCTACATCACATCACGGCCGATGTTGATTACTTCAATCACGCTTTCCTTAATTCAGGGGAACCCATTCTCAAATCTATATTTTAATATCTCAAATACATTTCCTTTTATTATTATTATTATTATTATTATTATTATTAACATTATCCAAGCAAGACGTTTCTGGATCTTTCATTCCGATAATTTTTATAATTCCGGTGATCGACCTTAATTTATTTCAATTGACCAAAATGTCAATTACTTTATTTGTGGGACCTGATGTTTAAATACAGAACTGTGTCGCTCCAATCTTTCGATTTGCCAGCGATCCTCTATTTACAAATTGTCAGCCCCAGGCGCGGCTGAATAATGACCAGCGGACTATTCCATGATGGCCGCCGTCTCCCGAGACATACTAGCTCAGTAGGGATCCTAGCTTGACACTCCACTGGCCTGTCAGACAATAACCTTTTCTCTGGGTTGGGTCTCGCCTCATTTTAACGATGTTAACACACATATAACAACTCTCTTAATTAACTCTAGTGAAATAATCCGGATATCTACTTATCGAGTTCATCATGAACTGAACTCTCATTCCATTTCTACCTCATAAAGGTTGTACAATTTAATCACCATTTTTGAAGGATCTTTACAAATTAATCTCTGAATTTGAAGGGGTTTGCTCTCTTTCTCTAATCCTTATCTCAATCTATCATCAAATCTACTCATAACCTTCCGAATACCGACAGCAGTGGCTACGCTGGCTAAAGCGCAGCATTAGGTCATGGGGGCCAAGCTCTCTGCTGACTCGGTAAGCGCGTGGGTTCGAGCCCCACCGTCGGCTGTCCTTGAAATGGTTTTCCGTGGTTTCCCATTTCCAACACCAGGCACATGCTGGGACGGTACCTTCTGACAGGCCACGGCCGCTTCCTTCCACATCCTTGTCCAGTTTCATTCATCTTCATCCATTCCATCTCTCATCCCGACGCGCAGGTCGCCCATGGGCGTCGACTAGAAAGACCTGCACTCGGCCTCTCAGGTGGCCACACGACAAAAAAAACTTCCAATGGGTACTTCTTTACTTCCTTATGTGATTTAATATCACGGGTTATTTATATATCTCCTCGGGCCATGAATAGATTTCCTCACGAAGCTGAACCGCGAAATATTCATAGCGAGGTGAGCTCCACTCCACTCTTAGTGCTATCTTCCCTATTTTATATCTCGGACGGGACCCTTCCCTCGCCTGGATTTCCAATAATACTTCCACCCGTCAACACGGCATGGAAACAATAATTCAATGGTTGACAGGGCGTACATTCGACGATTCAGTGTATCACAACACTCATATACATTCACTTAATTTCCGCCTGATTCTAGCTATCGCCAAGGTATTCATGCTCGGAATTTACTTATTCCAACTTATCCTTTATTCTTACTTTATTATTAGGCTCATATCACCTCAATTGCAGTTACTATCAAAATCTTTGAATTATTTATCCTTTCCCTTCCGTCTGATCTCTATACTTTGATTTCACAACAACCAACAGAAAGTTATTATTATTATTATTATTATTAATAATAATAATAATAATAATAATATTATTATTATTATGTCCCTTGACAAAAAAACATTTCTTAATTAACATTTTACATTATGTGACATGATTGTTTGGTCGATCCCGTCTACTACATTTGTTTACATGATCTCAATTCCTTGCTAACCCCGGGTCCCCTGTGTTTACACTTTACACAAGAATATTTACGTCGTGATGCATGGTTTGTTTTATTTATACACTGTAATGAAATACTGTATGTTACTTACGTATCTGCAACTTCCCCTGGGTGTCAACATTTCGCCCCCCCCCCCCCCCTCCCCTCCTGATTGTTTTAGTGACCACCCATATTCACTCTCGCACACAGAGCCTTATCCCACATTTTTACATTTGCTCTGATAATAAACAAACAAAATTTTACACTTTATATATTTACTCACTCCATAAACAATTTTCATAGTTTTTACACTTTCTCATACATTTTAATTTCACTTGCCACTTTTTAACACTTGACACAATATTTCTTTACACTTCCTTTTCCTTGGCTAATCCAATTAATTCTGCGATGCACAGGTAGAATCTTACGTGACCCTCGACAGTCCTGGATTCGTGAAGAATTCCCTTCTCGTACCTGCGTCAGTCTTCCAAAGAAATATCCCGTTCTCATATAGCGTTCCCAAAGTTCATTGTGCAATGGCAATACCGTTCAACATGAATATTTTACGTGTAGCTCCAAAATAGTCATAAATTGACGCTACCTCGTTGAACACCTATTTGATCCCTTCAAGGTCTTGTGTTCTATACTGTTCATTTACACCTTCGTGGTGCGAACTGTTCCTGTGTACCATTCATCTGCTTTAACGTACTTTATCGTGTACATAGATTACGGTACTGTACTAGTACCATTAACCTGCGGTTTAATACCATCGATTTACTGCGCGAACACTGTCTTTGTTACCTTGCTTCGCATTGCTCGCACTATGTGAGCGTCCTTTCCCGAACTCGGAGTATAATATTGTACGCATGACTTTTCACTAGTTATTCATATTTGGTGACTTATCTCCTGTGGTGAATTACTGTGTTAGATACCACACACACACTTTCTCTCACTTGAACACTGTACTTTTAATATAAGCGTCGAAACTTGTAATATTTTAGCGCGTCAGATCAGCTCGCAAAGTTGCGCGGACTCACACTTCGGTGGTCAGGATACTAGTGTGGTTTTGAGCTGTCCTCCATCTATATAACTAATGGAGCTGAATTTCCATATAAGACCTCCTACGGTCTTCGTTCTTGAATCTCCTGACTCAAAATTTTGTGTAGGTTCCAAATATGTTATGCGGAGTTTAATCCGATCATTCCTTAATTAATTATCAGCTTGGCGCCTTTTGTGGTCCATAGACGCGCAGCTTCAGTCCTTCCCAGACAAAGGTCTCAAACTCTCCGCGAAGTGACACTACGAAGAACTCCTCTGGCCGTCCGCGTCTGGCATTTAATCCTTCATTAATTAAGATCTTTCTTTTCCTTTAAATTTTGCCTATATTTTGCTGTCTCTTGCGTGACGTTGGGTTCCAAATTTGATTAAGCCATTTCGCTAATATCTTCATAAATGGGAGGAGAAAGCAGTCCCCCACTCTTTTATCCAATGTCTTACTGGGTTTCTTGGTCAGTTAGGGAATCTTTCTCCCTCGAAAGTAGGTCCTGAACGACTGACGTTAATGGCCACTGGTGACTCGAATCTCCTCCCACTTTTCCAGGCAATTTGTTAAGTGTCAACTCGAGCTCCGTTTCTTGGTTGCAGTGAAACTGTTCTAATACTGCAGTTTTCTTAGCATTATTCTGCTGCTTAATAAATTAATTTATCCTCCTTAAACGGTTTAATTTCCTTCAACTTTACTGTCTTTATGAACTCTTATTTCCTTCTTTACGTAGTTTCGCCCCTTAAGCTCCAGGTTTTCTGATAAGGTTCCAAAATGTCCTGAGTTCAAGCCCCAGGTACATTCGTCACATGGGCACAATATAGAACAATCCAATACTGCGATCATCCGATATATTTAGACGGTTCTCAATATCTGCAATTCCATTACAGCAATCAAACTGAAAATTTGTATGTTGATAGACACTGTTAACATAAGTTCACCTATGGGCTTTTCAATATCCTTAAGAACAAAAGTCCAACGTGACGACGCGAAATTTAAATAGTTGCATGGATTTTTTGTGACTTTAAGTTATTATCTGAGAGCAGTTAAACATAGCATCATAAATCTTCTTACAAGGCTTAATATATTGGCGTCTATTTGAATTCAATTTCTATGAGAAATACAAAGTGGTGGCTGTGCAAACATTTTAAAATTATGTTTTTATTTCTCGTGTCATAAACAAGCTATAGAAATGTAGGTTGGTATAATGAGACACGTTTATAATATTTATCCGCTGACATATATTAGGGCATTCGATAAGCAATGGCAACATTGCTATATCATCATAAAGAATATTATTTGGTTAATTTTGACATTACGAACTTCATTTATAGTCTCCTGCAATGTCAACAATACATTTCCAAATCCCTGGAAGACGACGCACTCCATCTGCAGCACCATTTCAGGACATTTCTCCCACTGATCGATCTAGAGCTCTCTGGATGTCAACTCTTGATTGAAATCAAACGTCTCGTAGAGGTTGTTTGATGTTTAAGAATAAGTCGCAATCACAAGGGCTCTTGTCAGGTGAATTTTAGTGATTGTTCGAGTACATCCCAGTTCCACCTTGTAAACAAATTCCTCACTGTTGCGGCTGCATAGCAACAAGCATTGTCATGTAACACATATGACTCCCAATCGACTGAGGAGGTTTACGACGCCATGCTGGGCGCAAATGATGTTCCAAGTATCGCAAGTAGTAGTCTGCATTTACTTCTACACCATGAGGTACAGTATGAACCAAGAATATGCCTTCATAATTATAACACACAATAATCATCAGTTTCAAAGTATCCTGCAATACTCGACATCCTTTTGGGTGTGGTGATTCTGTAAGTCGCCATTCGCTTGATTGTCATTCCAGCTCAGGTGTATACGAACGTACACATGTCTCATCCATTGTGATTACGTGACGAATGCATTCTTGCTGCCACTTTCCAATATCGGTTAGAGTGTGCAGAACCCAGTGAGCACAAACTTTTCGTATCTTCCGCATTTTTCTTAAAATGTGATGGACAGACGATGCAGCAATACAAAGTTCGTTGGAAATCTCCACACATGTCCTGCACCTTTCTTTTCCAACAATGCCCTTACAACCTGAACATGGAGATAGTCAGTTGCAGCCAAGGGTCTATCAGAACGTGCTCTGTGTTGACATTCCTGTCATCGTTGACGGAAGGCTTTCACCCATCTTGCCATAGTTCGATAAGGCAGGACTTCTCTCCCGTAAGCTTCTTGCAATGCTCTAAAGCACTCAGATGCACTTCTTCCTCTTGCAACTTGGATTTTTGTGAAGCATCTTTATTCATAACCACTGAACATCTTTTGGGGCGGTATTATTTACTGAATGTGAGAAACAGTTAATGAATTTACAAATATCAGCTATTTCAAGACTTTCAATATTAGAGATTTATACAACAAAGACTGCACAAAAATATACTACACGATTACATCGGTCACCACTAGGATCACTGTTTGGCAACAGTGTTGCCATTGCTTATCGATTGCCATAGTAATTCTATAGCATACAGCCTATATAAAACAATCCATTATGACAGGCTGTTCCAGCCGAGCAGCTTGCCAGTGAGCAGCCGAGTACTCGCCGCCTTGCGTGAGTAAACCTGCAACATGCAATACAGCTCTGCTGTCACTTAGCGGTGAATACATCTAGACTGGCATCTAATGATGTTCAATTGTTTTCAAAAAATCCAAGATGGCATCAGTTCGAAATTATAAACCTTATTTTTCATTTCTCGTATCTTATATAGGTGATGGAAAAGAAGATTCGTGTAATGCGCTATGATAACAATCATCTAATGGCACAGCATTCTGTAGCTTACTTTTCGTAATTCATGGCAGCCCTGCATTCGACTGTTCTAAAAGATAATTCCCGTGGTTCATTATAGAAAGATGTCATCTCGTGGGAGGAGTCTTAATCACCGATTTTGAAAGCTATATATTCTAGCACATAACTTCTCATTCTAATGGTATTAGTGAAGACATAGGTAGTGAACCAAAAGCTATTTAATATATCACAAGGAAAATCCTTTTAATAGGAATGAGTAATAATAATAATAATGTTATTCTTCATAATGTTGAATTTTGGGCTTATGCCGTGTTTTATTATACTAATATTCGACGCGTTTCGAAAGAAACCATGTCTTTCATCGTCAGGAATAACCTGGAATACGACAATGTTGCTAAGAGAAAGCAACGAAGAACATATAGAAGGTGCCCAAAGATGGACGCCATTATAGCCCCATGTTAGGGACAACGGAAAGCAGCAGTGAATTACTTTCTCAGGGTTCTGATAATAGGTAGCCAGGATTCACTGAGATTGTAGCCGGTGTCGCGGTTGAAATTATCTGGGTGTTTACGTATTTCAACCGCCTCCCTGATGATTCTGGGACGATATTGCTTTATACAGGCAAGAACATCCACTCCTTGGAACATGACATCATGGCCAGGTGTTAAAGCATGATCGGCAACAGCTGATTTATCAGGTTGAATGAGCCTGATACATCTATTATGTTCCTTAATGCGAGTGCATATTGTTCTCGAAGTCTGCCCGATGTAAACCTTGCCACAATACAGGGTATCTACAGAGTTCCCTGTACTTGTGGCAAGGTTTACATCGGGCAGACTTCGAGAACAATATGCACTCGCATTAAGGAACATAATAGATGTATCAGGCTCATTCAACCTGATAAATCAGCTGTTGCCGATCATGCTTTAACACCTGGCCATGATGTCATGTTCCAAGGAGTGGATGTTCTTGCCCGTATAAAGCAATATCGTCCCAGAATCATCAGGGAGGCGGTTGAAATACGTAAACACCCAGATAATTTCAACCGCGACACCGGCTACAATCTCAGTGAATCCTGGCTACCTATTATCAGAACCCTGAGAAAGTAATTCACTGCTGCTTTCCGTTGTCCCTAACATGGGGCTATAATGGCGTCCATCTTTGGGCACCTTCTATATGTTCTTCGTTGCTTTCTCTTAGCAACATTGTCGTAATCCAGATTATTCCTGACGATGAAAGACATGGTTTCTTTCGAAACGCGTCGAATATTAGTATAATAAAACACGGCATAAGCCCAAAATTCAACATTATGAATAGTAACACGGGCCGTGAAAGTCTAAATGACAATAATAATGTTATTGGTTTTACGTCCCTTTTAACAACTGCGGCTTTTAGAGACGCCGGGGTGCCGGAATTTTGCCCCGAAGGGGATCTTTAACGTGCCAGTAAATCTACGGACACGGCTCCCTCGCATTTGCGCACCCTCAAATGCCAGCTGACTGCGCCAGGATACGAACCTGCAACCTCGGGCCCAGCAAGCGAGAACGTTACCCCTGAGCCACGCAGCCAGCCTAATAGGAAGGAGTAGTATTAATGGAAATGACCAGTGAGTTATATGAAAATAGGCTGCTTAGTTCTCACGGAACTACTTGTTTTTCTTGACGTCATGACACTGGGGAACTAAATAGAAAGAGCATGTTAAAGGCTCTCAACCGACTGACAATATGGTCTTAACTCGGACACTACTGGCAGAAAAGCCGTGAACGGGCTAACTACCCGACAAAGGTTGGCACACATGTAGCAATCTATTTCCAATATTTATTAGTTCATGTTATATGAATATCAAAAATGGACATTCCTGAAAGCGGTTATGGTGTTCCTCCAAATATTTGTCTCGGGATAGTTTTATGAACCCACCAGAGAGTCACTGTACGCTTATTGAAAAGATACATAAGTTAAGTTAAAATTGATGACTTCGTGGGGATAACTATTTGCTTTTGAAGTGAATCATTTTTATCCAATATCAACGTGGAGAAAATGATCTAAAAGATAAATGTCTTCCCAAGGCTAAGATAATTATCCCAGCAACTAATAGTTGATTGAGTACAGTATAAGTGTTGGTTTGTAACGCGTATCTGTGCTGAATATAGAGCACCACTGCTATATAGAAGGAGCCAATTACCACTGAATTGTGCCTTCTGTTCTTCTCGCATCTCCGAGTAAGCTGATCAATGTCAGGAATTAGTTCAGCAAGTAGCTTTTTGCGCCATGGCGTGGTTGTGACTGTGACGCTAGCTGTATAAACACGACTCTGCAGCAGATAGTGAACTGTACGCTTAAGTGAAATGCATGGTTCTCCCTCAGTTTCATGATACAGTTACCCTTAGACGCATTGCAATTGTGAAGTGGGTCATAGGGAAATAATAATATTTATTATTTTCTCTCAGAAACAATTTGCAATATCTTTAAAATAATTCATTTTGATTGGTCATGTTCGTGAAAATGGGAGCATTCTTACGATTAAGGCCTAAATTCGGAAAGTCTCAATTTCAAACCGACAATGAATGCTTTGCGTTACTCAGGAGGCCTCTCAGGATTTGAGACAATCAGGAGATGTTTCTATGGACTGCCTTCTTTTCGTGGCAGCCATGTTCCCCGATCAGTCCATAATCGAGCATGTGTGGGATCAAATCGGACTTCAAACCCGACCCAATGTTCATCTGCTGACCAGGTGAGCTAAGAACGCGTACGACGATGGAATATCTGGCCACTTTTTTATTTGTATAACTGTCTTGTAAATAATTGATTATTTAATATTAATTACTTTCAGACCTGTAGATGTTCACTTGACGATAGAAATATCTTCCATGATCTTATATTAGTACATTAAATATTCAATGAGTCTTCAGATGTCATTTTATTACAGTTATGTTAATTAACCACGTAGACTATTTAAAGGTTGTGTCTGTAAGTCATTCTTATTCTTCATTAGCTAGCATCAATACGTTTTCCATTAACGTGTTCAAGAGAAAACTGCACGTACCAAGTTATTGATAGCTACACGAAAATATGACGTCAGGTTTTGTTCATGTGTGTCTCTTTGTGTGGATGATTGGTGTCTCACCCTCCCGGCACTACGAAATATGAAAAGGCTGGAACGACTTGATCGAGACTTCCGTAGTACCACATCACATGACTCAAACCGTGTCTCTCAAATTTCGTTAATCCAAAATAGTAACTCCAAGTAATATTTCATTACTATTCAATATCTTGGAAACTAAAATAAAAATGAACCATCACCAGTTGTGCTGATAACAAATTGATGCTAAGGAGAGGCACTCGTTTTATACTAGTAGTACGTAAAACTATAAAACTCTCCCGTTCGTGGGCCTAACACACCTGCGAGGTAGCTAACACAACCGACGTGAGCGTAAATGTTTCATACGTTTAATTGCATTGCATCTCTAGGATCTATCTGCAATCACGATGGTAGATATTATACGCCTCGAAGCTTCTACTGACAACATAAAATCAATATGTCATCAACACAACTAGTCGTTAAAACATAAACACAAATTAAAACGCCCGGAAGCATTCAAAGCGGCTTGTGTTGGCAGCCTACATGTATCTCATTTTTACGGCCGTTCCTGCGGCTTGTTTGAAAGACATGCACGTAGGCCTGCAAAATACATTTGCACCTGTAGCACCCAGACACTGGTTAGAAGTTTGGTACGCATTGCACTCTACTAAAATGCTTTTGATTGGTCTACAACACGGAGGATGTAGTCTTGTCATTTCCCCTACTATTTCTCATTCTTTATTTGTATAACTCTTACTTCACCAAAGTGATTGTAAAGTGCACAAAGGCCTGGTAATATTATTTCCCTAAAAGTAATTTACAAATGTTTAAAACTAACTTAAATGCTGTTGATATCAAAAATTACCAAATCAATGATAACTAGCCTATAACCATCATCATATTCATAGTGCCAACTATTCATAAACTGTGATCGTGGAGGAACGTACATGCAGTCTGAATATCTATTAACACTACACATGATTGAAAAACTAAAAATTGTCTTCAAATCCTTCATATATAATTCGAATCCATTTTAAAGAAATGTCTTAATCTACGAGGCATCACTTAAATACTGTAATACGAGACAGTTGGGTTCTTGCTTGGAGCATCACTCTACTCTATTGTGCGTTAGGATTCCTATTGCGTATTATTCTGATGAGTACAAGTGCTTAGAACGGGATTTAAAATGAGGAATAATACGTCTTCCTTGTTTACATTACAAATGCACAATGAGTCTGAGTGCAAGATCAGGCAATGCACGTAAGCTTAGGCTATACAGTTTTTAGTTTATTCTTCATTCAGCCTCTAACACAAGGTCGTCTTATGCAACCATCAACAGTTGTCTATTCTCGTTTACAGCAACTCCTTAATCATAGGTGAAGCTTCGTTCACAGAGCATTCCCGCGTTCCTCGCTTTCCACATTATGTGGTCTTTCACTTGAATTAGGAAGTTAAACACTCAAGCAAGAGACAGATTTCTTCTTAGTGCCCTCGGGGAACATGACCAAGATGTCCCAATCCCCTAAAATGAATTACCAACAACAACGGCGATCTTAGTCCATGTTTAATTGCACATTTCACCTATTTGTATGATATTCCAGTATAAACAGCAAAATCATTTCGCCATCTTGCATACTCGGATGCCTTTATAACTGATGATGACGATAATTGTTGTTTCAAGGGGCCTAACATCTAGGTTATCGGCCCCTAATGGTCTGGGTGATAGCAAAAATGACAATGTAATGAAAACCATAACGGAAATTAAGTGAGACTGAAAATACTTACAAAATGGAACTCGGATAGGAACGACCCACAAAATGAAGAGTGGTAATACTTACAATAGGGAATTTAGAAGGAAAATACTCACAAAAGGAATAGATTGAAAAATACGCACAAAATGTAGATTAGGTTCAAAATACGAACAAAATGCAATGTAGAGTGGAAATACTTACAAAATGCAATTGAAATTCAAAATACTTACAAAATGCAATTGAAATTGAAAGTACACAATGCAATTTAGATTGAAAAACGCACATTTCAGATCCAAAATACTCCCAAAGTGCAATAGAAATTCAAAATGCTTACAAAATGCAATTGAAATTGAAAATGCTTACAAAATGTATGGTAGATTCAAACTACTCATTTGGATAGATAATACCTACAAAAAGCAATTTAGATTGAAAATACTTACAAAATGTAATTTAGATTCAAAATAACCACAAAATGTACTGTAATTGAGTATCAAATTACTTACAAAATGCCCACCTTACAAAATGCAATTTAGATTGAAAAGACTTGCAAAAAGCGGATTAGGTTGAAAATACTTACAAAATGCAATTGAAATTCCAAATACTCACAAAAGTACCAGCCCCTAAGTTATATTGAAAGACTTTCTAAAAATAATTTAGATTGTCAATCCTTACAAAATGCAATTGAGGTTGAAAATGCTCGCAAAATGCAATTTAGATCGAAAAGACTTACAAAATGCAACGTAGATTGAAAATACCTACAAAATGGAGTGTAGATGCAAAAAAATCGCTAAAGGGAATTTAGATGCACGGGGAGCCAATTTATTATCAAGAACACTGCGGGAACCTTAAAGAGAAAATGAAATATAATTAAGAGTAAACAAGAGGTCTGACCCCTCGAAGAAGGAGGGATCAGGAAAGATGAGACAAGGGCCAATTAAGGCGGGAAAGTGGAAGACTCCCTTGGCCTCGGATACCCTAATACCGTCGGGGTCGGAAAAGAACAAGAGTTGACCAAGGGAGGTCGACAGAAAAGAAGATGGAGAGGAGCCTGGCACAAGTAAGTGGAAGCAATGCCGGACTCAGCTGGGGTCCCGTGGTCGCCAACCCACGTCCCACTAGCCTTTATAACTGCTAGCTATTTAATAATAGTGCTCAATTATCTCTGCAATGATCAGTTCGTGAAACGTTCGCTAATTGGTATTTTATTGCGTGCACCGATAATATTTGAACTTTGGAACATTGTATGAACTACGCCAAATATCTGACAAATGAACGGTGCTTTAAGGTGGTATGGGATAGTTACTTAATGTTGTTTTTGTTTTCTTTAAGAGGAGAAACTGCAAGGTCATCTGCCCTAAATGGTGGTGCTAAGAGTAGAACTTTTCACATATAGTTCGTTAGCGAACCCTCTCCTCAGTGGAAAGTGCAATGTATTACACTGGCAGCTTCTCTCGCTCCGAGCGTCCCAAACAATAACTAAGAAATCCCTAACTCAGGATGATGGTAATAATGTCAAACAATAATTACGAATCAAATAGCAGACCGTGTTTCCACCATCGGCACACATTCAGTTGAGCCAGCGCGGCGTAGCATTACCAACTCAAATCGTCTCGATGCGGAGAGTTTCCTCACGCGCCGTTTATGATCAGGAATCCAAATGGTGGCACAGTTCACTTAGCAATGGCCTTGAAAACCTAATATAGTGGGTTTGACCTAAGAAGAGTTCAATATTACGCGTGTTTAAATTTGGCAACCCTGTGTGGGTGCATTTAACGACACGTAAAAGAACCCTTCCAGGGCATATTACTTGGCATCTCTAAATCCACCACTTTTAAAAGGGGCGGTAAATTAGTATCATTATTCGACAGGAAAATTGCTATGTAAATTCACAATTATTTCTTAACAAAGGGGTTTATCAGACATGAATCATTCGAGAGATTTAAAATACTGTATGTTTCCCTGGTGTAGGTGCATCGCATGGGACATTATGGAGTCATACAGTTTGTACCAAATTCACCATATTTCATATCAGACTGCTCATCACTTGTACTCACAATACTAAGTCGATATCATTAAAGAGCTTCGTGCAAGGGAAGTCTTGATGCAAATAAAATAAAATCACACTCCATCCTGATATACATGATGTTTACATATAAATAGAAAAAATGGCAATGAGCCTTCTCAGTACGCCACCGCAAATGTTCTGTGTGTCCTCAATACGCCTGAAAGCAGTGTCTCAGAGGTTCCCGATATTCTTCTGTCACATTTAAACGTGTAACATGAGAATGATAATTTGGTTGTTCTTATGTCTTTTTGCATATACAAATAAAGGCTCGGTCTGAAAACAAGTGCTGTTTAAAATAATGAAGATGTGCGAGGTCAAGTGATCGTGGAGGTAATATCTGAGATCCACCTCGTCTAATCCAGTGTACGGCAACCATGTCATGTCATAGGGTAATGTGGTGTGGCCCCACTATAGGACATCTGCAGTCACATTCCCGGAATGTTGTTTGCTGGTAGTCAAATTTGAATGAACTCTTCATTCCAAGTTGAGTAAACAAAACTCTGTTCCAAACCCCTGCAATAAGCTGCCTGTAGCCTATATTAGTGTGATGGTCTCAGATTATCTGGATGCCGTCGGGAAACCTCATCTTCGGCTTGCTTTGCTGTTCTGTGATTGATCGCACTGCCTAGTCACATTTATATGACTACCAGCTAACTGTAGAAATCAGGTTGCGATCAGATGTTGATCGTCGGTTATCACAGTGATCTGGATCTAAGCTGTGAGCAGTGCATAACTTTGCTGCTAGAGAACGTGAGGCGGAGAAAGAACTTGACGATCCAGGTGAACACGCAGATCCTCATTATGGTGAAGCCTACCTCCAGAGATTTAAGGGCGGGGGTAGTGAAATACATGAAGGTCATTGCCGTGCTCATCCAACCACTGTTGTACGTTCCTAGCCATGTGAGATGCCGCATTCATTACCTTGCTGGAACATCCCATCCACCCTAGGAAGGGTGTACGTGTTATGCAAGGACGGATTCATATACACATTTGTCAATAGAGTCTTCCACATGAATAGGTAGGCCCGGAGAATGTAAAGAAAACAGTCCCCAGGCAATAACGCTGACTGCATCTGCCTGCGATACTCTGGCAATGGTTGCGGGGTGTTTGTTATCCAATGTATCTCACCTGACACGCTAAAGTCTGACCATTTTATGAATCAAAACGCGTAATGTATTGCAGAAGGCAAACCTGCTACAATCAGTGGCCTACCTATTCATGTGGAAGAACATGAAATTTGATGCCGTTTTAAATTATGCATGTCCATTAGCACAAGTGCAGTGTAAAGCCGTTTGCTACAGTTCAGTGAACTGTCACTTCAGACACACTTCTGGTAGTCGCTGGATAATTTTGAAGTTGAGATGCTCCACTGTAGCATTTAGATCAACCCATACGCACGTTTGAAACAAAAATTGAACTCTCACTTGCTTGGCAAGTTGTGCTCAGGAGGTTCGAAGATGAAATCACAAGTCATACAAACCTTGTTTTCGCAGTATACTCGTCCTAGCTGGGTCTGACTTAGGGTGAACACTCGTCCTCACTCACTTAATCCTCAGACAGCTTACCCCAGAATCAGCTCACACCACCTTATCGTGCGCTCTTGTCTGACGTCTCATGCAATACATGGCCTGCTCTTGTTCTAGATAATGCACTGTCAACGTCAAATATAGAACGTAATCATTACTGTTTAGCTCCCTTGGCCGGTCTGGAATTATCACGTTACCCTCTCTATCTGCATCAGTCCTTAAATGTTTACCATAGTCTACTTCACTATAAAATCTAATAGCGAATATGAATGTTGGTAACAATTCATCTATACTAATAGGACTACTTTCACTATTTAGCAAGTGACTGTTGGTGTCTCGCCGTATTATATGCTACTATGTGTCAATGTGCCATTTCAGTGACGCAGATATGTTTTGAGACAAAGGCTTTATTTTAATTATCCGAAGAGGATATAACGACAATCGTCACTTCAGATGTATATCGAAGGGCAGATACCACACACTACATCTCTTCCATCAATTTAAAAACATAAGAATCTGTCAACTGAGTACAGCGTTCAACAGCCATCTTGAAATTATAAAATATACAAACAAATAACTTAATATATCTTAGAGACACAATATCTCAAATAAGCATTAATGTAGAACCATATATGAGCATTGTATGTCAAAGGGAAAAGAACACCCCCATCACATAGTCAAGATGGTGGCTGAGCATACTATTAAAACTTAATAATCAATAACTCGGGATCCAATTGCGCAATTTACACGAAACTGTGTAAGACGGAAGAAACTGATAAGATCCCTCGCTTGCATTAGTTATAAGACTAACACACTGCGTCTAGCACGTAGCTGCCATCTTGAATATATAAGACACTAATATCAACAATTCACTATTTTTTACAGTTACAATAGCACAAATATGTAGTCACACATAAAATACTGTCTGTGCAGAAAGATGGTGGATGGGTGTACTATTCTAATGTTTCCTTGAATTCCTCTGGGTAAAAGAAGCGGAATTGCAACGAATCGTAGTAAATGGAGACCTTATGTTTATCAAGAGAACATTAATTATACTCATTGAGAAGGACTCATACAGTTAGGAGAAAGTAGGCTATATGTTCTTTATTGAACATCTTGTTTTATTTTAGGGCAGTCTTCTAGTTACATCCCATTCGCTCCAGTGGATTTGACGCCAGTCCATTACAAGCACACCTCATCCGGGATAAGTACAAATTAAAAACCTTCAGACAGAAATAGTACTTAATTTGTAGAGATTCTTAATTTCACCCAGTTGATGTGTGCTAGTAACTGAGAGACGCTAGTGGACACAAGCTAGTCTAAGGACCGTTGTGTTGTAGTTTCATTTTAAGGTCTTGGACATCGTGTTCATTTAGCCCCGTGTACTTGAGTGAGTGTGGAATTTTGTCTGATGAACTGTGTTATTGTGATAGCTGTATTAGTGTGTGTATTTGTAATTCAGGTGAGGGTTGGGAAGGAGGTGAGGAACCATACTAGCATTCACCTGAAATAGAGGAGGGAAACCCCGGACAACCACTTCCAGGATGGCAGAGCCGGGAATCGAACCCAGATCCCCGGGGTGACAGCCAAGAAAGCAAGCCACTACACCACGCTAAAGGCTCGGTCACACAAGAGCGCGGACTGTCCGCGCTCGCGGAGCGGTCTACCGCCGCGAACTCTGTATTGTTAAATATTCTATCACCCTGGCCAAACCGAACGCAGCCTGCCGACGCACAGTGGTCCTTTTGCACGATCTGGGCGCTCAAAATGTAAAAAATAAATGTCTTGTATTTTCATATTGTATGACATTTTTAGTATCAGCAATGTCAGAGGACCTCAGAACTGTACTTATATGTCTTATTTGTTCACCCCCTGGAATGTGAAAGACTGCTGAAGTAGGACGTTTCTTATCGCATCGACTGCTGGAAGCAAAGCTGATTATTTGTGTTTGAATCTTGTGCTTGTAAAGACTTATTAGTTAGCTATCTTCATCGTTTGCCAGTGGATATGACAGACTATGATATGATCTTTCTTTATGAAATTTGAAAAATCTTATAAAAATCGCTGTGTTTATGAGATAAACGTTTGAAAATAGTGAATTTTTGTTATAAAATAATTCTTCTTTTATGGGTTTTCAGACCAGGAAATTCACAATTGTCAACCATTGGTGAATTTATTTCCATTAGCCTATAACCTACACCCTATTATATTTTCTGTGTAAAAATTATCTGCAACTTTTTGCAACTTTGGCTTTTGCTCTCGTTTTAGTGTCGTCGTATGGATTTTCGTGGAACAATCTTTACGATGCTTGGCGCCATGTAGGTGGAAAAGCGAAAGGATTTGAACCTATCTAATAGAAAACAGCGATCTGAAATCCCATGGACAGTCTGTTAAGGATAATGTTTGAAAAAAAACTTATTCATTTTTCCGCGCAGTTAAAAAAACGTGGTTTGCCAATCGCAGGATCTTAAGAAAGTGTGTCACAAAATGAGAATAGCCTGGAAGGGAACATGGATAGGGAATACAGGTAATGTGGGTCGTTCTTCTCTATCACTCGTGGAGTGGAGTGAATTTTCGAAACGAAGGAAATTGTGACCTTTAATACAAAACTCAGCAGGGAGGAGCTAGCGTTAGCGTCACTCAAGTGAGTATACGCTTAGAAGGAAGGAGAGACACTTATTGAAAAAAAAATGCAGAATTTTCTCCCAATTTACCGGCATTAAGGAAAATCCTAATCCAGTTAAAAAATATTATTATTTTTATTATTAGGCTAATAAGACAAGTTTAGGGCCGATAACCTAGATGTTAGGCCCCTTAAAACGACAATTATCATCATAATAAGACAAGTTTAACCTCAATTCTTGTTGTTGTTGCTTATTTTAGGGGCTGCGACATCGTGGTCGTATAGTCCCATGTATTTTGGGTGTGTCTGTGCAATTTGTGTGATAACCTGTGTTATTGTGATGCCTGTACTTACTATTTGTACATTTGGGATATGATTGGGAAGACGGCGGCCGTGACCTTAAGTTAGGAAACATCTCAGCATTTGCCTGGAGTAGAAGTGGGGGAAACCACGGAAAACCACTTCCAGGATGGTTGGGGTGGGAATCGAATCCTCCTCTTTTCAGTTTTGCTTCAGGAAGCTTAGTGTACCCCGTACCAGTCCTCACACCAGGAATAAAATTTCTTGGGAGAGCCGGGAATCGAACCCGGGCCTCCGGGACCACTTCCAGGATGGTTGAGGTGGGAATCGAACCCTCATCTTCGCAGTTTTGCCTCAGGAGGCTTAGTTTACCCCGTACCAGCCCTCACACCAGAATTAAAATTTCTTGGCAGAGCCAGGGATCGAACCAGGACCTCCGGGGCGACAGTCAAATTTAAATTCTTTTAAATGAGAATAAGGAAATGGTTTTACATAATTCTCAACAGTTATTTTAAGGTTTATAGACCATTTCTATATGCAAAGGTATTTTGCGCGGCCAGGTACCCTAAAAGGACCACTGTGCGACGCGGCGGTCGGCGAACCAGTTGTGTTTTATTACAAAGTTCGCGGCGGTCTGTAGAGGACAAAACAGAAAACATGGCAGAAGAAACAGAAAAATTAATTGATTTCGTGCGCGAGTACGATTTGTACGACACTCGACACATTGATTAATTAAATTACATAAATTAATTTTGGAAATTTAGTTCCCTTTTTTTGCATGTTTTGTTTAGTTCCAATTTTTAGTTGTAGGCTTACTTTTGTCAGTAAAATATGAATTTCACACGAGAACGCACAAGAATATTTTTTTCTTGAAAAATAAACATGTGTGAAAAATAATTATTATGCTTTATTAGGCTATTACTTACCTCAAACAGATGGCTAGCCTTTCCTTCGCACAAATGGGTCTCCTCCAGTTAGTGGTTTGCTTGGATATGGTTGGTTCTAGGAGCATACTTAATGTTTCAAATTGTTCTCGAGACATTCGAAAATACATGAAGAACCTGTCTTCAAACGAGAACAGTTCCCGGCTCAATCAGTCAAACTCCCAATATTCCTCTCTTTTCTCGTTAATTTCGTGAACCCATGCTCTCTTTCGTCTCAATGCCAACAGAAGAAGCAATTCTTCTTCGTCAGAGGAGCTGCTGGACATGTTGAATTAAAATGTTAATTAAAATACCACGAGCAGAAAACAATGTAATGCGCACTTGATCGAGGGTGCTTTCACACTGGTTCGCCTTGACTTGTCCGCATTCTATTTGACCACCCTAGTCCGCGACGGACTGCGGTCGTTCGTTCGCGCGGACAAACCCGCGCTCCTATGTGACCGAGCCTTAAGGAACGTATGCGCGGCACTGGATAGGATGTTCCTGTTCTACCTCAGAAAGGGACTTACCAGCGTTAAGCATGTCTATTGCCAGTGTCTAAAGGAAATTAACATTTTGTCACCATTATTTTATATAACTACTTGTTCTTCAGACACATATACAGTGGAACTTGGATAATTCGAACTTCCATAATTCGAAATCGTCTTTAATTCGAATATTTTGCTTGGTCCCTAGCATTTTGTATATGAACAATGTTAAAAGATCGTGGATGATTCGAATTTTTTAATTATTCCTTTAAGTTCGAAATATCTAAGTTCCACTGTACAAGTTTGTTTTGTTGATTCATTTAGGGATTTGGTACATCTTGATTATCAGCCCCGTGTATTCCGGTGTGCGTTGAACTTGTCTGATAACCTGTATTTATGTGATGCCTGCAGTAGTATGTGCAACTGTATTGGAGACAGGGATGGGGTAGGTGCCCCAGGACTTGAAGTGAGGTACTGCCCCAGAATTTGTCTGGAGGGAATGTGGATAAACCCGGGGGAAAATCACACTCAGTATAGCCACTGTAAGGGCCGGAATTTGAACCAGCGATCACCGGACTTGTTGCAGGTGCCTTCGCGGCCAGGGTGAACGATTTACGAATACGGCTACGCCGCGGGATGATCTATAAGAGGTATAGCCTACGTGTGGGATTGTAATGTGTCTAATAACCTGTGTTTTTGTGGGGGACGTATTTCTAATTGAGGCAAGGATTTGTGTGAATTTTTGTTTTGGAGTTATATTAGATATGAGCCCAAAATTTTCCGGGAGTTAAAGAGGGAAGAAACAAAAACTACTTCTCTAGAGTGGCTGACGTATTTGAAGCAACATGTTCTCAACACTTCTCACTATCCCAAGTGCATTTCTTTCTAAGTTTGAAACCGCGATTTAAGCCATTGAATCGAGCCGGTAGTCGAACTTTGGGTATTGTGATGAGGAGTCTCTATGCTTAGTTCATAGCCACAATAGCAGATGTAAGATAAGAAGTTTGAAGGCCATTTCAGAGTGAAGAGGTTATGAACAAAAAACCAAAATACTTCTTGAATCTGTAATATTGAATAGCTGAAGCTTTCTTTCTTTGTTGCCTAAGTAATCTATTTCATTAGAATCTTTTCAGTCGATGAATTCGACTGTGTCCAATTAGATTGGGTGAGGAGTAACAATTAATTCCTAGGGCCTGAAATAAAGCTAAGCGATGAGATGCATCTAGCGAAGAGCCTGGAATGGATTATGGGGATACGCAGACAAAGTCAATATATCCGATGCGGGAAATGAGCTCGAGATTAATGCTGAACGCATGAACAAGTTTGACTTACAGCCAATAAAGATGTCAGATACACGCATTTCTCTTGCATGAAGGGCCATTTCAGTGTCAGGGTCAGGGATTACGGAGTAGTTTAAAACGGTGAGTATTTACGAGAGTCAAATTCACTCTGGGTTCCAAGAACTAAAGTGACACTACCTTGCAGCCACCTGTGTGCTTAGCGATGATGTCACAGTTCGTGCTGTGGCATGCTTGCGTATTTCTCTCTGACAGTTGAAGCATGTGTTTCGAAGAGCAATGATCGAGAGGAAAGATGACGTAATTCCTGTGCGATTACAGCTATGGATTCTATTTAGAGCTTTAGGCTCATTTTTCCTGGATACTTTAATTTATTGAATCACAGACCACCAATCAGGGGCTGATGACCTCGCTGTTCAGCCTCTTAAAACAACAATAACTAACACAGACCACCAGTTCGCAACTCTAGTCAAACAACTTGATCCATAGAGAATTCAGAGCGTAGCTTCTTTATAATTCATGATTTAGATTTTATCTTCTGTTCTTATTGTGCAGTAAATGTTTGCGTCATATACCACTATCTCGCTGGGAAAAGTAATATGCACTTATGGTTCATAGTGGTATACAGTATGAGACTTTCATTTCTCCAAGTTTCTCACATGAACCTACTATTGTACTTGTAGCCTTATTAGATGCTGAGTGTTCCATATTAATATTTTGTACTGTACTGTTCATTCAAGATATCAGCTATGTAAAGCGTTCAGTAAAGGAACATTGCGCTTAGGTTAATGATTTCAGTGATTTATGACTCTTAACGTGCCATGTTTCGTGAAAATAACATACTTTCTGATTAAAAATATTGGCAGGCATCCTCAGTCTAACAAGTCAATGAATTTGGTTCCCTTACATAGCACTTGTTTATTGCGACTGTTAATTTCCTGCTAAATACCAGGTCCGTAACTTGACTAGACAATAATTTCTCGAATCAGTCATTCATTTCTCCATTTTCTTTCAAGGCTTTTTTGCCTTTGAGCACCCAGTCTAGTTTGCAATCCTCAGTATGCGAACAAGTCGCTTCCACGATCTCTGGTAGAAGTATGCAATGCGACCTTCTCTGCTTCTACACCTCTCACTTGGAAATCATTAAATACTGAATCTAACCATCCACTTTGAAGTCAAACTCTGCTTCTCTTAACCTTACTCTTCACCTAGCCGAGTTCTCTAACCTCCTAGGTAATCTCTTCTTTCTTATTCTCACCACATGACCCCACCATCTGAGTTGGCTCATAGGAACAGCCTCACCTAACGTGTTCATTTCTGGATATTGTATTTTATATATTCAAGATGTCAGTTGTGAGTAATATTCAATCTCACGTTTTTCTGAGCATTTCACTTTAAGTTTCTTATACCGCAAATACTTCTTCCAAAGTATTATCTTAATTGCTCTTTATTATTCTGTGATATCGATCTAATAGTTTATATATTCATTATGGCGGTATAGTGTATTATTCACCGCAATATCTTCGTGTTTCTTCCAACTAGCTTGTTTCATACAAGACTCCTCTCTCCAAATTTTCATGGCAATTGTTCAATTACGTTCTGATTGATCGATTTAACAGTACACATGGTCGCAATATTTAATACATGAAATATATGTCAGTGTGCTTTAAGCAGTGTAAATTTCGCGTAAAATAATAATTATCATTCAAGTTTCAAAATTCTAAGGTGTAGGAACAGCCTCACCTAACGTGTTCATTTCTAGATATTTATATATCAAGGTGTCAGATGTGCGTAATGTTCAATCTTATGTATTTCTGTTTTAACTGGAGAGTAAACGATTTAACTGCTGCATATATCCAAAATGGCCCGTGATGTTCACTGTAATAGTTTTGTGAGTCGTGCAAATGACGTCTCTTATATTTGTATCAGTTTCGACCCTAAGATATATGTTATGTATTCTTCATTTCACCCTGATTTATCAATTTTTATTATTTTAATAGTACACATGACCACCATCTCGAGCCTATGAAATCCCCTTGTGTCTTCGCATTCAGAGAAAATATCCTGTACAATGCTACCGTGTTTCAATGTATCGAATTTCTAAGTTAATTATATGGCGAATAAGCAACTATAATAGTTTCATATATTCAAGATGGCGAAGACGCGTCATATTCAGTATGATAACGTTGTAACTCGGACAGCTTACATCCATTATATGAAGATTCCTGATTACCAATTTTGGTGAACAATGATCTGTTCGAACGCAAGTTATCAATTATAATCATTAAGAATTTAAAAAGAAAATGAAGATTTAATAAAAGATAGTAGTGGAATGTTTTGGAGTTATTTTAGGTTATCTATTGGAGAAGATCTAATTGAAGGCTAGGTGGAACAATTTTAAAATGTATGTCCTCCAAATCCCACGAATGCGGATTCCGTCTCCGCTTGAATGGTATTTAGGAGTGTTTATGTGAGACATCCTCGAGTTAGGATAATGATTGCCTCAAGTTCCTTGTCATCTCTAAAACCATAATAGTTAAGCACTGGGGTAGCGCGTCTGCCTCTCACCCGGAGGCCCCGGGTTCGATTCCCGGGCTCCGTCAGGGATTTTAGAAACAGACGTGAGGGCAGAAACAGGGTGCACTCAGCCTCGTGAGGACAATTGAGTAACTGTCTGACAGTATGGCAGCGCCCCGATCACGAAAACCAAGGTTAACGGCCAAGGGGACCCGATGCGCTGATCACGCGTCACCCCAATATCTGCAGGCCAAATGGCTGGGTGGCGGTCACTTGGTAGGCCTAGGCCAAGCCACGCCAACGCGAGCAATTAGTGCTTGCGCGCCCTAGTGCCGCACCGAGCAGCACCGGTGCTTTTCCCCTCCCTCCCCTCTTTCTCCACAATCAGACTTGGATGATGAGCAATGGAACGCTGACCTCGCTTTCATGAAAGATATCACGGGGTATTTAAATTATTTAATATATCTCGTTGCAAGGTAGCCTCCGTGGCTTAGGCGGCAGCACGCCGGCCTCTCACCGCTGGGTCCGTGGTTCAAATCCCGGTCACTCCATGTGAGATCTGTGCTGGACAAAACGGAGGCAGACAGGTTTTTCTCCGGGTACTCCGGTTTTCCCAGTCAAAATTTCATTCCAGCAACACTCTCCACTATAATTTCATTTCATCTCTCATTCATTTAATCATTGCCTCAGGAGAGTGCGTCAGGCCTCGGCAGCCGGCACAGTCCATATCCTCGCCGCTAGATGGGGGCTTCATTCATTCCATTCCTGACCCGGCTGTGGATTTTCATTATTATTATCTTTCTTACCGGTACGCCGCCTGACCCCCGCTGATTTGCCCAGCCCCATTCTCCAAATAACAACACGACTCTCGCTTCGCTACGCGCTGCCACTACACGTTCCTCTCCTACAGCAGAGCAATTGTGCTTTTGCCGGTGCCGGACGGTGCTCGAGAAGCACCTCAGTTGGCGTGGTCTGGCCTAGGCCCTTCACGAGCTGTAGTGCCAGGGGTTATTACTATTATTATTATTGCTAAAATGACCGGCTCCGTGGCTAAATGGTGGAGCAGTTGGTCACTAGTCGTGGCCGAGTGAGGTGCGTGTGAGCGCGCTGTGTGACCGCATTGGAAGAGTGTACATTTTCTAATACCGGTGCTTCCGATAGTTCCACGGGTGAACTGACCTTCCGTGTGTCATTCGGACAATACTTTTTCAAGTAGTGTTCCAGATAGGACAACAAAACCAGGAAACCCAGAAAACCCCGCTGAAAATCATGTCCGGATACCAGAGAAAAAATACCGTACGCTGCCAATGGGAAAAGCAGAGTTCTCGCGCCACACCAGGAGAAATTCACCGCTGGATTAGCGATACTCTCCGGTTGACTGTCGACCAAGTAGAAGCCATCCAGTTAAATGCACAAGAAAAAACCATGTACATCAAGGTAATCAGCATATCTACTTATCAGAAATTGTTAAATAATTTTGCAGATCCTATTAAATTTCAGTATGCCTCAGGCGAAATGACTAAGGTTAAGCTCTCCCCAGCGGATTCCAATTTTACCACAGTGCGTATATTTAATGTCCCACTTGAAGTTCCACCTGAAATTTTCAAATCCGTCCTGTCGAAATATGGCACTGTGAGTGAAGTCAGGAAAGAACAATGGTCTTCTGCTTATCAGTTCCCGGTGTATAATGGAATACGCGCAGTCACAATGGAAATAAAACAAGATATCCCCTCCACTGAGACTTTTGGTGGCCATTCTGGCTACCTATCTTATAATGGACAGAAACAGACCTGTTTAATTTGCAATGCTAACACACACCTACGTATCAACTGCCCACAGAAAATGATTCCCCTCGGTATAACTCCAACACAACAACGACGTGTTCAATACTCGGAAGTCGTGACACAGCAAACGTCACATGAACACATGTTTATTGATCAGTCAGCTGGGACAACACCAGCAGTGGCCTCTGCTACACACGACGCAGAACTGGTACCTTACACTGACCAGCTCAGCGAGTCACAGAGTGCCCCTGCGCTATCGGCAACATGTATCGCAGCCTTAGAACCAATTATGCCGCCACTACAGGCTGCCACAGAAATTTTGTCTTCACTGCCCCCACCGTCTCTGGTACCTACCGACTCACCTACGCAGGTTGATCGGGGATCCGAGAACGTATCTAAAAAGATAAAAACAAATGCCTCGATTGCCGTACCAGCCCAGAAGAATCAAACTGGCTCCACAAACGTTCCCGCAGCTGTGAAAAAGAAACAAAATCTTCATTCTACGTCATCTAGGGACCCACGAACGCTCTCAAACGCTGACTGCCGGCCTATGAATAGCAATCATAAGGAACTATCTCAACCTAATTTGACATAGTGCACCAGGATAATTCTCAGCTGTGTCTTCTTTCGAGTCCACCTTCCAGTATGTCTAGCACAGCTTTTATACTTCTCTTAATGGCACAATTTCTCACTGTGGCCACTGTGAATATCAATGTAATAGAATGCCCTCTGAAATTTCAACTGTTGGAGAGATTCCTTCGAGATGCAGACATTGACATTGCCTTCATTCAAGAAGTTGCCATACCGTGTTTACCCATATCTGCCTTCTACAAACAATACATCAATACCGGTAATACGAATAGAGGGACCGGATTCCTCATAAGACATGATATCCCACTCGAAGGTGTGCTATGTCATCCATCAGGACGCATAATATCTGGACACATAAACAATACCACCCTGATAAATGTATATGCCCCATCCGGGTCCAATAAACGTGTGGAACGGAAAATGTTCTTTGAACAGAGTATACTGCCTCATCTGCACGACGTTAAGGAAAAACTTATTCTTGCAGGGGATTTCAATTGTATTCAACGCCCAGAGGATTCCACTAGTCCATACAAAGGTGTCAACCCGGCTCTCAGGACCCTTCTTACCTCCCTACACCTCATTGATGCTGTGGATAGTTTAAGGGTGCCCCTGCCCCATTACACCTGTATAAGTCACAACTCCTCATCACGAATCGACCGCATCTACCTTTCACAGGAACTTATCCAGCCTAGACGATATGAAGTGATACCTGCCAGTTTCACTAACCATCATGCTGTCGTATGTACAATCTCTTACCCCCATCCCATATTTCACATAGGAAGAGGTTATTGGAAACTGAATTGCTCGCTGTTACTGGAGGAGGAATGCCAAGATATTTTCAGACAACACTGGACTCGATGGGTCCAACAAAAATGCAAATTTCGCGACTGCGCAGACTGGTGGGATATTTTGGTTAAACCAGGGATCCGCCGCGTCTTTAAGAACATATCTTACCAACGAGGTCGGGAAAGACGGGATACAGTTGAATTTTACTATCGAGTTCTTCGCCAGCTCCAGCAAAGATCTGATGCTGGGGAGCGTATATATGACCAGATTCGGGAAGTTAAAACCAAGCTCCTGTCTCTACAGCAACGAACGCTCGCTCATATAAACGTGACTTTAAAAGATCGTACAGTGCTCCCAGACGAAAGTGCAAGTGTATACCATATCGCCAAAGGACAACGTGAGCGGCAACGTAAATATATCCACCGCCTCCGCACCAGTACTGGAAGTGTCGTCACCTCCCCTGACGCTATACGTAGTGAAATATCACTATTTTATCAACGGTTCTACGCTCCGGCTCCAATTGATCCACAGCAGGTGACCATATTGCTTTCATCTTGCAATACCCATCTGTCTCCGGACAACAAAACTCGGCTCAGCGCGGATATTACGGATGAAGAGATTCACTCTGTGGTTAAGCACCTCCCAAACAACCGCTCACCTGGCATTGATGGACTGCCATATGAAATGTATAAACACTTCTGGCCTCTCATTGGCAAAGAATTTTGTCATGTCCTGCGTACCATTCTCCAACGTCGTGCTCTTTGTCGATCACATCACGAGGGTACCATAGTCCTCATACCAAAAACATCCTCTCCCATGGCAGTTGGTGACTTCCGACCAGTTACTCTGCTCTGCAGTGATTATAAAGTCCTTACCAAAGTACTTGCATGCCGATTGAAGACTGTTCTACATGATATCATTGGTGATGAACAATGTTGCAGCATTCCTGGAAGAACTCTGTTAACAAACTTAGCGATACTAAGGGACCTACACCTAAAAGCCGAAATGCTCCCCACTGAGCCAATGAGTTTTCTCACCTTGGATCTTGATAAAGCTTTCGATCGCATCAGTCATGAATACTTGTACATGGTCTTGCAGCACTTTGAATTTCCTGCAATCCTTATTGACTACATTCGTATGATAAATTGTAATGCTACGTCTCGAGTGCTCGTCAACGGTTTTCTTTCCCCTCTGATTCCAATACAACGATCAGTTAGGCAAGGATGTCCCCTCTCCATGCTACTTTTTGTCATTGGCCTTGAACCGTTCATTCGGACTACCCAGGTGAAGCTACAGGGTTATAAACTGTCCACACATGTTTTTGGCATGTGCGCCTATGCTGATGACGTATCCATATTGATCCGCAATAATGAAGACATCTCCCACATCGATAGCGTCCTTCAGCTCTACCATATCGCCTCTGGAGCACAATCGAACCCCCAGAAAACTGCTTTGCTTCCGCTCAATAATAACTCAGTAATTACCCAACAGCCCTGGTTCCGGATAGTAAATGAGGTGAAAATTCTTGGCATTACCTGGAAGCAATCGATTCTGGACACGGTGCACGCAAACTGGACTAAGGTCATTGCCAAAGTTAGGGGAGTGCTGATCCAATTTGGTCAAAGGAACCTCAATATAGTGCAACGGGTCGTAGTCCTCAACGTATTTGCGCTCTCTAAAATATGGTATGTCGCACAACTTTTCCCACTTCCCAAAATGTTTGAGAGCCAATTGGCACAATATATAGGTTGGTTTCTATGGCAAGGATTTTTGTTCCGAGTACAACGGGAACAGTTGTATCTCCCATCCCGGCAAGGCGGGCTAGGGCTAACCGCTCATGGCATGAAATGCCGTGCACTCCTCTGCAAGAACGATATCACCATTCTTTCCCAACATGACACTTTTACGAAAGCGCTATACAAAGATATTCGGAACACAGCCCGTGGTTGTGAGAGAGCTTTGCCGAAGATATTTAGGGACCATCAACAGCACCTTCTGGAAACTGTTCGCCAAATGCCTTCAGGGACTGTTCCAACGACGAAAAGTATTTATAACATGTTGCGGCAAGTGGTACACTCCAAACCGCGAATCGAGGCCACCACCCTCTACGTCCATTGGCCCACTGTTTGGAAAAATTTTGGGGCTATGACCATTTCTTCTGCTGTACACTCCCGGGTTTTTATCTTCCTCAACGATCTCATCCCAACCGCTCTACGGCGATATACCATCCGTCTTGAAGCTTACCCATGGTGTACTATATGTGGTCAAACTGATACGGCGATACACCGCTTCACATCATGCACGCGAGTTGCCTCCACGTGGCTGTGGTGTAAGGGAAACGTATGTCAACTATTAAATGTGCCCACGGATGACCTTGATGACAGGAAGTTGATTCGCTTGTCGGTGACCGCCTTCCCCCAAATTAAACAGACTGCCATTGTGTGGATAATGGGCCAATATGTACACTTCGTGATGGACAATGATCAACATTTCTCATTCCTGGATCTCAGGTATCATCTGCAGAAAGAGCGTTGGAAGCTTAGTGAAAGTGGACAATTGTACGATAAATATGGACACTATCTGGACTTTCTTGTGATGTAATAGTATGGTATTTATCATATCTGAAAATTCTGTAATTCTGTAAAGAGCTAATAAAAAAAAAAAAAAAAAATGGTTAGCGCGCTAGGCTTTCGCCTGAAGTGCCCCGGGTTCGATTCCCGGCCGAGCCGTCAGGGATTTTAATCTCCTGGGGTTAATTCCCGTGGCTCGGGGACTGAGTGTGTGTGACTTCTTCATCATCACTTCATCCTCATTACGACGCGTAGGTCACCCACGGGCGTCAACTAAAAAGACCTGCACTCGGCCTCTCCGGAGGCCACACGATCATTGCTAAAATTAATATTTTTATTATTATTAACAGTCATATATATAAAACTCTAGTGTACTGTATGTTTCACAAAACGCACTCCCAGAGGGAGTTACCGAAATCATCCAAATCGTCTCAATAGTACAGGAAAACTCTTGTATTTCGAGAGAAGCTAACGGAAATATATTTGTTTATAAAGTGCATTTAAACAAATGAACAAGACATAGACCCCTGTCAGAACTGTGTCACGTCCGGCCCGTGTATCAGTAACGTCGGGCGGGTGGGATATACACATGGGGTGCTCCCTAGTAAATTATAATAATGCTATTGGTTTTAAATCCCTTTTAACTACTGAGGCTTTTGGAGATGCCGGGGTGCCAGTAAATGGCTCCCCCACATTTTCGCACCCTCAAATGCCAACTGACGGTGCCAGAATTCGATCCTACAACCTTGGGAACAGCAGGCGAGAGAGTTACCGCTGCAACATGCAGCCAGTCGTACAAGTAACCGATCGTAACAAATGAGCATTCAAAAGAAAGTGAATTACCCGCAGCAATGACAAATTGCACTGTGATGGCATAAATATCGACAATTTGTTTAAAAAATGCGATTAATCAAATAAAGAAGACAATAGCCCCGGCCCCGTTGATTCCGCATAGATCCGTTTGAAATAATAATAATAATCAGAAGAAGAGGAATACTACGAGTAATAGTGATTTTTCGCAAGGATGGTCTCCTACTGGTAAGCAACCCTCATTCTTCGCCCCTTACCTGATCGCTTGATACGCACCTGATGACCACAAATTGTGTAGAAACTCAGATGGGTCAACGACGTTTCTGTATTTTATTAGATTTGTGATGATGACGTGCAGCATTTGTTTGTTTTTTCTTTTCGTGTGACCTCCTGAGAGGCCAAGTGCAGGTCTTTCTTGTCGACGCCCGTGGGCGACCTGCGCGTCGGAATGAGAGATGAGATGAATGGATGAAAGTGGACAAGGATGTGGAAGGAAGCGGCCGTGGCCTGTCAGAAGGTACCGTCCCAGCATTTGCTTGGTGTTGAAAATGGTGGGAAACCACGGAAAACCATTTCAAGGACAGCTGGCGGTGAGGCTCGAACCCACGCGTCTACCGAGTCAGCAGAGAGCTTGGCCCCATGGCCTAACGCTGCGCTTTAGCGAGCGTAGCCACCACTGTCGGTATTTGATTGGTGAACGTCTGAGATAATATTTTCGTGTTACTTGTTTCTGTGTATTTGTTTCCAGTGTTCGGTTTATTTGTACACTGAAGACGTCACAAACACCCGGTCCTCGAGCCAGAGGAAATTAACCACAGGAGATTGAATTCCACACGGCCCGGCCGGTATTCGAACCCGGGACCCTTCGGGCCAAAGCCTAGCACGATAACCTATTAGCCACGGAGCCGGACAAGTTATGGCTGCTGTAATTCTCGCACTTGCCAAGGCTAGTGCTCGTGCGATCCTTACGATATTACCCAGGAACTCGTCCACCTTGGCTCGACCTTATTACATACCTCAATCTACCCGAGAGTATACAACATACGTATTTCACATCTTGAGTGTGTCACATGCAATTGGGCTCGCGTTTCAACCCTTATTATTCAAGTTTCTACGCAGTCACAGAGGTAGTGGGAAGAATTTATATGCAGCGATCGTTTTCACAGCAGGATGCCTTTTCTGACATCAACTTTGTAAGAGTAGTTAACGGAAGATGAAAGTAATGAAGATGAATGAAACTGGAGAAGAGACGGCCGTGGCCTAATAGGAGGTACCGTCCCAGCATTTATCTGGTGCTGAACATGTGGAAGCACGCTTAACAATTTCAATTACTGTGTATAAGACATAATTAAGTTTAGTTTCAATTACAAATTACATTTTCAAAAAGAAATCTCCGCCATCCGTAGTCTCGGGGTACGTCCTGGGTTCCATTTACAGGTGTGTCAAGGGATGTAATTCCGGTCAGAGGGTTGGGAGGAGGTGTATTGAGCCTCGTGGGTTCGATTTTCACCTCAGATGTCCTGAATGGGGATTTCACTGGTTTCCCACTTCTACTCCAGACAAATACCGGGATGGCTCCTTACTTGTGGATACGGCCACTCCTGCCTAATCCCAGCCTCAATTACAAATACACCTACTACTATAGCCATTAAAATGACACGGGTTATCAGTCAGATTCCACACACACACCCAAGTACACGTGACTACATGACCGTGATGTCAGAAGGCTCCTAATTAATCAACAACATACCAAAGCAATCAGTACAATTGCAACTATAATTAAAATTAATTTTTGAAAAAGTATTTGATAAAATTACAATTTTAATTATTTTAGTCTCATTATTACAAGGGCAGTTATTAGCCTATTTTCGATATTTGCAAAAAATGAAAGTAGACTTATGAGATCTACACAGAGCCAAAAGTTGTGTGACTGTCGGTGTGTGAGTGAGTGTGTGTGTCTACTCTCTGTATATCTGCCCCCCTCCTCCCCCCCCCTCCCAAGCAATTCAAGCATTGTGGGACCGAATTGAACGAAATTTGGTACAGAGGTAGCACTAGCAAATGGCACCTCAGTGGCATGTTTTATTTCGCCGCCATCTTTACCAAAACTGAATGACGGCCACTTAAACGTTCCAAACGTAAAATCAAATAACGACTAAACTAATCATCCGATCTCTACCAAATTTGGTAACAACATACCATCGTATGCGACGCGTCTTGCGCATAAACTACTAGGTCATATGCCGTACCATTTCAGAATGGTGGCCATGTGAATTATGGAAGCATTATAATTAATAACTTTGAACCCAATAGTTCTAATTATCGAACCGACAATGGTTTCAACTGTCCTAAAGGACGTGGCCCGTTCGATATTTTAAGTTCATATTATAATATTACATGGTAGCAGTGGATTTGTAAAGCCAAGTTGTCTCGGTTACAAGACAAGATGGCAGCCGATATCTTGGGCCTGACCTATATTTCACTAGTTTGAGTATTGCATGCAATATAGCCTACTGATAGAAATAATATAAACTTTGTATGAAATACTTTATATATAAAAATATACTCCACTGAAGAAATCGTTTAGTCCAAATCGTTATTTGCCAAGACGTTGTAGGTAAGTCAATTGAAAACGACGAATTTCGGTCGACATGTTTGAATGTGTGGGAAAGCGTTAGTCTTTTTACTCGTCTGACTAGGGTTAAAAACCTATCAAAGTTTTTTTTGCTTGAATCTTTTTATATTTATTGTTTTGTAATTACTCAGACGTTATAACATTAAGTGTTGTATTGTGCATATTACAATGGAAAATATATATTTAATTAAAACAACATTCGCTACCGGATTTGCACGAGACTTCTAACAGCAACCAGATGAACTAGTATAGTGACAATCATGGCCAACTTGTTGCGAGCTGCGCACCAGTCTGCATGTTGGAACAGCTTTAATTGAAAAGTTTCCTTTTATGGACGCTAGAATGCACTCGCCCTATTAGGATTATCTTATGCGAAACTTTTCCGCCTGATGTCATGACTGGCCACTTGCTTCTCGCGAGCACAAACTCCTGCGCATTTTTCGTGCACAGTCGGAATATTTCGGAATCACTCGGGATTCCTAGAGGAGCAAACAGCAACAGACAAGAGACACTCCACATCCAAGTTCTGTAACATATTTGGATCCCGAGGAACCAAACATGGAGGAGGGTTGTTGAGGTTAAAATTTGCTAATGATTCGCATTATTAACGCAAAATGATCTTGAAACTTGCTTTAAGTAAAGTTCAAAATATACCAGGCGCAGAATGAATGAAGGAAGGAAGGAAGATTGTAGTTTTACGTGACCGTGAATCTTGTGATTATGAGCCACGGGACCTACTTTTTACGTGGAATCCGAACCACAGGACATGGCATTTCACTTCGAAAATCTCACATGCGCAGAATGAATGCATTCCAATTGGTATTTAAGATCGAACGTAATTGAAATCATTCGACAATAACCTCGCAATTTCGTAGGTAAAGTGTACCAGTGGTATCGAGTCTGCTCAGTAAACTAAGGGCCTCAAGATCAAGTGTTCTTCTTTCATATGGCAGAAATGCAAGTTATGTTCAGCGTGGAACCTCCGCAATTTTTGGCTGATACAGTATTGGCTCAAAATCCTGACCTGCCTCTTGCGTAAGTTAGTACAAACCGATCTACTGGACCATCAGACATAAGCCCTATATTCCTAAAAAACACCTCTGCATCTCTCAGCAACCCCTTGTCCATAATACTCAACTGGTGCATGACTTCCGGCACTCTTCCTGTCTCATGGAAAAGAGCTGATGTCACTCCTGTCTTTAAATCAGGCAGCAAGCACGACATTTCCTCATACAGACCTATATCTATCGTCCCTATACTCTCTTCAGTCTTCGAAAGAATAATACATTGCCGTCTCCTCACTTTCACCAAACCACACCTCTCAGAAAAACATGGCTTCGTCCCTGGAAAATCATGTTTAACAAATCTGACTGTTCTGAACCATCACATAATTTCTGCAATAGATCAAAAATCCCAGCTAGATGTAATCTACGTTGACCTTGCCAAAGCATTTGATTCCGTTAACCATTTCCTTCTCCTCCACAAGCTTGCCTCACGATACAACGTACATGGATCCTTCCTATCCCTAATACAAAGCTTCGTGTCCAATAGGCAACAACGGGTAGTGCTTCCAGGGTCTGTATCGTCCTGGCTCCCAGTCTTATCAGGAGTAACTCAGGGCAGTATCTTGGGATCTCTTCTCTTCGTGCTGTATATGGACGTTATAAACACATGCGTGCAAAATTATCCGTGTTCCCTTCTTCTGTACGCTGATGACCTCAAGATATTCAGAGAAATGTCCAGTTCTGACGACCACGCTGAGCTCCAGGAAGCAGTGAATACATGTACTGATTGGTTCAACAAATGGAGGTTATCTCCAAATCCCAAAAAGTGCTTCAAAGTTTCTTTCTCACTACTGAAATCTGGAAATCAAGCGGACTATAAAATATGTGGAAATAAATTGGATACGGTTTCCCAGGAAAGAGATTTAGGTATTATTCACGATGATAAACAGACATTCTCTCCCCACATTGACCATATCAAATCTCGCGCAATGCGCAGTCTCGGCATTCTATACAGTTTCACAGAAATTAAAGACCTCAATGCACTTAAATTATACTTCACCACATATGTTCTCCCTATCCTAGATTTCTCTTCTCCAATTTGGTCTACTTCGGCTATAACCAATATTTCTAAATTGAACAGTGTCTTTAACTTCTTCATATCAATAGTCAAAGCTCGCAATCCTTCACTAAGGCAGTTTGCCGAATCCGACATTCTAAATCAGCTCAATGTACTCGACCTGAGAAGCCGCTTACAATTTACTAATCTGTGTTTTTTACATAAAATTATGAATGGTTACACAAAATGTAACATGCTCTTAAGCTACTTCCCACTCCATGTGCCCTCCCGTTCAACACGTCAGAACCATTTACACCAAATACCTCGCCCACGTCTTGAAGTACAGAAGCGCTCTATCTTCCACCGTCTACCTACCCTTAGCAACTCCCTTCCAAATATTGACATATTCTCTCCCTATAGAACATTCAAACATAACATTAGAAGATCCCTTTCATCCTCAATTCCTACCCCCTCACCCGCCTAACCACCTACTACCCCACTCATTCTCTGCGTCTTTCCGAGATTTATCCCTTGCTGCCATCACTGCCAATTGTTACCTGTTATTGTTGTTGTTATTTTTGTTAATATTATTTGAATTGTTAAAATATTAGTGTAAAATGACCTATCATGGTTGTATCTAATAATTATTAAATAAATAAATAAATAAAAAATAACTTCAATGTGGAGTGTATCGTGTCTGTTGCTCTTTGCTGCTCTAGGAATCCTGAGCGATGCCGAAACATTCCGACTGTGCACGATAAATGCAGACGAATTTGTGCTCGCGAGACGTAAGTTGACTGCTCTATGTGGGACTTCGTTGGTTAGCCTACCGCTGGCATTCAATACGCATCGAATTTGAAGAATGACAAGTTGATAATACGATACATTTCTATTTTAAAGCGTTTGTAACAGCCTATTGTGTGTTATTTGAAAATATTATTTGAACTAAAGAACAAAACGATCCCACATAGTAGCCTACCTCTACTTAATCTGTTGGTGCTAGTTCAGGATATTAATTAATACTTTTATTGCAGCCAAATAGCAATCGGAAATAAAGAATGATCATGTACTCTAAAATTGCGCTCTGGCGATATGAATTGCATAGTCATTGATTGATTGTTTTCTTTTACTCCAGAGCTCTAAGTGGTTGCGTTTACATGCTTGTACACATAGTTGGTATACACACGTCACTGTAGGGTAATGGAAAGATTAGTTAATACAATTAAGGTGGTGAAAGCCATGGACAGCCAGACGTGTATACTCATGCCTCAACTCAAATTTGGATGTTTCCCACGTCTGGTTGATCATGTCTCCAGTTCCATCAAATTCTTGAGATATGTATTCTCTTTCTTTCTTTCTTTCTTTCTTTCTTTCTTTATTTCTTTCTTTCTTCAATGATGGAAGAAGTTTTTCCGAAGCTCTGATGTTTGGTAGAGGTAAATAGTATCTAAGGTCTTCAACTAAGAAATGATTATATTATACTCCTTGATAACGACAAAGAGTTATAACTATACCCATATATTTAGGAGAAAGTAGGCTATATGTTCTTTACTGAACTCCTTGTTTTTTAACCTCTGTTAATCCACGAAGAAGACAAGTTTAATTGATCACCAAAACCTATGTGCAAACATGGCTATTTTTCGACATAATCAGTGTGAACATTGAGGCACTTATCATGGCTTTTCACTTCCCTCTAAATGGAATGTTGTGGCCCGTTGCCAAGTTAGGGCTATACACTGGGTGTTAAAAAACTTCCTTTCGAAATTGATGAAGAATTTGTTGGATTACAAAAGCAATGTGAGGCCGGTCGTTGTCATGAATCAGAAGAACTCATTCTTTAATGAATGTCCACTGCACTGTTCCATTCTGATAGAAGGAACCGAATTGCAATACGTCACACACACTTGGCGGAAGGATCAGTTGTAGCAGCCATGTTTTCATGACTGCAACTTAGATTAAAATGGCGCATTAACGTGGATTTTGGGAGTGGTTATATTGGAAAAGATGCGCAGTCGCTCTGTGAGCACACGCACTTTCTCCACATGTCATCAAAATTATACACAGTTACCGGCAGTTAGCTCTGCACTTCCCCATCCCACACCCCCGGTATAGTACTGCAGCGTAAAACATTTGCCAGGCTGAGCGTGTATGTGTGTGATTGCGATATCTTACTAGCCTACTGTCACGCGCGTCAATGCTCTCAGATAGGGACGCATTCGGCCCGCTCACCGCAGCACTCTACACCCCTCTTTTACTGCTGAGCTCTCAAGATGAAGTGCATAGCTAAACGCTGGTAACTGTACTTGTCCTCATATCATAACCGAAACACTGGATCTGACTCTTCCCTCGCCCTCCCCATCAATCAATCAATCAATCATCCATGTTCAACTGTTCCTTTGCTGTAGCTGGGTCTCAACTTTGGAATTCAACTCCACCAGATACTGTAATAGGAATTCTAAAACAATAAAGACATGTAAGGCCGCATGCGATGATTACCTGTTGATTACTGCAGACTGACTCGTGAGAATGGTGATGGATGGTAGGACGTATGGCTGAGCTAGGGTAATATTTCGGATATTATAGAAAGGTTTGTGGCATTGTGATTATTATTATTACTCACGGTGGGTGAGTGGTCAACGTGTCGGTCTACTATCCCCAAGCTTGCAGTTCGCTTCTGGCCATGGTAAGTGATTTTTGAAAGGCGGCAAAAATTACGACACCATGTCATACGATGTTGGCATGTTAAAGAACCCATTTGAATTCAGTAGGCCGTGTTCATAATGGCAAAATTAATCTCGGGAGTTTCCGCCAACATAAAGTTCCTCATTTCTCTACTAGAAAGCGCTATAGTGTTCAAGGAGCTTAGACATCTAACCTCCTTGACATTCATAGTGCTTCAAGGAACAACTAAATTCGACATGCAAGCTACCCTTTGGGTGTCAAATAACAAAGCTTGCACCCGGCACCCGAGGCCATACGATATTATTAGTTATTATTATTATTATTATTCATATGCCTTTTTCAATAATATTAGTGTGAACATAATTAATTTACTGTTTATTGATCATCATAAAGAACTTGTAAGTTATTTATTGTAATTTATGAAATTGTTCCATACGTAGGCCTACCGGTACCATATTGCGAGCTGAAGTATTAGAGAACCCTAACTTCGCCACTACTAAGATATAAAATAAATAAATAATTACCGCTCGATTGGCTGTTTGCCGTTGCGATAGGAAGTTGAAAAAATGCCCTCGTACAATATGAACCGTTTCATCATGCAATGCATGGTAGGCTACACCTAACAGAGGGCGAAGAAAACGGAGCTTAGTTTCAGTGATGCATAGATAAGATTGGTCTAGAACACCGGAAGACTCACCTCAATATTGTTACTGGTCAGTTTCATTCACATTACAAATAAAATGCAGAAATATTTCTAATTCAAACTAAGCATATATTACTTTACAATAAGCCACGTACCCACTAGGGGACAAGTTGCGGAACATGTCGCGGGACAAGTTCCGGGCCATGTTGCACGGAACATCTTGGAACAATGCCGCGGGTCATGTCCCTTGTACACACAGGCAGTTGTTGCAGAGATGTCGCCCGAGCGAGGAGGTTGTCTTGATCAGCGCTGCGTACGTTATTCTAAGTTAATCAAAATGTAAGAAAAAGAGAAAGAGAAGGTGGTGGGTGCGGAACTACTTACTACAAAGACAAAGCAGAGTAAATGTTAAGTGATCTTCGAATATCTGATGGATCATTTGTAACTTTAATAGAATGACAACAACTGATTTTGAAACTTTATTACAAATGATCGGGCGTTCTATAGCCAAGCAAGGCACGATATTACGGAATGCTGTTGGGCCTGTCAACTGGAGATTCATACTCTCCGTACTATCTGTCATACTTGATGATGCCGTACTGTAGCCTCGGTGGTATTTCCTCATGCGCATATCAATATATATTTTGATATAATATTTTGCCACGAGTACAGAGTGTTCATCTTGCATCTCGCGTAACTCTGAAACCACATATTGCCATAGGCCGCAAATTCGTCCTGGGTTACTTTCAGCATTACTTCGAAGGTCTCTTCCAGTCTCTCTTCATGTGGTGTCTTTCTCTTCTTAGAATGTTTGGACATTGTAGGCGTCTTCCTGGATGCATGATTGCATTGAGATGGGACGGTTTCGTAAGTACGCCCTGTGTTGGGTGAATCAGGGAATTCGTCATTATTGTCCTGGCATTGTATCCGAAAAAATACGAAATAATTACGTAAATAATTACGAAATATTATGTAAGTTCCCGCATTCTATAGGAGATGTATACGGGAAGCACGTTTTGATTCAGGCACCTCCGAATTCCGGCAGTGATTTTTACAGCTATGAGGAGCAATTTAGCATCGTTCTCTTGGCTGTTGAAGATGCTGAAAATAATTTTATATATGCTATTTGTGGTGCCAAAGGAAATTCATTTTGATAGTGGAGTGTTTCAAGAGTCTTCATTCTATAAAGCTATGGCTAAAAACCGGCTCAATTGGCCAACAATGGACCGAACATGCCCCTTGTATGGTGTGAGAAGGAGCGTTTGCACTGACCGAAGACATGATGAAGCCATATCTCGGTATCCGCTGAGAAATTGGACTTGGTATTATGTTGAATTTGGAAGCGTTAGGAAGACCACCCACTCAAACTGTTATGGCAATAAGAGACCAGTTCGCTGAGTATTTCATGAGTGCACAAGGAGGTGTTCAATAGGAGATATACACATTTGCCCATATGTAGGCACTATAATAAAAATATCACCGGGTGATTTAGCCGTGGTCGTTACGGCATGACTGCTGGCAGTTGCTCACATCCGGGAGGCGAGGAGGTTCGAATCCCCCCGCCAGCAACCTTGAAGATGGTCTTCTGTGGTTTCCCATCTTCCTTCCAGGCAAATGCTGGGGTTGGTCCCTAACTATAGGCCACAGCCGCTACCTTCCAACTCCTCGACCTTCCATTCCAACTTTCCTCCCTAACGGTACTCGTAGCTCACCCATTGGGTGTCCGTCTCGAAGCAGCTACAAAACTGGCGAGCCGAACATGTCCTCGGACACTCCCGGCATAAAAAGCCATACGCTTTAAATATATATATATCTTAATTAAACTTAAATGTGACTTGTGTCTCCAATCTGTCTATGCTGCCTGAAGTAGTCGCTCGTCTCAGTAAAAACTTCATGGAATCATAGGCAAACCATAAACCAGATTTCACACCATCCCGATCACTACCAGTGATTTTCGTACAGGTATTCGTTTTCCTTTTTCCACGTATAAACTGTGAGCGGGGTGCGTGGACTTTGGCCTCTAATTCTTTTTCTTGACAATTTCAGTACATTGGCTATATCCTCCCACGCGTATTGTTTCTTAATCTTCTTATTTAATCTCTGTGTGAAGTGTCTAATAACAATTCATGATTTTGGTACAGTTCAATAAGTTTCAGTACTGTCTTGTTTCGAGGGCATGGTGGCTCAGCGGTCTAGCTGTATGGCTCTCACCAAGGCGGTCCGGGTTCGATTCCCGGTCAATGCATGTGAGATTTTCGAAGTGAAATGCCATGTCCTGTGGTTCGGATTCCACGTAAAAAGGAGGTCCCGTGGCTCATAATCACAAGATTCACGGTCACGTAAAACTACAATCTTCCTTCCTTTTGTCTTGTTTCCTCACACTGCTGACATGTTGAGCGGCACTTAGCTTTCCGTCTACACTCACCAAGAACTGACGCCGGAATGTTGCGCGACCCTGTCCCTAAAACGACACGTGTGCAGATTATCGCAATTCCATTATTGTTTATTACTGATGCTTTATGTGATGAAGTCCGCGCATCAACTAATACAGACGTAGAAATAATTTTCCATTGGAAGAGAACCATGACCCGGCGTGATATTACAGTTGTTATGTGAAATCTGAAACCGTTTGCCCCTGTACTAAGTTTCGTGTTGAAGTATTAGAAGCAATTTTTCAGTGTTGCCTAGTAATGTATTACAGAATGCTCTTCAGTCGGTCAACACGATTGTGCCCAATTGTATTAGATGGGGAGTACAAATAATTAAGCACACTAACCTGAAAGAAATATTACATGAACTATTTATTACTTAATTAACACACAAACATGGGGTGGAGTGGGGAGATATTAGGTCATGCTCCATGCCCCACCGCCGTTGCGTTGCTCCCAGGAATTACCCTTGCACGCATTTCTGTTGTAGGCTGAGTGAACCCCAGAACCATTCGCCTTTCGAAAGTGGCAGTTTTGTTTCTAAAATCCACTACTTGTCTGAGAATTGAACTTAACCCTTTAAGTAAGAAGCTCATTTACTGAACCACCTGGGCTACGCAATATGAGGGTATGAAGAGATAAAAGACATGGCTCAAATATACAACACCCTAAACCTTGGGTTCGGAATGGAACAAGAGTTGGTGTTGTTGCTTCATTTGAGGGACTTGGACGTTGTGGTCGTATAGCCCCGCATACTTGGATGGGTGTGGAATTATTGTCTGACAAGCTGTGTTATTGTGATGGCTGTATTCATGTGAGTATTTGTAATTCAGGTAAGGATTGGGAGTGAGGCGGCCGTGGAGTTGGGAACGCTTCCGGCATTTGCCTCAACTAGAAGGAGGAAACCACACAAAACCACTTCTAGGTTGACTGAGGTGGGAAGTGAATCCAACAACTTCAAAGGTTTGCCTCACGAGGCAGAGTGGACTCCGTTCCAGCCCTCAGATCAGAATTGATTTTTTTGGCAGAGCCGAGAATGGAACCCAGACCGACAGCCAAGAACGCTAGCCACTACACCTGGAAGTGGACTGACCAAGAGAGGTTGACAGGAAGGATGGAAGAGAGGAGCCTGGATCAAAGACAACCCACGTTCCACTAATTGTGAGTCCTTAGGAGGACTTTTACACTTCAAGCAAGCATTTGCCTGAACACAAATACACTGCTCAACAAAAGTTTGGACTACGTCATCAATTGTAAGCTGATGCTAATATAGAGGAGTGGGACCTCTTATCCCTAGATAAACTAGATGGTCTCATTGAGAGCATGCCTCCTCCGTGTGCGGGGAGGACTGCTCAAGCTTATGCTAATATAGAGGAGCGGGACCTCTTATCCCTAGATAAACTAGATGGTCTCATTGAGAGCATGCCTCCTCCGTGTGCGGGGAGGACTGCTCAAGCTGATGCTAATATAGAGGAGCGGGACCTCTTATCCCTAGATAAACTAGATGGTCTCATTGAGAGCATACCTCCTCCGTGTGCGGGGAGGACTGCTCAAGCTGATGCTAATATAGAGGAGCGGGACCTCTTATCCCTAGATAAACTAGATGGTCTCATTGAGAGCATACCTCCTCCGTGTGCGGGGAGAACTGCTCAAGCTGATGCTAATATAGAGGAGCGGGACCTCTTATCCCTAGATAAACTAGATGGTCTCATTGAGAGCATACCTCCTCCGTGTGCGGGGAGGACTGCTCAAGCTGATGCTAATATAGAGGAGCGGGACCTCTTATCCCTAGATAAACTAGATGGTCTCATTGAGAGCATACCTCCTCCGTGTGCGGGGAGGACTGCTCAAGCTGATGCTAATATAGAGGAGCGGGACCTCTTATCCCTAGATAAACTAGATGGTCTCATTGAGAGCATACCTCCTCCGTGTGCGGGGAGGACTGCTCAAGCTGATGCTAATATAGAGGAGCGGGACCTCTTATCCCTAGATAAACTAGATGGTCTCATTGAGAGCATACCTCCTCCGTGTGCGGGGAGGACTGCTCAAGCTGATGCTAATATAGAGGAGCGGGACCTCTTATCCCTAGATAAACTAGATGGTCTCATTGAGAGCATACCTCCTCCGTGTGCGGGGAGGACTGCTCAAGCTGATGCTAATATAGAGGAGCGGGACCTCTTATCCCTAGATAAACTAGATGGTCTCATTGAGAGCATGCCTCCTCCGTGTGCGGGGAGGACTGCTCAAGCTGATGCTAATATAGAGGAGCGGGACCTCTTATCCCTAGATAAACTAGATGGTCTCATTGAGAGCATACCTCCTCCGTGTGCGGGGAGGACTGCTCAAGCTGATGCTAATATAGAGGAGCGGGACCTCTTATCCCTAGATAAACTAGATGGTCTCATTGAGAGCATACCTCCTCCGTGTGCGGGGAGGACTGCTCAAGCTGATGCTAATATAGAGGAGCGGGACCTCTTATCCCTAGATAAACTAGATGGTCTCATTGAGAGCATACCTCCTCCGTGTGCGGGGAGGACTGCTCAAGCTGATGCTAATATAGAGGAGCGGGACCTCTTATCCCTAGATAAACTAGATGGTCTCATTGAGAGCATACCTCCTCCGTGTGCGGGGAGGACTGCTCAAGACTGATAGTCTACTGATCATCATGAGATACAGATTTTCAATGTTTTTGTTTTCAAAAGGGACACTTAGAAGCGAGTTCGCTTTCCTTTTGTACCGTTTCATTGTTATCTAACCATGATTGTTGTTGTTGTTTTCAGAAGGACTGATGTTTAGTTTGTAAATTAGTTAGTGTATAAACCTCAATTGCTTTACTATCAGAAGTCATTGTACTTATAATCATTGTAGTCACTGTAGTAAAATCTGTGATATTTCAAACTTTTGTTGAGCAGTGTATATCACGGCCATTCAAGGAAGTGGTAAGGTCTACCGCTGGGCAGTTTTTCTCGATACCGTACCATAGAGAAAAATACTTTTTCATGATAATATATATCAATTCGCGCTGGCCAAATGAAATCACTGATTACAATGTATTGTGTAATGTTAACTCTAGCTAGCAGCTGAGCGTGAGGTCAAGAGTAGGGGGTCACAGTAAGAATATAAATCTTAAGTTTATGGGAACATCTGCAGTAAAAGCTTTAATGGTCTGTATATCAATGTGCTGAGCAGTGACGTTAGTCCACCTTAAATATAGGGTTTGAGATATGGTTTACCTTGTATTCCTGCGTGCTGCAAGACCAACATACTAATCAACTAGTGATAGACTAACAACTACCTCAGTGTTGGGGGCGTGTTTTAGCGCTAGTGTGGGCTGGGTTTGATTCCTGGTTAATGCATGTCAGACTCTCCAAGTAAACAGTTACATCCAGTGGTTCTGATTTCACGTTAAATCAGGACACCCGCTAGCAAAATAAAGCTAGAAGCTTGCTTATCTGGAGTGTTGAGAATTCTATATATTAAAACATAAAAATATGCAATAAAACGACCAAAGTAGGCCTATGCACCTATACATTCACTTAAATAGGAAATATGTATTTATTTACGTACTAGAAATGAAATTACTGGAATTCTTGCTAAATAAAAATGCGAGAACAAAGCTCAGTCCACCAGCCATGTAAATTAACCTGACATCATGAACTTTTAAACATTCAAGAAGAAGAGGAAGAATATGTCATTGCAAATTACTAATTTTATTAAGATCATTCACACAGGACAAAACGTATTATATGTACTATTGAAGTGTTGATCTTTGAGCAACTATGATTTTTTATCCAAGTATTCTGTGTCCAATCTATTTCTCCCTTTAGTAGAAATATACTTCAAAATAGAAATCTTCTCTCTCATCACACGGTGTGAGGGGGAAGAATTATAGTCTGGCAACACACTAGGCTATGCATTTAAATTAAATATCCACACCATGTGATGAAAACTATATTATGATAGAACAGGTGAAGATATTTCAAGAATATCTGTACATAAAATAAAGGTGTATGGGTTACAACGTTCTGAAACGCGACAAATGTATATAATCCCTATAATCCCTATAAATGTACAGTAAATTATGCTATTGTTTAAACGTAAGGCACATAACACGTGCAATACGAGTGCACTTGAATATACGTTGATTCCTAGTCCCAAAAATTAAATTTACCATATAGTTGATGCTTGTCCTGCCCTGTACAGGTAGTTAAGAATGTGCGGAAAAGAAACAAATAAATAATTACTGTACATGCAAGTAAAAGGAATGTACGGAAAAGAAACCAATAAATTAATTCATGCAAGTAAAGCTAGAAAAAGCCACCTGTCTGTCTGTTCTTTGGATACTCTGAATTGTTTCATCAGTTTATATCCAAGCTGAACAACGTCAGAATACCGATTCTGTTCTTCCTATACAGGTCTTTCATATAAAGTAAGAACGCCAAGTGGCGGTTTTGTTATCCGCTGCTGCGGTGGGCTTGGCCGAGCTTGTGGCGCGCCGTGGCCCCCTGCTTTAAGCGTGTGTACAAACCTATATAAAAACCTTATAAAAGATGCTGGAAGTGTCGTCCTTCCTGGGTTATACATACATTGTAGGCCTATCTGGTAACCACTTTCTGGCTGACGTGAGTGAGTTCTGCCACTGTATTGTTTCTGATTTTTAGCCTACTTTTCACATTTTGCAAAAATGAGGTAAAAGTAGACTTATGAGATCGGGCAAATGTGTGTCTGTCTGTCTGTCCTTCTGTCTGTCTGGCTGGCTGTGTGTGTGTGTCCCCCCCCCCCCTATCAACTCCTAAACGGCTGGAGCAATCGAAACAAAATTTGGTAGGAGTAAAGATCTATATCTGAATATCTCACGGCCATATTTGAAAATGATGTCAGTGCTACCAACTGCTGAAAAATCGCAATTGAAATTTGAGCTCTATGTTGGATATCTTGGAAGGTATGAATGGGACCTATTTCAAAATTAGCAAACTTATAGATAATAATATTGCAGTTTAATTTCCAGGAGGCCATACATGGCAGTGTTGCCAAAATGATTATAAGACTGCTGATAGGTCCAAATTTTAAATGCATATAACTTCTACACTATCAATTGGAATTAACCAAATTTCGTATGTTGCATGTGTACATAACCAGATATGACTGAGCGTATTCTTAAGACCCACCAGGGCTGCCAACTGTTAATAAATGCTCTCAATTTCTTTTATCCAAATACCAATATATCAGAAAGTATGCAAGCCGACAGATTTAAACTATGCACACGTATAGTACCTGACATTCTATATTAATTTGGGGTAACTTATATACGTCAGTGCTACCAACACGATTCTAAGCCTGCTGAGAGGTACAACTTTAAATACATGTAACTTCCATACTACCATTTGGATTTCAACCAAAATTCGTATGTGCTATGTGCACCATAACAGATATGACTATTCGTATTTTTAAGAGCAACCAGGGCTGCCAACTGTTAATATGTGCTGTCTCTATTTCTGTTACCCTAATATCAATATATCAGAAAGTATGCAAGCCAACAGCTCTAAACTTTGCGCACATATAGCTCCTGACATTCTAGATTAATTTGGAGCAACTAATGTATGTCAGTGCTACCAACATGATTCTAAGCCTGCTGATAGGTCCAATTTTAAAATTCCAGTAACTTCTATACTAACAAATGGATTTCGTCCAAAATTGGCACAACAATACATCATAATATTTCAAATTATTTCTGACTAACACATGCATGACATTGTTGCCAACATGATTTTACATGCGCTGATAGGTCCAATGTCTAACTGCATGTAACGTCCATGCTATCCATTGGACTTCAACCAAATTTTGTATTCTGTACCTTAAGAGATGGTACTAGTAGGAATATATTCAGTCACCAGGGCTGCCAACTGTAGTGCTCTATCAGGCTACATCATGCCAGGTATATTTCGAACTAATTAGAAATTTCGATATTACCAAATTCATTTCATCATTATTCTAGATAGATCCATATAGATTAATCATTGGCATGAATCTTAAATTTTAAGAAAAGTAGGCTCTTTAGTTCGTCACGGAACTTCTTGTTTCTTTTATGTCTTTTATTGAGCACTGAGCCAGTAGTGTCAAACTTATTTTCAACTACGTGAATCTGTGCTAGTGAAGGTGGCACTTTATCAGGAAATTGCTGAACAAATGCATCTCGTACCCGCCGAGCCGACTCGTACGTAAAATAAGTTTAACATACAAAAATACCATGTTGTAATAATAACTGTCTCACCATGGTAGCATCTGAGGTTCAGACTGGCGACTGAACACCTGCACGATTATTGCAAGGTCAAGTATGTACTATGCGCGAGCTTTCAATACTACAGCAGGGGGCCGTGGCGCACCACAAGCTCGGCCAAGGCCACTGCAGCAGCGGGTAACAAATCCGCCGCTCGCCGATCTTACTTTATATGAAAGACCCTGTATGTTCCACTGCTATGCAAGAAGCAATCGATGTAATTTTTTAAAATGAACACCCGCATTTAAACTAACCCAAGCTTCTATTGACGCTCATAATGCCTTTTGCTTTGAAATACAAATTGTAACACCATGTTGTGTGTAATCGTGAAACATCTAACTATAATTATATCGTTTGTCAAGACTCGATATGATATATTTTTGACCATCTGTGCTGACCGAACATATCCATTCAACTTTTCAAAATTCGATAGTGCTTTCGGAACATCAGTCTAGAAAGATAAGTGCTTTTCAGGTACTCCGTTTAACATCCACGTTTAATGGTTGAACATTTCACCCACATTTTAGTTAGTTCGGGACAACGTATTTTCTAGTTATATGGATCAACGTAAAGTACTGTTGCTGAATTGAAGAACGATATTTTACATTAAAGGGAACACTGGTGAAATGTCTTCCGAATTTTCTATAAAGTGTACGGACTGTAACCTAAGAAATCAGTCAGAGCCCTATTACGAAACGTGGGGTTATATAAAGATGTAACTTTTTGCTTATTGTCTAAAATGATAAATTAATTGATGAGGAACTGACATCCGTACCATATATAATGTATGCTAGTATATTGGTTTGCTGGTTAATGTACCTGTAGTGGTTCACAATGCCAAGCTTCAGAGATTGTATCATTCGGTTGCAAGTTACGAGAGTTCATCCTTGACGAATTGACAAGAGCGCCATCTATAGGTTGTAACGAGAAACCAATATATTAATGTACCCCTGGAGATTTAGGTTACGAGTATATTGGTGATTCACTATGGTAGATTTCATTGCGATCGGAATACGCAATGACGGCTTAGGCGAATTCAAGTTTATTGATTTGACATGTGCGCTATTAACAATTTATGAAAATAAAGGTATATACAACAACAAGTCAACCCCTGGCACTATACAGCCCATGAAGGGCCTAGGCCGACCAAGCGACCGCTGCCCAGCCATTTGGCCTGCAGATATTGGGGTGACGCGTGATCAGCGCATCGGGTCCCCTCGGCCGTTAATCTTGGTTTTCGTGATCGGGGCGCTGTCTCACTGTCAGACAGCTACTCAATTGTCCTCACGAGGCTGAGTGCACCCCGTTCCAACCCTCACATCAGTTTTAAATTCCATGACGGAGCTGGGAATCGAACCCGGGGCCTCCGGGTGAGAGGCAGGCACGCTACCCCAACACTACAGGGCCGGCTAAAGGTATATACTTAAATACCTAAAGTTTGAGACGGTAGTAGTTGTTCATTATAACTAACGGACCCGTGCGAGAAATCTCGCAAGTTCATAAGTCATACTTTCCCCAATAGGTTTATAATGATTGACTTATATTTCAACCAAATGATTATAGAACACCATTTTCATTTTAGTTAGAATTCCAAGCTGTACGTTCTCTAACTTAAGAAGGCAATCACTGATAATTCGATCATCATAACACTCACCAGTTATTCGATATATATGATAGAATCTTGGTCAATATTTCCTGCTTTATCTTGTAGGCTGAGGAGCCTCTTTCTCCCTTATCAGGACAGCCCTCATTAGAAAACTTCTTCACTCCCCACTTACAGTGAGGCTTCCTTGTTCCTAAGTGCAACGATCAGCGTTAAACTCCTTCGCACACTGCCTGCAGGGCAGCTTTCCCGGTTCTGTGTGGTAGCGCTCAGTGCTAAACTCCTTTGCACGTTACCTACAGGGGTGCTTTCGCTTCCTTGACTGGAGCGTCAGCATGAGAGCGTGCTATGGCTGGTTTGTTTCTCTGATATTTCTGAAATGAAAATGCAATTCGTCACTTTTAATGCCATTTGTGTGCCGAGTCCATTAATAGACAGCTTAGCCGTAACACCCACAGGTTATTCGATACATTTCAATCAGAATTTCAAGTTGTACGCTCCCTAACCTAAGAAGGCAATCACTGAAAATTGGATCATCATAAGACTCACCGGTTTTTCGATATTTATGAAATTATACGATTTGAGTACTCAATCCATTGATTTACTGTTTCTGAAATCCATGCGAAATGATAGAAGGAAAACTGTAAGAGAATTAACGTTCAATAGTTTTAAGGTTTTAGACGACAACTCATAATTGCAGCATGTTACAGCAACAGTATTTGCGAAAAGCACACTTCTTACAAAAAATGTTATTTATGAAATTAGAATGCAATTCGTCACTGCTAATTTATGAGGCCTATATGATGATGATAGTTTTAAGGTTTTAGACGACCCCTCATATTGTAGCATGATACAGCAACAGTATTTGCGAAAAGCACACTTCTTACAAAAATTGGTATTTATGTAATGGCAATGCAGAAGAAAAACCTGTTTTAATCCATTGATTTACTGATTCTGATAACCAGATAGAAGAAAAACAAGATAATTATCGTTCAATATTTGTAAGGTTTTAGACGACAACTTGTAATTGCAGCATGTTAGAGCAACAGTATTTGCAAAAAGCACAATTCTTACAAAAATCGATATTTATGGAATTAGAATGCAGACGAAAATCTAATATCGCGGCATATTGACGAACCTGTAAATGATAGAAAATGATAAAAGAAAGAACTGTAAATAGTTCTAAGGTTATAGACGACGTAACACTCAACGGTTATACGATTCAAGTACTGAATCTATTGATTTATTGTTTCTGAAAACCATGCAAAATGATGGAAGAAAAACCGTAAGAGAATTAACGTTCAATAGTTTTATGGTTTTAGATGACAACTCATAATTTCGGCATGTTAGAGCAACAGTATTTGCAAAAATACACAATTCTTACAAAAATCGATATTTACGGAATTAGAATGCAGAAGAAAACCCTGTATCGCGGCATAGGCCTATTAACAAACCTGGAATTTAATAAATCCATTGTTTAGACGGATGAGCTTAAATCGTGTGTGTGGTAAGTCCATTGATTGAAAGCTTAGCAGTAACACTCGCCGGTTATACGATTTGAGTACCCATTCCATTGATTTAACCTACTAATTCTGAAATCCATGGGAAATCATAGAAGAAGGAACTGTAAATGAATTATTGTTTAATACCGGTAGTTATAAGCTTTTAGACGACGTAACAGTCATCGGTTATACGATTAGAGTACCGGTACTGAATCCATTAATTTACTGTTTCTGAACACCGTGCGAAATGATAGAAGAAAAACTGTAAAACAATTAACGTTCAATAGTTTTAAGGTTTAAGACGACAACTCATAATTGCAGCATGTTACAGCAACAGTATTTACAAATAGCACACTTCTTACAAAAATCGAGATTTATGAAATTAGAATGCAGAAGAAAAACCTGTATCGCGGCATATTAACAAACCTGGAATTTAACAAACTTGAAATTCCATAAATCCATTGCTTAGACGAATGAGTTTAAATCATGTGTGTGCTGAGTCCATTGACTGAAAGCTTTGCAGTAACACTCGCCGGTTATATGATTTGAGTACTCAATCCATTGATTTACTGATCCTGAAAACCATGGGATATGATAGAAGAAAAACCTGTAAAAGAATTAACTATTGCAGCATGTTTGAGCATCGGTATTTGCAAATCGCACACTTCTACAAAAATTGATATAATGAAATTAGAATGCAATTCCTCACTGCTAATTTATGAAATTAGGCTATGCGATTTGAGAAGGGCCTACACTTTCCCTTCACGTACTGTTTCTGATATCCATGCAAAATGATAAGGAAAGACCTAAGAATGTTAAAATGACATATAACGGGCGTCACAGCGACCAAAATGTGAAGTGGACAGAAATTATGGACCGTATCTTCATGCACAAACACTATCTGCAAATCGCACACTTCGTACAGTTTTTTTAAAGTATTTTTTTAAAGAAATTATTGATATTTATAGAATTAAAATGCAATTCGTCACTGCTAATGTCTATTGTCTTTCATTTGAAGGCTCATTTTCACGATCGGTCGCTTGTGAGTGACGCAGGAGGGATCTATACTACTGAAATAATATATATGATGATGATACGTTCATAGATATCGGACCATTCCTTGACGAGTTAAGGAAATTCATATCTCAGAAATTGACATGCGTGTAATCTATTAATTACTACACGTAAGCCATGGATAGTAGTGGTTCATTATGCAATATTCCACTTTGATTGCTTGATTGGATACACGAATTTAAAACATGCTTTGTAATATTTCGTATCGGCGCCATCTTGAAGATATCATAACAATTGAATTAAATTAGATAACAATATTATAAGTTCTAAATAAAGATTTACCATGTTATGTTTCAGTGCACCCGGGTGATGATATCACCGGGGAAGCCCATTTAAATATTTGGAATTCGCATTTCTACCATGTCGGTTACGTGCGTGTTAGGTTTTTGAAAATCTCATATATGAACTTGTTTTACATTTTTACACCATAATTTTCAGGTTAATCTCTCAAATCTTTTCGGATATATAGAAAACCGATGAAATATTTCGCGCGCGACCGTATGAATGCACTAGGGATACTTACTGAAATTGGATAGACACTGTCGGGGTCGGATGGGGCAGTAGTAAGTCCTTACCAAGTTTCATTGAAGTCTCCACAGCCAATCGATATTTATTAGGTGGACAAAGAGACATACACACAAACACACACACACGGAAGAAAGGTGACCTCATAAGCCTATATTTCATATGATGAAAACACACCAAAACTTCAATAAATATCACTCAACTCAATCTGTTTTAAATAGAACATAGACTTTAGAGCCAATGCATATATTTGTTGAAAACGAAAACATCATTGGCATGTGCTGTTTCTTCATAAATATTGAAACGAGTCAAGTTCAGATAGAGCTTAACACAAATCGTTTCTTTCTTTGTCTCAACACCAAACGATAGATCAAAGAAAAGAGTGTAGTAAGACAAACTTATTTCGTTTTGACTATATGTAAGTGCACCGTGTTAACATTTGACATGTCATAAACGATATCTTCTTACACAATGATATGCACAAAATAATAAATGTATTACTTTTCTTGTCCAAGCACTTGTTCCAACGGTGTCACTTACCTGACAAAACCAGATATAAACCAGAATCACGCATTGTAGTCCCAAGAGACCATCGCCATAACCTTCTTTTCGGATGGATCTGTTCAGGCACTCCTGCGAGGTGCAGACGAGCAGCGAGGGATGTTTTCATGACATGCATGCTGGTGTTGCTTTCACATTCCATGTCCTGTTGGAATATGCTGAAACCAGATCACCATGTTAGACCATGTTTACATCTTTCAACTGATATAGTGGGGCCACACGCAACAGCTGCAGGATAGAGTTATGGTCTCCTGCTTTGGCCTTGGGGCAATAGTCAATATGTCACCCGTGACCTCCTGTGAACTTTCATTTTAACCTACCTTGTAACTCTTTCACTTGTCTAGCACAAAGAAATACATATACAAGTTTCCCAGAACCAATACATAGCACAATAAATTACAGTTGTTGTTGTTGATCCTTTAGTGGCTATACGACATCATAGTCATGTAGCCCCATGTACTTGGGTGTGTTTGGGTTTTGGCAGATAACCTGTATCACTGTGATGTCTGGACCAGTGTTTTTATGTGTATTCGAGGTAGGATTTGGGTAGGAAGCAGCCGTTGACTTAAGTTAGGTACCATCCCGGCATTCGCCTGGAGTAGAAAAGAGGAACGACAGAAAACCACTTCCAGGATGGCTGAGGTGGGAATCGAACCTGCTTCTTCTCAGTTTTGCCTCGTGAGAATAAGTGTAACCCGTTCCAGCCTTCAGACCAGAGTTAAATATTTTGGCAGAGCCTGGAACGAACCCGGGTCTCCGCGGTGAAAGCCAAGATTGCAAACCACTATGCAACGAGGTGGACACAATAAATTACACTGGAGAACAAAAATATCTTCCTAAAACAGATTCTAGGTATTTATGCGCTGTTGTCCAGTTTGTTCTAGCAGCTGTAGTATTTCTTTTTTTAGATATTGTCAATTTTGTGATGACTTATTTATTCATTCAGAAATTAGGACCACGGTAGAGTCGCACCGTGGGCGATGGATACGCATAGGATTGAGGTCTGTTGTTGTTGCATCCGTCGAGAATGTCCAGAAATATCACATCGCAGATAATCACAGAAACGTGGATTCACCGATGTGCCAAACTAAAGGTGCCAGGTTCTCATTCTGCTGGTCGTTATGCAATAGTGAACAAGAAATGAATACAAACTGATTTCAAATTAATAATGTGTCCCAGAAACACTCATCTTAATGAAATACTGGTGTCCCTTTGTCCATGTTGTAGGCTTACATTAATGACCTACGGTACTGTAATATGCCAAATGTTGACAAAGAGAGCTTATATGTAAAAAGTAATGCCTTTCTCAAATTTAACGACCCACGAACAGCCCGGAAAGGGACTAATACACCAAGAATTGTGTTACCCACAGTTATCATTATCACAATCGCAAATTAGTGGGTTTGAATCTCGGCTGAGGAAGAGGGATGTATAAACCGTGGATATATTCCATGGCATGTACGATGCTGGGACGTGAAAGACCTCTCGTATCACATTTGGTGACTACAAAACAAAATTAATCAAATTTAAGCCACAGATCGCAATAGATTTCTGGCTTTTCTACGTCGACATTTGAGAGTAGAACGCCTAAAGGACTCCCATACAGTTGATCGGTGATTCCATAAGATTATAATTATCACAATCATTATAACTATTAATATCACCATCATTATTATCATTATCATTGCTATTATATTCTTATCATCATTGTTATTATTATCATTCTCATAATTATCTTAATTGTTATAATCATTATTATTAATATTAACATTATTATTAATATTATTATTTTTATCATTATTATTATAACTATTATTATTAATCTATATTATTAAAAATATTGATGAAAACTTATCCGAGTCCGTCCGGCCATACTATACAGCCGATTTTCTTCATCCTTTTTTTAAATGAAAGGTATTCATGCACAGATTTGTCATCAAGTAATACAAATCACTGAAATTACGCCTTTCTCAAATTATTTGATTTTTTCAACTTTTTCCAACTTTTTCCAACTTTGAAGTAATCATATCTTCGGTTGTAATTGAGTTACGAAGATCGATTTAGTCTAAGAACACTCCGTGAATCAAGCGCTATCATGTGAGCTCTTAACCATTTAAATCGGCTTATTCTGAGGAAAGTTATGAGTGGACATACGATAATACATCTCATTTTTTCAACAGTTTTTCTCATTGTAGCGTCATATCTTAGGTTCTAATTGATTTACACTGTTCGTTTGGGTCTATGAGCACTCAGTGGATCAAGGTCTATCTTTTGAGGTATTAAATATTTACATTGGTTGATTCTGAGGAATGTTATGAGTGCCGAAGCGAATATTAGAAATAATTATGAAAAGTTAACAGAGTCCGTCCGGCCATTCTATCCGGTCGATTTCCTTCATACCACTATTAAATGAAAGTTATTCATGTACGGATTTGTTATCAAGTATTACAAATCACTTAACTACTGCCTTCCTCAAATTATTTGATTTCTTGCACCTTTTTTTTTTTTTTGCACAGTTATTATTAAAAACATTGATGAAAACTTATCCGAGTCCGTCCGGCCATACTATCCGACCGATGTTCTTCATCCTTTTTTTTAATAAAAGGTATTCATGCACAGATTTGTCATCAAGTATTACAAATCACTGAAATTACGCCTTTCTCAAATTATTTGATTTTTTCAACTTTTTCCAACTTTTTCCAAATTTGAAGTAATCATATCCTCGGTTCTAATTGAGTTAAGACGATCGATTTAGTCTCAGAACACTCAGTCAATCAAGCGCTATCATGTGAGCTCTTAACCATTCAAATCGGCGTATTCTGAGGAAAGTTATGAGTGGACATACGATATTAAATCTCATTTTTTCAACAGTTTTTGTCATTGTAGCAATTATATCTTTGGTTCTAATTGAGTTGGACTGTTCGTTTTGGTCTAAGAACACTCAGTGGATCAAGCTCTATCTTTTGAGGCATTAAATATTTACATTAGTTGATTCTGAGGAATGTTATGAGTGCCGAAGCGAATATTAGAAATAATTATGAAAATTTAACCGAGTCCGTCCGGCCATTCTATCCGGTCGATTTCCTTCATACCACTATTAAATGAAATTTATTCATGTACGGATTTAATATCAAGTATTACAAATCACTTAACTTCTGCCTTCCTCAAATTATTTGATTTCTTGCAACTTTTTTACTTTTTTTTCACATTGAAGCTATCTATATTCTTAAAAATATTGATGAAAACTTATCCGAGTCCGTCCGGCCATACTATCTGACCGATTTTCTTCATCCTTTTTTCTAAATAAAAGGTATTCATGCACAGATTTGTCATCAAGTATTACAAATCACTGAAATTACGCCTTTCTCAAATTATTTGATTTTTTCAACTTTTTCCAACTTTTTCCAACTTTGAAGTAATCATATCCTCGGTTCTAATTGAGTTACGAAGATCGATTTAGTCTAAGAACACTCAGTGAATCAAGCGCTATCATTTGAGCTCTTTCCATTCAAATCGGCTTATTCTGAGGAAAGTTATGAGTGGACATACGATATTATATCTCATTTTTTCAACAGTTTTTCTCATTGTAGCAATTATATCTTTGGTTCTAATTGAGTTACACTGTTCGTTTTGGTCTAAGAGCACTCAATGGATCAAGCTCTATCTTTTGAGGTATTAAATATTTACATTGGTTGATTCTGAGGAATGTTATGAGTGCCGAAGCGAATATTAGAAATAATTATGAAAACTTAACCGAGTCCGTCCGGCCATTCTATCCTGTCGATTTCCTTCATACCACTATTAAATGAATTTTTTTCCTGTACGGATTTAATATCAAGTATTACAAATCACTTAACTTCTGCCTTCCTCAAATTATTTGATTTCTTGCACCTTTTTTACTTTTTTTTCACATTGAAGCTATCTATATTATTAAAAATATTGATGAAAACTTATCCGAGTCCGTCCGGCCATACTATACAGCCGATTTTCTTCATCCTTTTTTTAAATGAAAGGTATTCATGCACAGATTTGTCATCAAGTATTACAAATCACTGAAATTACGCCTTTCTCAAATTATTTGATTTTTTCAACTTTTCCCAACTTTTTCCAACTTTGAAGTAATCATATCTTCGGTTGTAATTGAGTTACGAAGATCGATTTAGTCTAAGAACACTCCGTGAATCAAGCGCTATCATGTGAGCTCTTAACCATTTAAATCGGCTTATTCTGAGGAAAGTTATGAGTGGACATACGATAATACATCTCATTTTTTCAACAGTTTTTCTCATTGTAGCGTCATATCTTAGGTTCTAATTGATTTACACTGTTCGTTTGGGTCTATGAGCACTCAGTGGATCAAGGTCTATCTTTTGAGGTATTAAATATTTACATTGGTTGATTCTGAGGAATGTTATGAGTGCCGAAGCGAATATTAGAAATAATTATGAAAAGTTAACAGAGTCCGTCCGGCCATTCTATCCGGTCGATTTCCTTCATACCACTATTAAATGAAAGTTATTCATGTACGGATTTGTTATCAAGTATTACAAATCACTTAACTACTGCCTTCCTCAAATTATTTGATTTCTTGCACCTTTTTTTTTTTTTTTTTTGCACAGTGAAGCTATCTATATTATTAAAAACATTGATGAAAACTTATCCGAGTCCGTCCGGCCATACTATCCGACCGATGTTCTTCATCCTTTTTTTTAATAAAAGGTATTCATGCACAGATTTGTCATCAAGTATTACAAATCACTGAAATTACGCCTTTCTCAAATTATTTGATTTTTTCAACTTTTTCCAACTTTTTCCAAATTTGAAGTAATCATATCCTCGGTTCTAATTGAGTTAAGACGATCGATTTAGTCTCAGAACACTCAGTCAATCAAGCGCTATCATGTGAGCTCTTAACCATTCAAATCGGCGTATTCTGAGGAAAGTTATGAGTGGACATACGATATTAAATCTCATTTTTTCAACAGTTTTTGTCATTGTAGCAATTATATCTTTGGTTCTAATTGAGTTGGACTGTTCGTTTTGGTCTAAGAACACTCAGTGGATCATGCTCTATCTTTTGAGGTATTAAATATTTACATTAGTTGATTCTGAGGAATGTTATGAGTGCCGAAGCGAATATTAGAAATAATTATGAAAATTTAACCGAGTCCGTCCGGCCATTCTATCCGGTCGATTTCCTTCATACCACTATTAAATGAAATTTATTCATGTACGGATTTAATATCAAGTATTACAAATCACTTAACTTCTGCCTTCCTCAAATTATTTGATTTCTTGCAACTTTTTTACTTTTTTTCACATTGAAGCTATCTATATTCTTAAAAATATTGATGAAAACTTATCCGAGTCCGTCCGGCCATACTATCTGACCGATTTTCTTCATCCTTTTTTCTAAATAAAAGGTATTTATGCACAGATTTGTCATCAAGTATTACAAATCACTGAAATTACGCCTTTCTCAAATTATTTGATTTTTTCAACTTTTTCCAACTTTTTCCAACTTTGAAGTAATCATATCCTCGGTTCTAATTGAGTTACGAAGATCGATTTAGTCTAAGAACACTCAGTGAATCAAGCGCTATCATTTGAGCTCTTTCCATTCAAATCGGCTTATTCTGAGGAAAGTTATGAGTGGACATACGATATTATATCTCATTTTTTCAACAGTTTTTCTCATTGTAGCAATTATATCTTTGGTTCTAATTGAGTTACACTGTTCGTTTTGGTCTAAGAGCACTCAATGGATCAAGCTCTATCTTTTGAGGTATTAAATATTTACATTGGTTGATTCTGAGGAATGTTATGAGTGCCGAAGCGAATATTAGAAATAATTATGAAAACTTAACCGAGTCCGTCCGGCCATTCTATCCTGTCGATTTCCTTCATACCACTATTAAATGAATTTTTTTCCTGTACGGATTTAATATCAAGTATTACAAATCACTTAACTTCTGCCTTCCTCAAATTATTTGATTTCTTGCACCTTTTTTACTTTTTTTTCACATTGAAGCTATCTATATTATTAAAAATATTGATGAAAACTTATCCGAGTCCGTCCGGCCATACTATACAGCCGATTTTCTTCATCCTTTTTTTAAATGAAAGGTATTCATGCACAGATTTGTCATCAAGTATTACAAATCACTGAAATTACGCCTTTCTCAAATTATTTGATTTTTTCAACTTTTCCCAACTTTTTCCAACTTTGAAGTAATCATATCTTCGGTTGTAATTGAGTTACGAAGATCGATTTAGTCTAAGAACACTCCGTGAATCAAGCGCTATCATGTGAGCTCTTAACCATTCAAATCGGCTTATTCTGAGGAAAGTTATGAGTGGACATACGATAATACATCTCATTTTTTCAACAGTTTTTCTCATTGTAGCAATCATATCTTAGGTTCTAATTGATTTACACTGTTCGTTTGGGTCTATGAGCACTCAGTGGATCAAGAACTATCTTTTGAGGTATTAAACATTTACATTGGTTGATTCTGAGGAATGTTATGAGTGCCGAAGCGAATATTAGAAATAATTATGAAAACTTAACAGAGTCCGTCCGGCCATTCTATCCGGTCGATTTCCTTCATACCACTATTAAATGAAAGTTATTCATGTACGGATTTGTTATCAAGTATTACAAATCACTTAACTACTGCCTTCCTCAAATTATTTGATTTCTTGCACCTTTTTTTTTTTTTTTTTTTGCACAGTGAAGCTATCTATATTATTAAAAACATTGATGAAAACTTATCCGAGTCCGTCCGGCCATACTATCCGACCGATGTTCTTCATCCTTTTTTTTAATAAAAGGTATTCATGCACAGATTTGTCATCAAGTATTACAAATCACTGAAATTACGCCTTTCTCAAATTATTTGATTTTTTCAACTTTTTCCAACTTTTTCCAAATTTGAAGTAATCATATCCTCGGTTCTAATTGAGTTAAGACGATCGATTTAGTCTCAGAACACTCAGTCAATCAAGCGCTATCATGTGAGCTCTTAACCATTCAAATCGGCGTATTCTGAGGAAAGTTATGAGTGGACATACGATATTAAATCTCATTTTTTCAACAGTTTTTGTCATTGTAGCAATTATATCTTTGGTTCTAATTGAGTTGGACTGTTCGTTTTGGTCTAAGAACACTCAGTGGATCAAGCTCTATCTTTTGAGGTATTAAATATTTACATTAGTTGATTCTGAGGAATGTTATGAGTGCCGAAGCGAATATTAGAAATAATTATGAAAATTTAACCGAGTCCGTCCGGCCATTCTATCCGGTCGATTTCCTTCATACCACTATTAAATGAAATTTATTCATGTACGGATTTAATATCAAGTATTACAAATCACTTAACTTCTGCCTTCCTCAAATTATTTGATTTCTTGCAACTTTTTTACTTTTTTTTCACATTGAAGCTATCTATATTCTTAAAAATATTGATGAAAACTTATCCGAGTCCGTCCGGCCATACTATCTGACCGATTTTCTTCATCCTTTTTTCTAAATAAAAGGTATTTATGCACAGATTTGTCATCAAGTATTACAAATCACTGAAATTACGCCTTTCTCAAATTATTTGATTTTTTCAACTTTTTCCAACTTTTTCCAACTTTGAAGTAATCATATCCTCGGTTCTAATTGAGTTACGAAGATCGATTTAGTCTAAGAACACTCAGTGAATCAAGCGCTATCATTTGAGCTCTTTCCATTCAAATCGGCTTATTCTGAGGAAAGTTATGAGTGGACATACGATATTATATCTCATTTTTTCAACAGTTTTTCTCATTGTAGCAATTATATCTTTGGTTCTAATTGAGTTACACTGTTCGTTTTGGTCTAAGAGCACTCAATGGATCAAGCTCTATCTTTTGAGGTATTAAATATTTACATTGGTTGATTCTGAGGAATGTTATGAGTGCCGAAGCGAATATTAGAAATAATTATGAAAACTTAACCGAGTCCGTCCGGCCATTCTATCCGGTCGATTTCCTTCATACCACTATTAAATGAATTTTTTTCCTGTACGGATTTAATATCAAGTATTACAAATCACTTAACTTCTGCCTTCCTCAAATTATTTGATTTCTTGCAACTTTTTTACTTTTTTTTTCACATTGAAGCTATCTATATTATTAAAAATATTGATGAAAACTTATCCGAGTCCGTCCGGCCATACTATACAGCCGATTTTCTTCATCCTTTTTTTAAATGAAAGGTATTCATGCACAGATTTGTCATCAAGTATTACAAATCACTGAAATTACGCCTTTCTCAAATTATTTGATTTTTTCAACTTTTCCCAACTTTTTCCAACTTTGAAGTAATCATATCTTCGGTTGTAATTGAGTTACGAAGATCGATTTAGTCTAAGAACACTCCGTGAATCAAGCGCTATCATGTGAGCTCTTAACCATTCAAATCGGCTTATTCTGAGGAAAGTTATGAGTGGACATACGATAATACATCTCATTTTTTCAACAGTTTTTCTCATTGTAGCAATCATATCTTAGGTTCTAATTGATTTACACTGTTCGTTTGGGTCTATGAGCACTCAGTGGATCAAGGTCTATCTTTTGAGGTATTAAATATTTACATTGGTTGATTCTGAGGAATGTTATGAGTGCCGAAGCGAATATTAGAAATAATTATGAAAACTTGTTTAGGAACAAGTGTTAAACGGTTCGTCAGGCCTCACTTGCTTTGTGGCGGATCCCGTTATATCCACTGGTCGGGAGGGGTGGGCTTGCTACCTGCCTCACCCGCTCCCCGAGTACCGTACATTCTTTCGACAGTGCCACTATTGTGCTCAAACAAGCCACCACGGGGTGAAAGGTGCTGCAGACCTGCTGCTATGCAAACTCGGAAGACTATATCGAACGAGTGACAGTGTATTAATGTATCAACATGTATTGTATATAACGGTGTAATATAATATAATATAATTAGTTTAAATGTTCCACAGAAGTCCAGTGATTTGAAATCCCAGCACTATAAATTACAGTCCACCAGAGTATATTCTTCACATTATTATCAAACTTCCTTCATGGTCCTACCGGCCGGATTTCTGTGGAACAACGGACGTGTGTTATAGTTCGTGCAGCATTTCATATTGACGCCACGCATTGTACATTGTTAAGGTAGCCTCAACGCGAAATGAGCGGTAATCGTGTGTTTCTTCGATGATTCGTATTAACTACAGCGCGCAGTGGTGCATATTGAACCTCGAGACATTACACATGGAAGGAATTCAACTTTAAGCAGCTTCGGTAAGTACATACTCATTTCTGGTTACCTGTATTCCTGTATGCTATTCCCATTATGGATCCTAAATTGAAAGCACTTCTCGTAAAGACTAGGGGCCTCGCAAAGGCAAATATTACTCGTTTACATAACTTCGTCAAGAGTTTCCAACCAGGGTCAAGTATTAACGCAATAAGGGCAAGGTTAGACGATCTACCAAAATTAAGGCAGAAGTATGAAGACGCGCAGGAGAGATTAGAATTAGAAGACGAATCCGAGGACCACAGTGAAGATAGGAATACTTTTGAGACTATGTATTATGATCTCGTTGATAAAATGACCACGTTAATTGAAGATAGCGTAGAGTTACGATCAAAACAGAACAATCCTTCGAGTACTAAAAGTGATGGTCAGTCTAGTTCCGGGAAGAGAGAGCTGACACTTCCTACAATTAAATTACCTTCCTTCGGGGGCCAGGTCACTGAATTCCGTCATTTTTGTGACACATTTACTAGCCTGGTAATAAACAATCAAGCCATTGACGATATACAACGATACCACTATTTGTTATCTTCATTAACGGGTGAAGCACATGGCCAGATTAAGAACCTTCCCATAACAGGTCCTAATTTTAAAATTGCTTGGCAAACTGTTTGTCTGAGATACAATAATCCTAGATTAATTGCCACAGCACACATCAACAACTTGCTGAACCTTCCACGTGTACACAATGAATCACCCACAGAGTTACGAGCACTTCTAAATCAGGTATCAAGTAACTTAAATGCACTTGAAGCACTTGAACTTGAAATCCCTCTTCACGAAATCCTTCTAGCGCAATTAATTCTTGAAAAGACAGATGACGTCAGCAGAAAACAGTGGGAGCTGACGTCATCAAATTCACAATTCCCAAGACTGGAAGTGCTAAGTAAATTTTTAGAGGACAGATGTCAAGCCCTAGAATTAATCAATGGTAACCGAATTCCTACCCCAGTTGTCAATTCTACCACTCAAAACATCACTAGAAAGAAGCTCATGAACCAAGTCAGACAAGTGTATGTTTCAAGTAACAATAATTGTTTATTTTGTACTGGCATGCACCCTCTTTATAAATGTCAAGACTTTTCCAGTGTTAGTGTTGCACAACGAACAGAATTTGCCAAACAGCATAAATTGTGTACAAATTGTTTGAGACATGGTCACATTGTTGGTGATTGTTCTTCAGGTTCTTGCTATTCTTGTGGTTTGAAGCATCACACACTACTTCACCGCAACCGAGGAACTGGTCGTTCTCCTACCCCACGGCCGCCTGATAACACGCATGATAGGCAACAGGCAAGACCCAACAACTCTATTGTTACGCAACAACGTGCCGACACAGCGTCCTATTGCTCACTGAAAATTAAACCGCATACTCATATATTGCTCTCGACTGCATTAGTAAAAGTGCGTGATGGGGAGGGCCAACTTCAGACTTGCCGAGTCCTACTAGACTCGGGCAGTCAAGCACACTTCATCACGACTGCCTGCACACAACGACTGAACTTAAAGAAGGTACGGAATAGAATTCCAATCCAGGGTATAAGTAGTATCGACGCAGAGTCGCATCATAGTGCAAACATAGAGGTGCATTCCATTACTAGCAACTATCAAGTAGTTATTAATTGTGCTGTATTGTCACGAATTTCAGCTGAATTGCCAGGATCATACATTAACTATCAAGACTGGCAAATTCCCGAAGAACTGACCTTAGCTGACCCCAGCTTCAACCAACCAGGTCAGATTGATATGTTAATCGGGGCAGAGATATTTTTTGATCTTCTTAGGCCTGAAAGACGCACGAGGAGCGGACCCTATCCAGTTCTTCAAAACACGGAATTCGGTTGGATTGTAGCGGGACAGTTTCAAATGGATAAGGCGAGCGGTCCGGGTTCACCACCTGTACAGTCATTCTTCACTATGAATGACCATTCACTCGACCAGCAACTTCAACGATTCTGGGAATTAGAAGAGATCACTCAACCAATCAAATCGAATGATGAAATCGAGTGTGAAAGGCATTTTGTTGACACAGTCAGGCGGGATGCAGAAGGTAGATTCACGGTACGACTCCCACTCTGTGGAAAACCATCAGAACTTGGAAACTCACTAACAATGGCTACGTCACGGTTTCACAATCTCGAAAGACGCCTTGAAAGAAACCCTCAGTTGAAGGGGGATTACGTCAGCTTTTTAGAAGAGTACGAGACTCTAGGGCATATGGAGCCTATAACCACGGCGTCTGATAAGGAGGAACAGAGCTACTTCATGCCCCATCATCCAGTGTTCAAGGAGTCAAGTTCAACTACAAAAAACAGGGTTGTATTCGATGCCTCTGCCAGTACTACCACCGGACGGTCACTCAATGATATCCTCAGGGTTGGTCCGACAATCCAGCAAGATATCTGGTCCATTATCACCAGATTTCGCACTCACCAAATATGCTTTACGGCAGACATTCGACAGATGTACCGGCAGATAAGGATTGATAGTCATGACCGCAGACTTCAGAGAATCGTGTGGCGATCATCCCCAGAAGATCCTGTAAAACATTACCAGCTCAACACCGTCACCTACGGCACAGCGTCAGCACCCTTCCTCGCCACTAGATGCCTCCAACAGCTCGCTATGGAAGAATCAGACAGCTTTCCTGAAGCAGCGAAGATTTTACAGAGAGACTTCTACATTGATGACTGTATGTCCGGAAGTGCGACCGTCGAGGACGCGTTAGACACTCAAACTCAACTCATCAATCTTCTACAAACTGGAGGGTTCCAGCTACGAAAATGGTGTTCGAATCATCCTCGACTACTTGAAGCAGTTCCTTCGGAGTGGCGAGAAACCCAGCTCCCACTTCAACTAGATAATGGGGAAAACATTAAGACTTTAGGCTTGCTTTGGCATCCTGCTAGTGACCAACTGCAAATCGTAAACGGCAACTTACAACTACGCAACCCAGTAACAAAACGGAAGGTACTATCAACCATAGCTTCAATCTACGACCCACTTGGGCTAGTGAGTCCAATCATCATCTCCTGCAAGTTCTTCTTACAGCAACTGTGGCAGCTACGTCTAGGGTGGGATGAAATTTTACCACCAGAGCTACTTCATCGTTGGCAGAAGTTGTGCGGCGAACTTCCACTTCTCAACCAAATTCGGATCGACAGTCTTGGAGCCAATAGAGAACTGGAGGAGATAAGAAGATTATTCAACGAGGGAACGCATCAACGTGATCTATCCACCTTTGCAAGGTGTGAAGGAACTCAGTGGCATTTTATTCCTCCTCAAGCTCCGCACTTTGGAGGAATATGGGAGGCAGGTGTCAAATCTTTTAAACACCATCTTCGGCGAGTGATGGGCACCGCATACCTTACCTTCGAGGAATTGTCCACACTCACAACCCAGATCGAAGGATGTCTCAATTCAAGGCCTCTAGTCCCGGCATCCGATGATCCCGACGACCTAGTTGTCCTTACCCCTAGTCACTTTCTCATTGGCCGACCAATCACAGCACTACCCCAACCAGATCTGAGTAATGTGCGTGTAAGCTTGCTTTCCAGATGGCAGCAAATCCAAAGACAGTTCCAAGGATTCTGGAAGGCGTGGTCAACCGACTACTTGTCCCATCTACAACAGAGAGGAAAATGGAAGAAGGAAGGGCGCAACGTCCAGGCAGGCACGCTGGTGATCGTGAAAGAAGACAAACTTCCCCCACTGTGCTGGAAGCTTGCAGTGGTTGATCAGGTCCATCCTGGAGCTGATGGACTCGTACGTGTTGCCACTATACGTACCTCTTCCGGTACATTCAAGAGACCCATTACAAAACTTTGCCCACTTCCCATGCCAGACAACGGCATTTGTGAAGGTGGTGTTTTGACTAACTAACTATGTTCAGTGCTTTGTGTTCGTTTGTTTGTTGGTGTTATATTTCAGGTGACTGTTTCTGGAAAAAAGTGTTAAACTCTTTTTTGGCGGGCGGCATGTTTAGGAACAAGTGTTAAACGGTTCGTCAGGCCTCACTTGCTTTGTGGCGGATCCCGTTATATCCACTGGTCGGGAGGGGTGGGCTTGCTACCTGCCTCACCCGCTCCCCGAGTACCGTACATTCTTTCGACAGTGCCACTATTGTGCTCAAACAAGCCACCACGGGGTGAAAGGTGCTGCAGACCTGCTGCTATGCAAACTCGGAAGACTATATCGAACGAGTGACAGTGTATTAATGTATCAACATGTATTGTATATAACGGTGTAATATAATATAATTAGTTTAAATGTTCCACAGAAGTCCAGTGATTTGAAATCCCAGCACTATAAATTACAGTCCACCAGAGTATATTCTTCACATTTATTATCAAACTTTCTTCAAAACTTAACAGAGTCCGTCCGGCCATTCTATCCGGTCGATTTCCTTCATACCACTATTAAATGAAAGTTATTCATGTACGGATTTGTTATCAAGTATTACAAATCACTTAACTACTGCCTTCCTCAAATTATTTGATTTCTTGCACCTTTTCTTTTTTTTTTTCACAGTGAAGCTATCCATATTATTAAAAACATTGATGAAAACTTATCCGAGTCCGTCCGGCCATACTATCCGACCGATGTTCTTCATCCTTTTTTTTAATAAAAGGTATTCATGCACAGATTTGTCATCAAGTATTACAAATCACTGAAATTACGCCTTTCTCAAATTATTTGATTTTTTCAACTTTTTCCAACTTTTTCCAAATTTGAAGTAATCATATCCTCGGTTCTAATTGAGTTAAGACGATCGATTTAGTCTCAGAACACTCAGTCAATCAAGCGCTATCATGTGAGCTCTTAACCATTCAAATCGGCGTATTCTGAGGAAAGTTATGAGTGGACATACGATATTAAATCTCATTTTTTCAACAGTTTTTGTCATTGTAGCAATTATATCTTTGGTTCTAATTGAGTTGGACTGTTCGTTTTGGTCTAAGAACACTCAGTGGATCAAGCTCTATCTTTTGAGGTATTAAATATTTACATTAGTTGATTCTGAGGAATGTTATGAGTGCCGAAGCGAATATTAGAAATAATTATGAAAATTTAACCGAGTCCGTCCGGCCATTCTATCCGGTCGATTTCCTTCATACCACTATTAAATGAAATTTATTCATGTACGGATTTAATATCAAGTATTACAAATCACTTAACTTCTGCCTTCCTCAAATTATTTGATTTCTTGCAACTTTTTTACTTTTTTTTCACATTGAAGCTATCTATATTCTTAAAAATATTGATGAAAACTTATCCGAGTCCGTCCGGCCATACTATCTGACCGATTTTCTTCATCCTTTTTTCTAAATAAAAGGTATTCATGCACAGATTTGTCATCAAGTATTACAAATCACTGAAATTACGCCTTTCTCAAATTATTTGATTTTTTCAACTTTTTCCAACTTTTTCCAACTTTGAAGTAATCATATCCTCGGTTCTAATTGAGTTACGAAGATCGATTTAGTCTAAGAACACTCAGTGAATCAAGCGCTATCATTTGAGCTCTTTCCATTCAAATCGGCTTATTCTGAGGAAAGTTATGAGTGGACATACGATATTATATCTCATTTTTTCAACAGTTTTTCTCATTGTAGCAATTATATCTTTGGTTCTAATTGAGTTACACTGTTCGTTTTGGTCTAAGAGCACTCAATGGATCAAGCTCTATCTTTTGAGGTATTAAATATTTACATTGGTTGATTCTGAGGAATGTTATGAGTGCCGAAGCGAATATTAGAAATAATTATGAAAACTTAACCGAGTCCGTCCGGCCATTCTATCCGGTCGATTTCCTTCATACCACTATTAAATGAATTTTTTTCCTGTACGGATTTAATATCAAGTATTACAAATCACTTAACTTCTGCCTTCCTCAAATTATTTGATTTCTTGCACCTTTTTTACTTTTTTTTTCACATTGAAGCTATCTATATTATTAAAAATATTGATGAAAACTTATCCGAGTCCGTCCGGCCATACTATACAGCCGATTTTCTTCATCCTTTTTTTAAATGAAAGGTATTCATGCACAGATTTGTCATCAAGTATTACAAATCACTGAAATTACGCCTTTCTCAAATTATTTGATTTTTTCAACTTTTCCCAACTTTTTCCAACTTTGAAGTAATCATATCTTCGGTTGTAATTGAGTTACGAAGATCGATTTAGTCTAAGAACACTCCGTGAATCAAGCGCTATCATGTGAGCTCTTAACCATTCAAATCGGCTTATTCTGAGGAAAGTTATGAGTGGACATACGATAATACATCTCATTTTTTCAACAGTTTTTCTCATTGTAGCAATCATATCTTAGGTTCTAATTGATTTACACTGTTCGTTTGGGTCTATGAGCACTCAGTGGATCAAGGTCTATCTTTTGAGGTATTAAATATTTACATTGGTTGATTCTGAGGAATGTTATGAGTGCCGAAGCGAATATTAGAAATAATTATGAAAATTTAACCGAGTCCGTCCGGCCATTGTATCCGGTCGATTTCCTTCATACCAATATTCATTGAAAGGTATTCATGCAAAGATTTTATATCAAGTATTACAAATCACTTCACTTCCGCCTTCCTCAATTTATTTGATATTTTCAACGTTTCTCATCTTTTTCCAACTTTGAAGCAGTCATATCATTGGTTCTGATCGAGGTACTCAAGTCGTTTTAGTCTAAGAACACTCAGGGACTGAAGCCCTTTCATTTGAGCTGTTAAGTATTCAAAACGGCTGATTCTTCGGAATGTTATGAGTGAACATTCGATATTATATCTCATTTTTTCAATATTTTTCTCATTTTAGCAATCATATCTTTTGTTCTAATGACGGAAATTTCGTATTACACTAGCGTTTTGTATTACAATCAACAAAGTGCAGGGTCAAACGCTCCATCGAGTTGGAATCTACTTGCCTGATCCTGTTTTAGGCCATGGAATGTTCTATGTTGCCTTATCCCGAGGAAAATCATTTAAAACTAAGAGTCGACGCACAGCGAACTTTGTCTGGAAGGAAGTATTGTAAAATAAAGGTTATAAACTATTACTTAATGTCATAATTTTTTAAATCCAATACTGAAAAATTATGCTGCGGAGCAGTACGGGCACCCTAGTATTATTGTAATTTTAATATTTAATATTCGAATCCAGACAAAAAACAAGTAGTTCCGTGAAGAACTAAACAGCCCATTTTCATATATCCTACTTATGGTAATTGCCTCTATCAACATACAACATTTCAGTTTGATTCCTGTAATTGATTCGTAGATATTGAGAACCGTCAAAATTCTTCGGATGGTTGCCATGTTGGACTTTTATATATGTAGGCCATATAGTTATGTACTATTAGATGACGATTATTGCGTATATTCAAAATTCAATCGCATGATTAGGACACAAGAAATAAAAACGAGATTTTAAATTTTCGCACAGACACCATCTTCTTTCCATCATCATTCTGTTGATTCATGTACAACGATAATTAATTCAAAGCTTCAGTTAACATTTCAGACAACAGACAGCGTGCGAGATGACAAGCGAGCTACTGTCGACCAAAATATTATGTGCACTCGAGTTTGAAGGTTGTTTCTGAAGTAACCAATAGATCTACATAAAATCCAATAACATCATCATTTTCGTCGTTCTATTTTACGTTAGTTCATATTGGAGCCCATCACTTCCGAGCGAGGCGCGCTATGACGCGTGATGGAGCCCATCTTGGCAACGCTGTACAGCTTTCACCGGAGCGGCTAACTGGTGAACCATGTCTTAATTCCCCGTACAAATACAAACCGATATAAAATAAGTGAATTAATTCACGTATTTCACAATCATACGGCACACCTTTTTGATGTATAAGGATTACAACGCGACCAAGAACTACATTTTCAAACCACCCCAAGCCGAGAAAAAGCTACCTTACATAAATGATAACAACTTTGTTTCTTGGACACACAAACTGTTAAAATTAATAAACCAGTTATACAACATTCCAATGTATATTGTGTTAAAATTTGGATTTGATCTGATGATGGGTTTGTGAGATAATAATTCTTAAATGTGACGCATGGTTGAAACACGCTTAAAAACGGGCACGTTTTGTGTTCCAACTGCGATAAAAATATTAAAATATAAATTTAAAATTCCAAACCTACATGAACTAACGTAAAATAGAACGACGAAAATGATGATGTTATTGGATTTTATGTAGGTTTATTGGTTACTTCACAAACAACCTTCAAACTCGAGTACACATAATATTTTGGTCGACAGTAGACAGATGCAGACCTCACCATTGCAGTAGCGGTGCGGAGTTACATAAGTGAGCTTTGCTGTGAGGAGAACAATACCAAGTTAAGTGTACATTATAATTAGTTTTTTTCTAGTGCATGCTAAAATTGTTAATTGATTTATTATTATTACAGTGTGACATTCTAAATTGTATACACCGTTACTTACGTAATTCACAAAACCTTGTAACACCAACACACTTAACGTAAAACGGGATTCAAATTGCGAAGCAACATCATACATTAATCATCTAACGACGCGCTATTGAACCACAGTAGTGATTTTAAAGTAGTAAAAAAGAATAACCGTAACAGAGTGATCAGGATCTGATGATGGCCACTTGAAGGTCGAAACGCGTAATCTTAAATTTGCCCATTTGGGTGTGATAATTAACTAATAGACTACGTGTATTTTTTTCGAGGAGTGTGTTTACGTATTTATAAATTGTAGCCCAAACAATTCATTGGACACAATCGTGTTGACCGACTGAAAAGCTGCAAAAGACAATTTGTATCAACACTGAAAAGAATGGCTTCAAATCTCTACACCTTGAGGTTATCAAAACAATTGAAATAAATTAGATGTCCGTGGATTAAAATTTGTATAAGCATTCACCGTACCAAGTAAGACTGCACTCGGATAGTCAAATGGCGAGAAACGTCCACTTGAATATTTAAATTTCGCGTCATCACCATGTTGGATTTGTACTTACCAGGCTATTGAAAGTCCAATAGGTGAACTTATGTTAATTGCCTTTATCAATTTCTAAAATGTCTGTTTGATTGCTGTCATAGATTAGTAAATACTGAGAACTGTCGAAATATTTCGGATGGTCGCTATGTTGGATTTTTTATATGTAGGACATTGTGTTATGCACTATTGGATGACGATTATCGCGTAGGTTCATAATTCAAACGTGACTTCGATTGCAGGATTAGGACACAAGAAATAAGAACTTAATTTTAAAACTTCGAAATTCGCCATCTTGAGGTTATGTAAACAATTGAACTAAATTAGCTGTCTGTGCAATGCAATGTGTATATACATTTGCTGTACGAAGTTTCACTGCACTCGGATAGTTAAATCGCGAGAAAAGTCAATTTACATGTTTCAATTTCGCTTGACCGCCATGTTCGATTTTTACTTAACAGCTTTTTGAAAGTTACATAGGTGATCTTCTAGTAGTGCACTTTATCACCCTAAAAAAAAAACTTCAGGGTGATATTGGTACTAGTTTCGGATATATAGAATGCTGGTGAAATATTTCTCACAGCCACCACTTTGGACTGGTATGATGTCACAACTTGAAGGGCACGGACGGGGTAAGACAAAATAGTACTATGTCCTTACTGAGGTTCATTGAAATCGCTCCTGCCGTTTAGATTTTATTGGGGACACACACATTAACATACGCGTGCACACACACACACACACATACACACACACGGACATAAGGACAAGCCTATTTTTTTATCAATGAAAATCTATACTCATATAATAAAGCTGAAGAGTTTGTGTGTTTAAACGCGCTAATCTCTGGAACTACCAGTCGGATTCGAAAAATTCTCTTTGTGTATGATAGCCAGATTCAAGAGGAATAGTTCAGGCTATGTAGCATTAGGCTACACCTCCCCTGCATGTATGCCCTTTGGCACAAATCTACACCATTTCACTGATCTGAACCAAAATTTGCGTACTTACCCTTTGGAACCCTGCGAGCAACACTGTCTATATGAAATTTATGACAGACTAATCGATTCATTGCATTTATGCTCTTTGGCACAAATCTACACCGTTTCACCGATCTGAACCAAAATTTGTATAGGCCTACTTACCCTTTGGTACCCTGCGAGTAACACTGTCTGCTGCATGACATTTCGGAGAGACCACTCCATTCCCTGCATTTAGGCCCTTTGGCACAAATCTACACCTTTTAACCGAACTGAACCAATATTTGTACACTTACCCTTTGGAACCCTGCGAGTAACACTGTTTGCATGAAATTTCGGACAGATCACTCCATTCCCTTCATTTAAGCCCTTTAGCACAAATCTACACCGTTTCACCGATCTGAACCAAAATGTGTATACTTACCCTTTGGAACCCTGCGAGTAACACTGTCTGCATGACATTTCGGAAAGACCACTCCATTCCTTGCATATAGGCCCTTTGGCACAAATCTACACCGTTTCCCCGATCTGAATCAAATTTTACATACTTGCCCTTTGGAACCCGACGAGTAACACTGTCTGCTTGAAATTTCGGACAGACCACTCCATTCCCTGCATTAAGGTCCTTTGGAACAAATCTACACCGTTTCCCCGATCTGAACCACATTTTGTATACTTACCCTTTGGAACCATGCGGGTGACACTGTCCACTTTAATTTTCGGACAGACCACTCCATTCCCTGCATTTAGGCCCTTTATCACATATCTACTCCTTTTCTCTTAATTGCACCAAATTTTACATACACTTTGAAACTCTGCTGGTAACACTGCCCACTTGATATTTTGGACAACGCTCTCTATTCCCTACATTTAGAATAACAGAAAAAAATGATCTTGAAAACCACGTATTAAGGCCCTAGAATCATTCATGTCCATAGTAGTGTAACTGTAAGAGTATTTTTATAAGTTTATTGTTGACTGGTAATTTGGGCTGCATCACGTCGCCCCTACCAGTGTTCTGGTGCAGAATTGCGAAAATAGTTAAATCTTGCGCAGCTTATACATTGCAGTCAGGGGGAGCAATTAGTGCAAAAAAAATTCTTTGGCCCCTTAAAGCAGTTATCATCATGAAAATATTATGTCTCTGTATAAGTGCAATCGTTTTGGTGCAGTACATTGAGGTTATCAGCTGCAAAAAAAGCGTTAGTTCTTTCAAATTTTCGTTCATTTATTCCGAACCTTATCGTTGAGCGCTATGTGGCGATAAATTATAATATTGCTACCTCAGGAGCTCGGGACAGCCGAAATTTTCCAAAGTGTTCTGATTATTTTCCTATGGCGCTATGCGACAAAAGACGACACTACTGGTCTCTACTTTTCTAACAGCCAATGAGATATAGGCCATAGGCAGTGTCTTTTGTTTCACTTACTCCTCTTTCTAATCATTTTTTAATTCGTTTGTAAATTACATGTGTCAGTGCTGTAGTTAGTAAATAGCCGTTTCCCTATTCATTATTAGTATTATCATTACGGGAAAATGACCTGAATATTACGTCCATTATACTGTACTACTTATCACCCCCACTACAACCTCCACCACCACAAAAAGTTATATTTTTAAAGTATTTTTTTCTGTTACGGTAGTTTAAGTATCATGTGCCAGTTCTGTAGTAGTATTCATAATCATCCATAAAACAAATATATCCACCGGGCGAAGCCAGGCACTACTGCTAGCAAGCTAATAAAATGAAGCACATTGAAAGGAAATTCTTAACAGATAGAGTACAAGTAGGCTACTTTGATACAACCCATGTTATTTATGAGTATATACAGTCGATTGGGTTCAGAAGAATAATTCTTCAGTGTATTCTGTTCCTCATCAGACCCTACACAAAATTTGTAGCTGAGATTTTCTGGTTCTCTCTCCCTTATTAAATAACATCACAAAGTACTCACATTTGAAGACAAAGGACATATTTTTGATATAATATAAAAATTACACGTCATAATTACCGATAGGCGTAGTTAAAAGCGCCAAGTCATGGCCATAGAGTGTTCCTATCTTCGGACTGTAAAGACGAATGGGTTCGAATGCCTTGGTCAGACATACTTGAAATGCCTTTCCGGGGTTTCTCGTTTTCAAATCCAAACGATGCTGGGACGATACCTTCCAGCAGGCCACGACCGCTTTCATCCAACTTCTTGCCCAGTTTAATTCACCTTTACTCATTTTCATCTCTCAATAACACCCCTGATGAGCTAGGTCTCAGGAAGGATATCCAGACGTAAAAACCATCCACAAATATAACACTCATCTCTCTTCGCCAACCATCTCCATATGAATGAGAAAATTATGGGGTAGAATTCGTTCAGATTTCCCATAATACTAATTGCAGCTGAGATAAAAAAAGTGAATGTGCACATATGTGTACCCAAGTCTGAAGAGGATATTGAACCCTATTGATGTAGGCTGGATAAATAGGTTCATCTGTAATTAAATACAGTATACAGCGAAAGTGAATGTTTTCAATGCATTTAAGCTGGTCAGAATGTAGGCTGGAGAAGTGTGCTTAAGAGAAGAAGCAAGCCTGCTATCGGCTCATATGGACAAGGGCCAATTGATTGCACTCTGAAAAGGGGAACCCCAATTCCTCAGTGGCCAGAATAGGTGGGACCATCTCTTGCCAGTTAAAGCACGTGACTTTAATCAATGGTTGATTAAAGATGATTTGAGGTACCTACAAGAAAATGAGAAGACGCCTGGGGTTAATAAATATAAGATACTAATTATGAAAGGATAAAAGTCATAAGTGTAAGTGAATTATATAAACTTAGCACTAAGAGGCCAAAATGAAACACGCTCACGTCAGGGCCAACGGGGAGTGGGAGATGAAGATGTGTAAATCCCCGAACCATCTGGTTAGCCTGAGAATTCTCAAACTTGCTTTCAAGATTCCAGGAGTTTGAACGAACGATTCTAAAATCGAGTATCATATTTGAAATCAGCAGGTCGCGGGCATTAAGGGAATGTCAGTCCCGGGCTCGTATACAAAGTTTTAGCGGAGCTCGGTTGAAAATATTCATTCCAACTCCGGGGCCTACCCCGAAATCTATATAAGATCCATGCCTTAAGCCATACTCACTCAGTATTACGACGCCAGTCGCGGCGATATCCTGCGCTAGGCTGTCCCAGATTTTTTTGGCAACAAAGGGGCTTGTCAAAGAAGTCCAATTAACATAAAGGGTCCAAATATAGTGAGGACATGACTAGCCAAGCGTTCTGAATATAGTAGGGTCGAAGCTAGTCACGAATAATTTAATTTGCAAGGCAGGAGAGAGTGTATTGATAAACTAATATCTAGGGAGTACAGTAATGCTGGAATAGTAAGTTAACAGCCTAGAAATAGGCAGAATGTGTAAGCTGGAGTACACAGACAATCTAACGCAAGTGGATCGTGAGAAAAATCGAGTGTTGTACTTATTTTACTTTTAGTGAATAGAAATTCTGTGTTGTAGATATAAGTGAATTCCAAAATGTGTAATCCGATGTCGTGGAAAGAAGTCCGGAAGGATGCTGTCAATCAACTTCTAGAGAACCGTATTATGGTCGGCTAAACATGTAAAGGAGATGCCCTCACCAGGCATGCTACTATGGATTCAAGTTACATATGAGTACACTTTTTGATATTTTAATTTAAGAAATAAGGAATAAAATCGTACATAAGGCATGAACAAATTAAAGTTGTGGTTAAAAAGGAAAATGCGACTTTGAGAATGTATAAGAATGAATAATGGTTTGTTGTCATAGATTTACTAAATCGGGAAAATTGTCAACTTTACGTAGGTATATAAATATAGACGGATATGATATGTGATTGAATTTAAGGGTCAGGTATTGTCTTTCTGTAAGGAAATGCAATTACTCAGTAATGCCCATAATGTTAATTGAAAACAGAGATAATAATACTAATGATAACACTAACGAAACTGTCCATGATGGTAAGAGAATCATATAGTAATGGTGTTGAACAGTTGACTGCCGAAGTAATGAGATACCGTAATTCATTTAAGATGGGGTGTATAACACAGGGTGTAAATTAAAATATTTGAGACGTGAAAGTCTTGATGTGTGTTGTGACGAATAGATTGAAGAAATTAAGTACTTCAAGTAGCGGATTGGGTACAGGGTAAGTGAAGTGTTCTTTAGAGTGCCAGACGTCGACGATATACCATATTTAGGGGTAGTAGGTAAGACCTCAAATATACTAAAGGCGATAGTTAAGAACTCAAATCTACGAGAGGCGATAGGTGAGACCTCAAATCTACGAGGGGCGATAGGTAAGACCTCATATAAAATTCAGGGGTGGAACAGTCCTCTGTAATCTACGAGAATAAAATTCAGGGGTGGAACAGTCCCTTGTAAGGTAAATGAAACGGCACTAGGATCGCATTGAACAAAAGTACTCAGGAGATAAATCCATGGAACTAATAGGTAAATGTCACAATTATCCCCTGTTATATCAACCACAGTCAGTAATATAATCCGGTAGATTATTCAGCCATGTAGATACTATTGTTAACGGCAGTCAAGTGATCTATTGATGTTTTGAGATATTATATTTCGTTTCTGTAAGAGTGAAAGCTATGATTCTCAATCCATGTGATAAGCACATGTAGACGTCAGTTTAATTAAAACCCGCAAATTGGAAAGTCGAAGTACGGAGGTATTTGACCTCGAGTAACTTAATGTTTAATACAAGACAAATTTTCCCGAATATCGTTAGAAAGTGTAATATGAATTTTATTAGTATGTGCCTGGGCTAAATAAAAATATGTTGCGAATAGTGAGCGTATTCATTGAAAGGAGTGCCAACAAATCTTAGTTAGAAATAACGAGTTATTTGTGTTAAGTGTCAAGAGTTGATTAACATTTAATTTACAATTGTACTTGTAAATGTTTGCCTCATAAGGCAAAGTATGTAAAGTTACGCAGTAGAATTGCGTGTGATAACTAAGGACCCAGTCGCAGGGTTAGGGAATAAATTCCTTATTTCTTAAATATTGCAGTACACAACCTCTGACGGCATATCGCTCTCAAATTTGGAGAAAAACATTGGATATTGTTCAAACATTGTCATTTTATTGACAAATAATTGATGGTAAATTAAAATAATTATTGAAAAGTATGGCCATTTAAAGTAATTATTGCAATCAATGTTGTAGTAAAACTTTGAAGTAGTTTTTTTTTGGGGACAACATTCATTAATGTTGTATAGCCCAAGATTTGTTAATCTCGACACCGGAGGAAGGGTGTGCAGTTGCCCATTCAATGTTGAGCAGTGTGTAAAGTGACATCACTCATCTCATTAATGAATTGCCAATACCATTGTTATCGGCAGTGACAATTTGTTAATTAACAATAATTTTATAAACAGATATAATGTTATAAACAATTAAAGTTTATAAACAATTAAATGTTATAAACAATTAAAATTTCATCGACGATTGGATTTTCTCAATAATTTGTTATAAACAAATAAAAGTTTATAAACAATTAACATTTTAAGAAAAATGAAAATTTTACCTACATTAGATTTTTATCAACAATTCAGGTTTAAAAAAATACAATTTTACAAACAATTAAATTTTATAAACAATTAACATTTTATGAATGATTAAAACTGTATCTACAATTAGATTTTATCAACAATTAAAGCTTATAAATAAATATAATTTTATAAACAATTTAAGTTTCGGTTATGAACAATTAAAATTTTACAAACAATAAAATTTCTTCGACGAGTGGATTTTATCAATGATTTGTTATAAACAAATAAAATTTTATAAACAATTACATTTGTTATAAACAAATACAGTTTTATAAACAATTAAAATTTTATAAGCAATTAATATTCCAACTACAATTAATGTTTATGAACAATTGTAAAGATTGGTCAAGGCAAGTAAGTACTGAAAACAAATGACTGTGTGTAAAGTGTTCAGCTCAATCGGCGGATTAAGCCTCATAATTATGGCAGAGAAATGGTGTAAAGTGTGGAGAGTTAAGGTCGTGTGAGAGACCAGATTCTATTGTTTGATGATGTTGTACAGTTACAGTAGATTCATGTAGTATTTTTTGTTCTTGTAGGCTTTCTGATATTAAATTCATTTTCTTATTTATAAAACCACCCAAGTGCATGTGTTTTTATTTTAGTAGTTCAGATAATCCCCAGACTTGAATTAGTGCTAAACGTGATTCCCATATTTTAACCCAGCACGCCCCCGAGTGACCCATGGAGCTTACTTTGATTTTATATTATTTTGCCCCTTAATTCAAGTCTACGCCACCGACAAAAGGTTACAATAACAGTACATATTTCACAACTTTTAAGATCATATTTATTCTTCAATACATAGTTTGGCACCATTCTGGTGTTTCTAATATTTAGATCAATTAAGCTGCACCATACCTAAATCGGTATAAATCATGGTCAGGTAGAGTTACAAGCACTTTAGGAGAGATTATCAGGAGCCATATTCCGACTTTCAAAGCTAAATTCTTGGAATCATTAAGTTGGTGGAGTACACTTGCTCTTGAATGAAAGCCCCGATGTACTTCGGTGCAAAGTGTCTTAATGAGCCATAATTAGGGTTACCATAATATTTTTAGGCCAAATCCGGACGTCGGATCTTCCGGGGTGTCTGGGGGGTATGAACGAACAAAATGAAATGAACTGAACTTGATTTTATAGGTTTTCAATCCCTTTACAATTACATAACATGATTACATAAGAATATACAAAAACATCAATCAGTGTTCATCATATATCATACTGATCCCTTGAACAATTCTTTCTCGTCTTAGATTAATCTGTGCTGGGTCCAGGGGCAGGTTCCTCGATTTTCCTTGCATCGTATTTTTCATTAGAGCTGACTTTCTTCAGAAATGGCTTGTTATTCTTTATTTGGTCGTGGAACTCTGAGCATGTCATATCACTATTTGCCTTGATAACTAGCAGGTCCCTGACAACTGCAAGAGATAATCGTCCTCGTTCAGCTGTCCATATTGCTCCCACCATTGAAAAAATTCGCTCAGCTGGAGCTGAAGTTCCAGGCAGACACATGGCGAATTCTACAAGTTTGTAAATATATCGCAAAGGACACATTGCTCTTGGAAAATTCTTCAAACAATTGTCTCCACTTTTCATGAGTTTTAGGGGTTTCTTCTTTTGGCAGGGCGTCCCATTCGGGTCTCAGATTCTTCAAAACTTGAATAAGTGCCAAACGTTCATCAAATAGCTCATCCACATTTATTGAATCGGGTATGACACTGACTACTGTCAGAGCACTGTCTTCCATTTCATCCCAAGAAGGGACATGTTGTAGTATCAACCACTTGAAGTGTTTAGCTTTGCCAAAGCTGCTTACCCAAAGTTTCAAGTAGCTAATGCCAGCTTGATAAAAACCTTCGGAACATTTTAAAAACTCTTCTTCCTTGCTGTCATTAATAGCTTCTTCAGTTTTCAATTTCCTTAGTAATTGTTTAGCAGCAAATGGTATGTAATTGTCAGCCTTCCTTTCTTCCAGTTTCTCAAGTAATTGTTCATATACTGCTCGGTTCCAAACTCTGTGAACTTGCGGGATGAAGGGCACAGGCAGGGTAGGAGCAGGCGTGAATTGAGAAGCCTGTCGACAGGCCGCCGTGTTACCTGACATACTCGTCTATTCCAATACTGCTAACATAGGGTCTTTTCTGAAACCAGTGTGGTGTTACGAATAAGTCAGTGAGTCACCGACCAATGTATTTGGTTCGGTACTATGCACGCACCGAGAAACCTCATCACTCGTCAACTCCATTTCTCATAGTCCGCGATGCACATTCCTCTCAGGTTCACGCAGCTTAGACTCGAGCAGTACTAGCGCCGCTTCTGTAGCTGATATTTGATCAGACTCGACTTTCAATATTGATTGTTGAAACATTTGCAGACATCCGTGAACAAATGTTAAAAGCAGTTCATTGACTGGGTCTTCAAAAGATGATTGAATTCTTGCAGGGCAGTTGTTAAGTGATGTGAAATATGCTTTCAAGGGCTCAAACAAAACCAATATTCTTTCTACTGCTGGCATCAAGCTTAAAAATCTCGTATTGCCGTGGGAAAGGATCCTTTTGTACTCTACTTCTACAGATTCACAAAATTCTTTCAATGCAGTCACTCTGACAGTATATTGGAAGAAGTATTTGTACACTTTCACAACGATTGCCTCGACGTCCACATGTAGAGCATCACAGGCATGCTGCACTGCGTTATGCAGAATGTGCGCCGAACAGCCAATGCCAAGAATTGGCCTTGAGAGGGCATTTTGAAGTTTGCGAAATACATTTCCTTGGCCGTGCCTTTTAACACCACCCAAGTTGGTATTGGTGTTGTCAGCGCATAGGCATAGGACCTTGGAGTCAATAGAGAAATTTTTGATGCATTTTAAAACATGTTCTACTAAGATATCAGAGGTTTCACCTGGAAGTTCATCAAAAAATAACAGCTTCACGTTAACACCTTCATTTTGGTTAAAATAACGAACACAAACAGGAGTCAATTTAACCTCTTTTCTGTTTGAACTGTCAATTGTTAGTGTAATGAAATTTGCATCCTTCAGATCTTTGAGAAGTTTGTCAAATATGTAAGGGGATATGACATTTACAATGATGGCTTCGGTCTTAGTACGAGCTCCCGAGAATTTCGGTTCAAAAAGCTTTTTAATCAGTTTGGCATTGCAATCAGACGTTTTGAAACTAAGTCCATGCATTGCAGTATGGTAGGTAAAAGTAGCTTCTTTTGCTGAACATTGCAGCTCAGCATCAGTGGCATCAGTATTTTTAAAAAATGTTTTAATACTTGCCGAGGACGCTGCTTGATTCGCCTTCTTATGTCTTTCAGTCTGCAAATGATTTTCTATATCATAGCGTCCACGATGTTCCACCGAAAATTCTGAATTGCACACCGTACACCTCACGCGATCAATGCTATTTTGGCACTGTCTCAGAAACTTATATTCTTCTTTAAGTTTGTCGTTAAAAACACACTTACGCTTCGGCATTTTCCCAATTTATAACACTACTTTGTTGTTATGTACTTAAAACTACTGATACTGAAAACTAATAGCATAAAACGTCTAGAAATGGACGCAGTCCAGCAAACAAAACAGTAGCACTAAACTGACTGAACGCACTCCTTCCAAATAAAATGGCGACAGGAGCGGCACGCATATTTTTTATTTCAGCCCGAGCCTAGCCACATAGGTATTTGCGATCTTCTTATTGGCTCTTCCGTCGGGCCATTCTCCTGGTTCCTAATTGAGACGGCAGAAGGTAGCAGGGTAGATTGTGGAAGGTTATCGAGTGAGGTGTGGATAATTTTCGATGTTGAATTGCATTACTAACGTAAAACAGGCATGAAAATTGCTTTAGGTCAAGTTTAAAACATCCCACACAGCAAATGAACGCGTTCTTATCTACATTTAAGGTCTAACTGAACTCATTCGACATTCGACAACATGGATTAAGATCTATGGTAGTAAGCATGAACTGCGTCCATGTATGTGTACGAACGGTATTGTACTGGCCTCGTAATTTTATGTCCCGGGTTCAATACTGTCCTAGGGCAGAAATTTGTATTCCTTTTGAATTATTTATTTATATCCTCCGTACCTCTTACTGCATGTTCTCTGCCCTATTTTATTGAAATTACCTGGGGGGTGATTGAAATAATAAACATTGTTAGGCGGAATTGTTCCCTTTTCTCATTTGAATTTATATTTCTCTACTTACTGTTCAACGTGGCGTAATCCATGTGGTTAAATGTCGAATGATTTCAGTTAGACCTTAAATATTGATTAGAACGCATTCATTTGCTGTGTGGAATGTTTTAAACTTGACATAAAGCAAGTTTCATGCCTCTTTTACATTAATAATGCATCAACATCGAAAATTATCCTCACAACGCTCGATAACCTTCCACCATTTACCCTGCCACCATCTACCGTCTCAATTAGGAACCAGGAGAATGGCACGAAGGAAGAGCCAATAAGAAGCTCGGAAATACCTATGTGCCTAGGCTCGGGCTGAAATAAAAAATATGCGAGCGGCACACAGAACAGGTGCAGCCGCCTGAGCAGTCCTGGTGCTCAATGTGACCAACCTATATGCGGTGTGAAGTAAAATTTCCCCAAATATTTGCCACGTATTCGGTTTCCGGACAATTTTTAAATCCGGACGCCAAACTGGACTGATATTTAAAATCCGGACTGTCCGGACGAAATCCGGACGAATGGTAACCCTAGCCATAATGCTCAATAACAGACAATTGATCACCTCCTGGTTTAGCAGCTAGCATTCTTAGTTCTAGTTCGAGAGCTGGAACGGGGTACACCCTGCCTCTTGAGTTAAAATTCAGAACAGGTGGGGTCGATTCTCACCTCAGCCATCCTGGAAGTGATTTTCCATGGTTTCCCACTTCTACTCCAGACAAATGCCGGGATGAGCAAAAACGCAGATTTTCAGACAAATTATACACACACCCAAGTACACTGGGATAAATGGATAAATGGATAAATGAATACGAAGTCCAAGCCCCTCACATAAAACAACAAAATGACTGAAATTATTTTATCCTACACAGCCAGATGAAATGCCCATCATCACAAAAATATCACTCTTTGCTGTACCGTTGGTTGCAGATATTAAGGATTTACTCTCTGAATGAGACTTGCTTCGTCCATTCCTCTTCAGACAATTCTCATCTGAAAGTAAATTATGTTCCCACCATTATTTATCCTTTTTCACAGACTGGAAGGCAAATTGAAATATTTATTTTCCTACAGCCCACTTCACTGATAGGCCTATGCTTTCTCCCCAATACTCTCCCATGAGTCCAGCTCCGTTTCGGGTTGGACGATATACCATCTTCTCATTGCACGCCTCGTGGTGTAGTGGTTGGCATAGTTCATTGTCTCTCTGGAGGCCCGGATTCGATTCCTGGATTAGCCAAAAACGTACTTCTGTTTTGAGTTGTTGGAACGGTGCCGTTGACATGCAAATAACCCAAGTGTTTTCGTTTTCAGTGATTTGCATCAAATCAGCGAGCTGCAGGAGTTTACTTTATCCTGTTCTTGTAGGGAGGTGGGGGAGGAGATGACCTCTTTGTTCTCCCACTTAAAATAAAAGCCCTTCAATCGCTTTATAGCATCCTTGCAAGGTGTAGCGTAATCCATTCCAGACGTCTCATAGAGGTGATATTCCTTCAATTCTCTTATTTCTCTTGCCAGGGACTTTTGAAATACGCAGTGTGTAAATTAAGACTTGTGACGTGGGATATGGGTGAGCCTCCGTGGCGTATGCGGCAGCACGCCGGCCTCTCACCGCTGGATCCGTGGTTCAAATCCCGGTAAATCCACGTGAGATTTGTGCTGGACAATGCGGGGGCAGACAGGGTTTTCTCCGGGTACTCCGGTTTTCCCTGTCAAAACTGTCATTCCAGAAACACTCTCCACTATAATTTCATTTCATCTGTCATTCATTTAATTATTGCCCCTGAGGAGTACGATAGGCTTCTGCAGCCGACACAGTTCATATCCTCGCCTTAGTTTCTTCATTCATTCCATCCCTGACCCGGTCGGACGACTGGAACAGGCTGTGGATTTTCATTTTTCACGTGGGATATGGAGGGGAGGCAGATGCACATGTGGTACGCCATCAGTGCGAGTTGGACCTCAATAGAGTCACGTTTGTTGTCCGTAGCGATTATTTTAATGACGTACGTATTGCTTGTGCGCTCTGACAATGAGTGACACTTAAGCCGAGAGGTTCATTAAAGACTTTTCTAAAAAGTCATGCATGTGAGACCAAACATCAAACAGAACTGGGTGTTTTTTCACAAGAATGCGCCTTGTCACACAGCAATTTCCGTGAACCAGTATTTGGCCAGTAAAGACATTCATATGGCTCATCAGCCTCCTTATTCGCCCGATTTTAGACCTTGTGACACTTTTTCTCTTCCCGAGATTGAAATTACACCTCAAGGGACGTCGTTTTGGGGGCACTGGACACCATTAAATGGCTGTAACCGACCAGCTGAAGGCAATTCCAGTATCCGAGTTTCAGCACTGGTATGAGGAAAAGAAGAACCACCTCCAACGCTGAGTGGCTTTCCACGGCAGTTGCTTTGAAGAGGATGGTGTTGAATTGTAATGGTATTAGAATAAAGCCAGATTTATAAAATCAGTCTCATTACTTAATTTTCACACCTCGTTAGTACCCAATCCTGGCCTCTTCAACGACCGTTCTATTTCTCACAACCCCGCAACATCACCTTGCACGTTAAGTCGCTCACCATGATTGCATGGAGGACTTGATGTTGCTGTTTTGTCTCACGTAGAGGCTGGGATATCGTGGCCAATTAAGCCCCGTATATTTAGGGATAACCTCCGTGGCTTAGGCGGCAGCACGCCGGGCTCTCACCGCTGGGTCCGTGGTTCAAATCCCGGTCACTCCATGTGAGATTTGTGCTGAGCAAAGTGGAGGCAGACAGGTTTTTCTCCGGGTATTCCGGTTGAATTGATGATAATGTTTCGTACCGCAAAGACGATTCCAAGTGCTGTTAAATTCCCGTAGATCCTTTTGGCAGGTTTACCCTTAAATATCCTGTACTTTTCAGAGTCAGGTTTTCATCCTGGTAGCACATTTCCTGGAGTGCTATGATTTGAATGGCAAACTTGTCCAGGGCGTTCGTGAGCTGTTTAAGCTTTCCTGTTTTCAGTAGGGTGTTGAAATTAATTGTACCTAAGAAGGTCTTTTTCTTGGGACGAAGAGATTTTGAGAAGCTCCGACTCTTCTGTGCATGATGCTCCCAAACCCCCAGAATCCGATGATCGGGAGAAACCGGACTAGGTATGTCCAGAGCCAGGGATAGTTGCTGTGATAACGTGTTATCCATCATGCCAATGTTGCATGTTGAAGATTCCTACCGGGGGTGATCACACTGGTATGATCACAAGGTTACAACTCGATTGTTAAGATCGAGAGATGCCTCTTGGTGTTTTCCGGCTTAATTATCTTTTACGATTAATTAGGAGTCCGTGGTTAGAACTACGGTTTTAAGTCGTAGAGCCAGTTCTTCCACCCTCTCAGCCGTTGGGAATTATCCTCTTTCCTCGTCGAGGCCGTTGACTGCAGTCCTTTTTCCCTCTGATGATCCGCAGGTGCTTATTTGGCTTGTCCTTATTCACACCTGTCCTGCATATCTACAGGAACATCCCCTATCAACCATATGGGACGCGCCGTGTCGGGGTTGAGGGCCCCCACCCCAGTGTCTTCCGCGGAGTTATGTCCATCACCTACTGAATTCTGTGCCAGACCCCCACTGGGTACGATATAATTAAGTTATTATTATAATTATCATTATTTCTGAAATGAAACGAGTGCATCGTCTATATTAGCCTGTTAACAACTGCTCTGAAGTTTCACGCGTGAACAGGCACAACATTACAACACTCACTTTTATTTTCTCATATAACACAAATAACATCATTTAATCCACTCCTAACTGCTTGGGACATGTAAAATGAAATAAAATAGACACTTTGAAGAAGTGCATTTGAGGCAGTGAGTGAGAGAGGGGGCTATGCCGAGATTTTGTCAAAATTGAGTTATTGGTACCATCGTGTAGGGCATACATTCATCTTTCAGTGTGCATAATATCAGAGACATCCGCAAGCTCCTTCCCTTGTTTTGTGAAGAATGTAGTTTCTATGAATCACGATATGCCGCGAGAGAGCAACCCACAAAACTCCAAATAACTCAGCTCCATCCGTATCTCTCACTCAATGCCTCAATTGCTCACAGCTTCAACAGAGAGGTTGAAGATACTTATTTAATCTCTGAGAAACGTCTATGCCGGAGGGAGAACTGACAAACACGTCACTATTTCTGTTAATGGATTGAATTGCTCAAGATGTAGAAGGATTCTCTTGAGATCCCCATTTCAGTCTCATTCCGATATTAGATATCAGGAAAAGCATTTACTTCTACTATCAACAATGGGACTGGTGATCCTTACTGAAATTCAGTGATATCTCTTCTCTACCAGATGAACCACTTTATTTAATGCAACACTCTGACCTGGAAACGAGAGATGAACACGTGCGATCTATATCCATTTGCCACACTTTCCCTGTAAACATATTCTGTCCCATAGGCTATATTGCCACATAGAGCAGTGGGCAAAATAATTGCAAACTCCTTATCAACAACCACTGTTCAGTCGAGAACGAAGAAAGCAAGAAAGAATGAAAGAAAGAAAGAAAGAAAGAAAGAATGGAAGGAAGGTAGTTGGAAAGAAAGGAAGGAAGAAAGAAAGAACGAAAGAAAGAAAGAAAGAAAGAAAGAAAGAAGATTGAAAATACTATTTCACAAAGCTATAATATTTCTGACTGTCAAAACTTGTAATGAAAACACTATTTTTCTGGTTGGTGCAACAGAATTTCAATTGAAGAATGGATCTCAGTGGAGCTTATGCTCTCGGGCACCAGGTTGAGAACGCCTATATTATTGCATTGTTATGGAACGTTCAGATGACTTCTGAGTCAGTAAGCAATATGTAACGATCATATCAACGGTCATTGTGAAGTATAAAAGTCATAAAATCCACACTTCACAGGACAACACAGTGCCAGGACTTGAACCCCCAATCTCCGGACTTCCCGCAGCTCCCTCTTGCGGTCGTGGGGAGCGATTTAACGCGCACGGCTACGCTGGGGATCCAGTAGTAAGGCAAATTAAAGCTTACAAAACATATCAGCATGCATATACTAAATGATGATGGTTGTTGCAAGGAGCGGAACATCAAGGACATGAGGCCCTCCTAGGTACTGTAAATCTGAACAATCCAACTTAATTAAATCGATGAAAACTTACCATACATGAATCAATCTCCACAATTAACTCAGATGGGTATTTGATCACCTCCAAATCATTCATGACACATCTAGATAAACGTACACCACAACAACACCGATTTTTTTTTTTTTCGTGTGGCCTGTCTTTCTATTCGACGCCCGTGGGCGACCTGCGTGTCGGGATGAGAGATGGAATGGATGAAGATGAATGAAACTGGGCAAGGATGTGGAAGGAATCGGCCGTGGCCTATCAGAAGGTACCGTACCAGCATTTGCCTGGTGTTGAAAATGGGAAACCACGGAAAACCATTTCAAGGACGGCCGACGGTGGGGCTCGAACCCACGCGTCTACCGAGTCAGCAGAGAGCTTGGTCCCATGACCTAACGCTCCGCTTTAGCCAGCTAACAACACCGATGTCGAGTTTACCGATGTCGAGTTTTTTCTATCTGACCACAGTCACATAATCATGTAGAATGTAGATTAGCTTTGAACCTGCCAACTTCAATTGGTGGGCGTCCAGTCCTCGGTGTGACGAGGAGGGCACTATCCAAACTGTCAGTATATGAACTACTGGTCTTCATTATAATGGTAATAGCATTGTTTTTGTTTCCATTAAATAACAATAATTCCCTTTTTCCATTCTTTCCTACTTGACGTATACTTAGATACATATTTCATTCATCCTTCTCGCAACACTGGGAAGGTTTTAAAGTTCACGTTATTATGTGTACATATTGAAAAAAATATTCATATTTTGACGTTCAGAAGACTGAACAGGTGTTGCACCGTTTACTTACCTACTTCTTTCCTTACAAAAAAAAAAAAAAAACACTCCTCGATTTCCTTGTTCTCTAAAGAGGAATGCAAAAGGTACGTATCATCCCAACAAGAACTGTACAATGAGTGCACATTATCTTGGATGATACGAAGAGTGAGCGTCACGTATTGCGAATCCCGATGCACTTTTCCTAACATACAAGGAGACAGCTCAATATGGATGTTCCATTTTGAAATTGAACACGTGTGCGAATACAGTAGGGACACGTGTTCCGTCTCTCTTTTATATGGGCTCTAGTTGAAGCATAAAAATTATGCATCTTATTGAAGTTGCGTTCAACCTGTAAGCCGTCATAATTTAACTTCTATCGATCTCTGCGAGACTACTAGCAGCAATTTGTATATGCAATGTTGCCATAGTGTCACCTGTAACTGTCTGCTCTCCTAGCGATAAATGTATCTAGGTCTGAGGGATCATAATATAACGGATCATCAACATAAGCTCACCATCTAGTTCGTCCCGTTCCTCATCAATAATCTTGCTACAAATAACTGTGGTACTCGGGAGATACAATAATATCATAGTATTATTGTATTGATAATGGATATTAAAAGTGGAAAGGAGCTATACGTTCCAGTCTCTGAAAGGTATAGATGTGGCAGAATAGTTCACGATGTCCTCGTATTTGAACTGTACGCATTCAACAGGTAGGGCTACGCGTGGCCCACAGTTATCGATTGATCCGCATTGCAGATATTTTCATGAGCTAATCATCTGCTGATTTAGCACGAAAAGAACAACGTCCATGGTTGAGACGGAAATATTCACCAAGAGAAAGTTGACAAGAAGATGCGGATGGTTCAGTTAATTTGCTATATGACTACTAGAATGTACGGCCCCAAGTAGAAAGAGTTGCCTAATTTTATGGTATGCAGTTATCACATTTACAGAGTTACTTATCGCTCATGTGAGAAGGTACATATTGCTATTTGAAAATGTCTAAATCGGTCTTTCTGTTTTGAAAGGACGTACATTACCATTTCTGCAATTTTCATATATATATATATATATATATATATATAGTGATTTATAAATTGTTGTTTCATCATGGGGTTTTGCAGCAACGTGGTCATATAGACCCGTGTACTTGGGGGTGTGTGGAATCCGTATGATAAATTGTATCACCGTAATGGCTGTATTTGTGGCCGTGGCCTTAATTTAGTTACCATCCCGGCATTTGCCTGGAGTAGAAGCAGGAAATCCAGGAAAACCACGTTTAGGATGGCTGAGGCGGGAATCGAACCCTCCTCTTCTCAGTTTCACCTCATCGAGTTGAGTGTATCCCATTCAAACCCTCAGACCCATATTAAATTTCTTGACAGAGCCAGGAATCGAGCCCGGACCTCAGGGGTGACAGCCAAGAATGTGCCGACAGCCTGGTCGATTTATAAAATACATGGATATGTATATAGTCTCTACCCCACGGCGTAGCCGTGCACGTTAAATCGTGCACCACGGCCATGTGGGTAGCTGTAGCAAGTCCGGAGATCTCAGGATCGTGTCCTGGTGCTGCTATTTTCAGAACGGTTTTACCCAGGTTTTTCCACAATATATCCAGGCAAATGCTGGGATAGTACCTTACTTCAAGTCCCGGGGCGCCTACCTCATCCCTGTCCCCAGTACAGTTACACTACTACAGTCATTACAGAAACACAGGTTATCACATGAATTCAGCACATACCCAACTACACGGGGCTGATGACTAAGATATCCCAAGTCCCTCAAATGAATAAACAACAACATCTATCCTTTGTGTTTTAGAGGGCGTCTGTAACACTTTCGGTTGGTAAAACACAGCCAGTCCCGTTAGGACCTCTTGTAATATGCAGTCAATGGTGCAAAGGAAGGTCACCTAACATGGATGATGTCTCCTTGTCACCTAGAACCATATTTTCAGCACCTGAAAGAGTTTGATAGAGGTTGCGTTGTGGGTTGCATGAAGACAGGTGGTGGTATCCTGCAATTGGCTGGCATGTGAAGTATGCAGATGTCGCAGTTGCTTGGTGTTGGAAGCAATGTGTAACTGAAGGCACGTATACATGTCCTGAGGGCTCCAGTCAGCAAAGACAGAACAAGTCAAAAGAATTGTATGTCAAGCGTTACCCAATCCCCACCTACCTACCTACCTACATTCGTCGAGGGACCTCTGCATCACTCCGTGACCTTCTGCACTTTGTCTCGATGATACTCTCAGTCGCAATTCGGGTTGACCCTTGGCTGCACTAAGAGGACCAATGTTATGGAGAGATTATAGTGTACCTCGCGTCATCAGGGTGTGGGAAGCCACTTTCCGTCACCTCCGTTAATGTTTCGAGGAATCTAATGATACAGCGCTACGTCAGTGACATTCTATGTCTTACCCTATTTGATGATGATGATAATTGTTGTTTTAAAAGGCCTAACATCTAGGTTATCGGCCCCTAATGGTCCGGTGGAAACCAGAAGGAAAATTAAGTGGGACGGAAAATTCTTATAAAAAGGAACTCAGATTGAAACTACTCACAAAATGGAGAGCGGTAATACTTACAAAAGGGAATTTAGAATGACAATCCTCACAAAAGGAATAGATTGAAAAATACGCACAAAATGGAGGTTAGGTTCAAAATATGTACAGAATGCAATGTAGAGTCGAAATACTGACAAAATGCAACTGAAATTCAAAATACTTACAAAATGCAAATGAGATTGAAAATATGTACAAAATTCAATTGAGGTTCAAAATACTTACAAAATGCAATTGAAATTGAAAATACACAATGCAATTCAGATTGAAAATCTCCCATTTCAGATCCAAAATACTCACAAAGTGCAATTGAAATTCAAAACGCTTACAAAATGCAATTGAAATTGAAAATGCTTACAAAATGTACGGTAGATTCAAACCACTTGTTTGGATTGATAATACTTACAAAATGCAATTTAGATTGAACATACCCACAAAATGCAATTGAGAATCAAAATACTTGCAAAATGCCCAACATACAAAATGCAATTTAGATTGAAAATACTTGCAAAAAGCGGTTTAGGTTGAAAATACAAAATGCAATTGAAATTCAAAATACTCACTGAAATGTCCTGCTCCTACATTGAAAGACTTACTAAAAACAATTTAGATTTTCAATCTTTACAAAATGCAATTGAGGTTGAAAACACTCGCAAAATGCAATTTAGATCGAAACAACTTACAAAATGCAACGTAGATTGAAAATACCTATAAAATGGGAGTGTAGATAAAAAAACACAAGAAACACACAAAAGCGCTAAAGGGAATTTAGATACACGGGGAGTCAATTAACAAAAACAGTGCGCGAATCTTAAAGAGAAAAGGAAATATAATGAAGAGTAAACAAGAGGTCTGATCCCTCGAAGAAGGAGGGATCAAGAAAGATGAGACAAGGGCCAATTAAGGTGGGAAAGTGAAAGGCTCCCTAGGCCTCGGATACCCTAATACCGTCGGGATCGGAAGAGAACAAGAGTTGACCAAGAGAGGTCGACAGGAAAGAAGATGGAGAGGAACCCGGCAAAAGTAAGTGGAAGCAATGCCGGTCTCAGCTGGGATCGCGTGGGCGCCAACCCACGTCCCACTAGATGTGAGCCTCCGGGGGATTACCCTATTTGAGACGACACTTCAGTACTTTCTGTTAACAAGTAACATGACACGTGAGTTTATGAACTGCCTGCACCCCGAGAAGGTTCTCCAATGGCCATCCCAGTCCAGTGACCCTTCCATAATCGAGCATGCTTTGGGTCAGTTCGGACGACAAATCTGACCCAGTGTCAATCTGATATATCACATGGGCCATTTGACAGCACTGGGCCGATTTAATGCAGGAGGGGATACAACGCTCATACGACTCCCTTCCATACTAAATCGACGCAGGTAATCAGGCCGAGCCGTACGGCGAATGCCGTTGTCCATTTGGTCTGATATTGGCATCTTTAAAATTAAGTCACGTAGATACTTTCAACTCATAAAATTTCATTTCATCTATCCTTCTGGGTGCTAAACCGTTCATTTTGTTAGTTAGTGTGCACTACATTACATGTAGATAATGTTCTTAGATAACAGAACATCAATCTTCAATTCAAATTGATCACCACATGAAGTTATTGAATTAATTTACTTATTACTACGCAGTCATTACTGACAAAGCATACCAAACTTCTATTAAATTAAACATTCTGAAAAATAAGCTAGAAAATAGCCAGAATGAAAATTATTAAGAATGGAACTGTTAAACGAATACAGAGAAATGGACAATCAAGACATCAGTAATATAAACGGTGTCGTAGCCGGCCCCGTGGTGTAGGGATAGCGTGCTTGCCTCTTACTTAAGGGGTCCCGAGTTCAATTCCTAGCTTCGTCAGTTTTATAACTGATATGGAGGTTCAAACGGGATGCACTCAGCCTCGTGAGGAAAATTGAACAGCTATCTGATCCGAAAGGCAGCTACTTTGGTCAAGAAATCCTACATCAGCGGTCGAGGGGTTTTAATCACATGGCTTTTCGTGGTGTTAAAATGCAACAAGTTATAGACGCTCTTCAGGGCGACATTTCGACTGGCGTCGTTAAAACCTCGGCAGTTAAGAAGGACGTTTCCCTTTCATGAAGGTTTTGTATAGTAATATGAGTCAAATATCTGTAGAAATGTTATGCATATAGCGTTCCTTTTAATCATTGGGATGTAGAAATGTGGGGATGTCCTAAATGGGATCTTAACTAAAGACACTGGTATCACATATACCTTGCAACCAGAGCCACCCAACCCTGTAACAGCAAATGTTTTCGAGGAGTTAGCTTACTGAAGATTTCCAATGACTTGTTTCATTTGTCATACGATCATACAGTGAGAGTCTTCCCTATAGAAAGGAGCCTCGCTGGGACCGTGTGACGGATGAAGCGCGTTTAGTTAGCGATTATATCAAACTTCAAAATGATATAATGAACTAAACATATAGACGAAAGAAAATAAACTACCATTTAACACCAGTAAATGCAAGCAAATTAATTTTACTAGGCGAAAAAATTACATAAATTTTCAATATGACATTGACGGGGAGTGCTTACTTAAAATTCATGAAGTTCAGGATCTGGGAATTGTATTTACCAATGATCTGAATTTTCAAAGACATATAGAGAAAATTGTCTCTAAAGCACATACATGTATGGGATTTGTAAAAAGAAATTCATTTAATTCCTCTTATGGGATTTTAATATTGCTCTTTAATGCCTTCATCAGATCACAACTAGAATATGCTTCAGTTATATGGAATCCATACACATTGAAACATAATAAGCTTATAGAGAACATCCAAAAGAAATTCTTAAAATACAAAAGATTTGGCTATTATCCCTCTTACGAATCGTACACATTGATATTACAGTCCTTCAATGTCAGAAAACTATCTCACAGGCGAAATTGTCAGGGCCTGCTTTTCCTCTATAAATTAGTAAACAATAAAATTGACGACGCTAAAATTCGAGAGAGAATTACATTATATGTCCCAGCTGTGAAACCTAGTAGATTCCGAACCATTTTCTTTATTCCGAGAGTTCACACAGACAACCATAAAAACTCGCCGATTAACAGAATTTTATCCCACTATAATAAAGTTAGATACTTTCAGTATGTCAGAAAACCAGTTTGCAGCGTCCTGTGATAAACTGCAAGATGTCTTGTAATATATTGTACTGTATTCAGCCCATTTCCTTCTCATACCTAACCCTTCTTTTCTTCTTCTTCTCCTTATTTATAACGTATATCTCTCTCTATACCTTCTCTTTATGTATCTTTTGTATTTCTATTTATATATTGTTGTATATTATCTAATTATAGTAGTTAGCAATGTAATTGGGGCTTCCTGTAATGTTCACAACATAAATAAATAAATATATAAATACATAGATGATTAGCATTTCCTGATTACACAAGAGCGGGTCGTGAACACCGGATGCTGCCATGCCTTGTATTATGCCCGGAGCTGGCAAGGTACCTTAGTTGAGATAAATTAAGACTTGCGATGAAGTACTGTAGTCTATCTCGTATCCCAAGAACATGGTTAGGTATAGAAAAAAACATCGAATTTTCCTAGTGAAAACTTATCTTCTCAAGATGAAGGCTTACAGTAAATGTGTTCGTACGTTCCGGCGTCGTGCGAATTTTACTTGTGGGGGAACCTCGAACAAAAGATAAACAGAAATAATACGCGTACTCTGTAGGCTCTGGAGAACGAAATAACTGCACAGGTACAAAATATCAGTGAATATCAATCACAGGGAGTGTACCAAAATTTCCTACGTTGGTGCAATGTATGCTTAGAAAATGAAGGACAGCATTTTCAGCAACTAAGTTACCCTGAAATTCATGTATGTAATGATGATTATTAAATACATTAAACATGCAAATGTGTTGAACTAGTGGGGCGCTACGCTGCTGCTAGGGCCAGTTCCTTGCACGATAGGTGGTTAGCCACGGTGCCCCTGCCATCACACGGCACCTGCGAGGTTCCGCTCCTTAGAGAAGGCTATCACTGTAGCCTATATTAATGGCTTACTGAGGATCTTAGTAGCAAGCCTCTGAGGTTTCAAACTAATTACAACATTATGAAACATTATTAAAATTTTCAAGATTGAATGCCTCTTTCAACTTTTGTGATTTTAGAGACGCTGCTAGCTGCTGGAATCTTGTCTTAGAAGGGAATTTTAACGTGCCAGTAAATCTGTTGACACTGGTGTCCTGTACTGAAGTCCCCCTCTCCTAATTTGCAATTAACGGGTCTGCTTATCCATTTGAAGAGGGAATATATAAATAAATAAGTACATAAACAAATCACTTGCTCATCGCTGAGAATTCCGGAATTCATGAGTCGCATGGTTTTCTAGGTAATGGGGGGAGGGAGGTATCGCTTACCACAGTCCTAACACCGCTAATTTTGCGTATTTTGCTGGATTACTACGATATTCCTTGTCTTTAAAATAAAGCAAAGGCAAATATGACAACGAATTACCATTTACATGAATCAAGGAAGGAAGATTGTAGTTTTACGTGACCGTGAATCTTGTGATTATGAGCCACGGGACCTCCTTTTTACGTGGAATCCGAACCACAGGACATGGCATTTCACATCGAAAATCTCACATGCTTACATGAATCATGAATGCTCATCCATGACAACGCTACCACAGAAATGGACATCCATTTTTCCATTAATATATAAGTGAAACCATGTGTGATTGCTCGAAGTGGTGACCTCATATTCGATCGCCGTCCATTACAGTCTAATTATTGCTAATAACCTCTCCGCAAATGGAAACAAGAGGCATGTGTAGTCGCCTATCAACCACATCACTTCAGACTTCAATTAATTTGAAACACATGTTTCTTCAAATGAATAATAACACGTTTTAGCCTCTCTTAGTCTGAACCAAAGTTGCAGTAACAGGAAATCTCGTTTTATATTATTACTAGCAGTAGTACCCGGCTTCGCCCGGTGGAATGATGATAATATTTCAGTCTCCTTAACACTCAACGTCATAAATTATATTTATTTATGTATTAATTTCTTACAATATCAAACCCAGTGACAATGTGTATACTTAAGTCACTATGGGAAGGCTCTGTAAAATAATGATCATTCTCGTGATATTTGTCTTCAGTCCGAGTCGAGATATGTCGTTAGCGGTCCCAGAATTCGTGACATCTCAGTCGTAGAAGACTATATGTGGTGGTGATTAGAAATATAATGGACTTAAAATCTATGTCATTTGCCCCCAATGACGTTGAGGGCGTAACATCTAGGTAATTTGCCCTACTGATCAGGATGATATTGAAAATTACTACATAACTGACATGAAACTTAGAAAATAATAGAAAAAGTTATTTTTAGGACTCACATTTCGGGAAAGACTTGATTATTTTTTGCCAAAGAGCTCCCACTTAGATCGCTATCTGGTTAAAGGTTCGTCTTGTTAAGGTTTAAACTGTACGATAAATGTCTGAAGCAATTCCTCCAAGAGAAGCTTCCAGATTTCTCAGTCGATATATCGTTAACGTTCCTGAGCATCCAGTTGTCTTTTCTTCTGACGCAAAACGTCTTCTACATAGTGATGATGAACATAGAAGCGACTACTGGCACATATAACTTATCAACGAATGGGAAAAATTGATACTTTAAAGGAATGAAAGGAATAAAATAGAAAAGAGATGTACGATATACCATAACACTCGCTGTGAATTTTCTACGTGACCGGCTTACATGTTTCGGTACAGGTTCTCAAGAAGAGGAACCAGATCATAAATGAATACAGTAACAGTAGATTAAATAGTATCCTAGACAGATGACTCGCAAAGTAACACGGCCTAATATACGATGTAATGGTTGAACTTCAGAGAAATGTTTTATCTCACTTCGCAGTTGCTATTTAATAAATACTAACATGTTTGTAGCTAACATTGAAATTAATGGAGTGCGTTAGGATAAACGATATTCCTTGTTTTTCCCTCTGGTGTATAAATAAATAAATGTTTAGGTGTGCCCACTCTTGAGCAAGCTACGTATAACTGATCATGAGAGGGGATCATGCAGGGAATTGCATTAGCTTGAAATCAAAAGGCATATCAGTAGGGACCAAAGGAATTCGGGGAATGAAGATATCTTCTCCTTTGGCATGGCCTGTCAATACGACTACTACTGAACGGGTATATCAAACTTACAAACTAATGGAAATACACATTTTAAAAATCGCAGGCGATGAAGACTGTGGTGTTACTTAGTAGTATAATGGACGTAACATCTAGGTCATTTGCCCTTTTGATGAGTATGGTAATGAAAACTACTGTTGAATTGACACGACAAACTTGCAAACTACCGTGGTAGAAAGAAATATTTCAAAATTCACAGGCGATGAAGAGTTATTGTGTGTGGTGATTAGTGGTATAATGGGCGTAACATCTAGGTCATTTGTCCTTATGATGATAATAATAAGGTAATGAAAAATGACTACTAAACGAACATGGTGTAATTTTAAATCTGATATAGGTAATTCAGATTTCTACCTTCGATGTCTTCCAATGTCTGAACGTTATTTTCTGGCTTAGGCCTATACTCGATGCGTGTAGTGAGAGAGCTTATCGAGTACTGCTCGGGTCCAAGCTGCACGAACTTGAGAATATCGCAGATGATGACGATATATTATGATGACAGACGTTCGGATGGGGGTTCCCGGTCCTATTCACATTGACCGGTGAATCACTCATTCTTTCGTAACACTACAGTGGTTTGAGCAAAGACGCAATATGAACATCAGCATAGTCAGCAATACCAGGTAACACGGCAGGGTCTGGACATTTCTCTCATGTCACCACGCGATGAATCAGCAAGCTATTCTCACACCTGCCCCCCCCCCCTCCACCCACCAATGTCTCACAACTTGTGGGACGTGGGTTTGCGACCACGGGACCCCAGCTGAGTCCGGCATTGCTTCTACTTACTGGTGCCGGGTTCCTTTCAGTTCTCTTTCCTGTCAGCCTCCCTTGGTCAAACTCTTGTTCTCTTCCGACCCCGATGGTATCAGGGTATCCGAGGCCTAGCAACTCTTTCACTTTCCCGCCTTAATTAGCCCTTGTCTAATCATTCCTGATAGCCTCATTCTTCGAGGTGTCAGCCTTCTTTTTCTTTTCTTAATATCTCGTGTCTTCTGCTCAAGACCCTCAAGGAGGCAGGGTGTGTTGCCCCACCACTTCGGGTGCACCCTGGATAGTGCTACATCCTCAAGGGCTCATGGCTGGTGAGTTCGGGAGCTGGCAACCCTGAGGGTTTCCTGAGCGGGTCCGGTTTTACCCCTTTTTCCATTGCCTTTGGGACGGACCCTGTCCTCTTTCCGGGAATGGAGTGGTCTCTCCGCAATTTCAAGCGGACAGTGTTACTCGCAGGGTACCAAAGGGTAAGCATACACATTTTGGTTCTGATCGGTGAAACGGTGTAGATTTGTGCCAAAGGGCCTAAATGCAGGGAAAGGGGTGATCTGTCCACAATTTCAAGTGGACAGGGTTACCCGCAGGGTTCGAAAGGGTAAGTATAAAAAATTTGGTCCGAATCGGTGAAACGATATCGATTTTTGGCAAAGGGCCTAAATTCAGGAAATGGGGTGGTCTGTACGAAATTTTAGGTGGACAGTGATATTCACAGGGTTACAAAGGGTAAGTATACACATTTTGGTTCAGATCGGTGAAACGGTGTAGATTTGAGCCAAGGGGCCTAAATGCAGGGAATGGAGTGGTCTGTCCGCTATTTCAAGCAAACAGTGCTACTCGCAGGGTACCAAAGGGTAAGTATACAGATTTTGGTTCTGATCGGTGAAACGGTGTAGATTTGAGCCAAAGGGCCTAAATACAGGGAATGGAGTGGTCTGTTCGAAATTTCAAGCAGACAGTGTTACTCGCAGGGTTCCAGATGGTAAATAACAACTTTTGGTTGAGATCTGTGAAACGGTGTGGATTTGGGCCAAAGGGCCTAAATGCGGGGAATGGAGTGGACTGTCCGCAATTTCAAGCAGACAGTGTTACTCGCAGGGTACCAAAGGGTAAGTATACAAATTTTGGTTCTGATCGGTGAAACGGTGTAGATTTGGGCCAAAGGGCCTAAATCCAGAGAATGGGGTGGTCTGTCCGAAATTTCAAGTGGACAAGGTTACCCGCAGGGTTGCAAAGGGTAGGTATACAAATTTTGGTTTGGATCGGTGAAACGGTGTAGAAGTTTGCCAAAGGGCCTAAATGCAGGAAATGGGGTTTGTCTGTCCGAAATTTTAAGTGGACAGTGTTATTCACAGGGTAAGTATACAAATTGGTTGAGATCGGTGAAACGGTGTAGATTTGGGACAAAGGGCCTAAATGCAGGGAATGGAGTGGTCTGTCGGAAATTTCAAGTGGACAGGGTTACCCGCAGGGTTCCGAAGGGTATGTATAGAAATTTTGGTTCAGATCGGTGAAACGGTGTGGATTTGTATACATAACAGACAGACAGACAGACAAACATTGAGCTTTATATACACACATCAAAAAAAGTTTTGCATCACCTCGGTTCCCAGATCTCCGGCATATAGACGTTGACTGTGTATATTGTATCCAAGATACAGTCCCTTTGACTGTTCATAGATGTCACTAAAACTGCTCAAAGATGTAAACAACCATGCATGAGCAGGGCCTATTAGACGGAGGGGGTACGACAGCCGATCAGTTCCAGTCATTCCACCAGGACGAAGGTACGCTGCTCATGTTGTCTGTAGTTCTACCATGCCTAGAAGGTCAATACCGCAGTTCGATCGCGTCCGCATTGTTACTTTGTGTCAAGAAGGGCTCTCAACAAGGGAAGTTTCCAGGCGTCTCAGAGTGAACCAAAGCGATGTTGTTCGGACATGGAGGAGGTACAGAGATACAGGAACTGTCGATGACAGGCCTCGCTCAGGCCGCCCAAGGGCTACTACTGTAGTGGATGACCGCTACTTACGGATTGCCGCTCGGAGGAACCCTGACAGCAATGCCACCATGTTGAATAATGCGTTTCGTTCAGCCACAGGACGTCGTGTTTCAACTCAAACTGTGTGCAATAGGCTGCATGATGCGCAACTTCACTCCCGACGTCCATGGCGAGGTCCAGCTTTGCAACCCCGACACCATGCAGCGCGGTACAGATGGGCCCAACAACATGCTGAATGGACCCCACGGAATTGGCATCACGTTCTCTTCACCGATGAGTGTCGCATATGCCTTCAACCAGACAATCGTCGGAGACGTGTTTGGAGGCACCCTGGTCAGGCTGAACGTCTTAGACACACTGTCCAGCGAGTGCAGCAAGGTGGTGGTTCCCTGATGTTTTGGGGTGGCATTATGTGGGGCCGACGTACGCCACTGGTGGTCATGGAAGGCTCCGAAACGGCTTTACGATACCTGAATGACATCCTCCGACCCATAGTGCAACCATATCGGCAGAATATTGGAGAGGCATTTGTCTTCATGGACGACAATTCTCGACCTCATCGTGCACATCTTGTGAATGCGTTCCTTCAAGATAACGACATCGCTCGACTACAGTGGCCAGCATGTTCGCCAGACATGAACCCTATCGAACATGCCTGGGATATGTTGAAAAGGGCTGTTTATGAACGTCTTGACCCACCAACCACTCTGAGAGATTTACGCCGAATTGTCGTTGAGGAGTGGGACAATTTGGACCAACAGTGTCTTGATGAACTTGTGGATAGTATGCCACGGCGAATACAGGCATGCATCAATGCAAGAGGACGTGCTACTGGGTATTAGAGGTAGTGGTGTGTACTGCAATCTGGACCACAAATGCTGAAAGTCTAGCTGTATGATGGTACAACATGCAATGTGTGGGTCTCATGAGCAATAAAACGAGCTGAAATGTTGTTTGTGTTGATCTCTATTCCCTTTGTATTTAACGGTTCCGGAACTCTTGGAACCGAGGTGATGCAAAACTTTTTTTGATGTGTGTATGTAGATTCTTGTATGGGTCTGAGTAATGTCGACAGTAGGGGGCTGATGGCGGTTCTAGATGATAGCCTACTTTCCTGGTGACGTCACAAGATGGTGGCCAAGATGGCGGTCAAGATAGTGGCGGTGACGTCACAACCATAGCCTACTTTCCTGATGTCGTCACAACAAGGTGTGATCAAAAATTTCCGAAATGTTGCCCCATAGCCTACTTTCCTGGTGACGTCACAAAGAGGTGTTATCAAAAAGTTCCAAAATGTTCCCCATAGCCTACTTTCCTGGTGACGTCACAACGAGGTGTGATCAAAAATTTCCAAAATGTTGCCCCATAGCCTACTTTCCTGGTGACGTCACAACGAGGAGTGATCAAAAAGTTCCAAAAATGTTGTCCCATAGCCTACTTTCCTGATGACATCATAACGAGGTGTAATCAAAAAGTTTCAAAATGTTGACCCATAGCCAACTTTCCTGGTGACGTCGCAACGAGGTGTAATCAAAAAGCTTCAAAATGTTGACTCATAGCCTACTTTCCTGGTGACGTCACATACTAACCCGCCTTACATTCAGGGGCAAAGTCGATATCTCCCGAACGCATGGTCGGATTTTGACGAATGAGGTGTCGTTGAACTCGGGCCGACACTCTCTTTCCAATGAATAACCTATTCCCCCTCCAAATAAAACCTACCCCTACTAGGGGGTGAAATTTTATTTTTTTCGAAAATCTGGGAGTTTGAATGGTAATAGGGAATTAAACGTTGTTACACATAAAGCGCATGCATACAGCCGATTACCGCTATGATTTAACATTTTTGTTTTTGTTTTTACGCATGCGCACTTGTTTTTTTTTTTGTGGAAAAGGGTGGGTGATGAATCGCAGAGGCTTATGCAATGACCATCCTTGCCAATGCATTCATCGCTATTTGATAAATCATGGATTGTACTGTAATGATTGAAAAAAAAAACAATTGCAAGAATGATTGCCGAGCTACAGGACACGGCATTGACCAAGATAATAGTCATGCTTGCAATTGCATTAGTCGATATTTGAATGAACCATGAATCGCAGAGGCTTATGCCATGGTTTCTAGCAGGCAATTGAACTCGAAATACTTTAAGCCAAAGCCTAGCGCACTAACCAGTTAGCTATGGGATGTAAAACAGTGTCGGCTGCTAAAGCCTATCGCACATTCTTGGGGGAATGATTAAATGAATAACAGATAAAATGAAATGATAGTGGAAAGTGTTGCTCGACTGAGCGATTAGGGAATGGAATGAATGACCCCCCCCCCCCCCATTTAGAGATGATGATATGAAACCATGCAGGCTGCTAAAACCTGTCGCACTCTCTTGGAGCAATGTTTAAATGAATAAAAAATGAAATGAAATGATAGTGTAAAGTGTTGGTTGACCAAGTGGGTTAAGGAATGGAATGAATGAATGAAGTCCTCATTTAGCAGCGAGGATAAGAAACTGTGTTGACTGCTAAAGCCTGTCGCACTTTCCTGGGACAATGATTAAATGAATGACTGATGAAATGAAATGATAGTGTAAAGTATTGCTTGATTGATCGGATCAGGGAATGGAATGAGTAAAGTCTCCATAACAAGAGTTAACCAAGTGAGATCGACAGGAAAGAAGACGGAGAGGAGCCCGGCACAAGTAAGTGGAAGCAATGCTGAACACAGCTGGGGCCCTGTGGTCGCAAAACCACGTTCCACTAGATGTGAGCCCCCTGGGGAGAAATTTGAAACACTACTGCTTGCTAGCATGCATGGAGTGTAACTTGGGATAATGAAAACTGCAACTCTTGCATGGTGCCAGTGTTAAACTACACATTCTCTAAACACGCTGCCTGTCAGATAACATGCAAGTAGACAGTTTGTATCACTGTATGAATTATTGAACATTAAAAGGAAATCGACTGTGGATCTATTGAAAAGGAATCGTCTTGGCATTTGCCTGGTGGTGAAAATGGAAAATTCCGAAAACCCATTTTCAGAATGACCCAGGTGGGATCCAAACCCACACTCTCTCAATGTCAGCGAGGCATGAGGTAGCACGTTAGCACTTTTGGTCACTGCAGCTGGTAATTTGATTTTACTGTCTCTAAGATTAGTTTTTCCATGAACTAAGCTAGAAAATCCTGCCTCTACCGCCATTAAAGTAGGGAGAGGTGACTTGATAGTTTTACTGTATTAAGAGAAGAGAATTCACTCCCGAGTTGCTTCTGTAGCGTAGCGGTTAGCATGATTAGCTGCCGCCCCGGAGGTTCTGAGTTCGTTTCCCTGCTCTGTCAAGAAATTTGAAAAGTGGTACGAGGACTGGAACGGGGTCTACTCAGTCTCGGCCCAGGCCCAAATGAGTAGATGGGGTTCGATTCCCACTTTAGCCATTCTTGAAGTGCTTTTCTGTGATTTCTCACTTTGTCTTTTGGCAAAATGCTGGGATGATACCTACCGTAAGGCCACAGCCGCCTCCTTCCCACTTCCTTGCTCAATCCTTCCACTCTTCCTATCCCTTCATGAGGCTCCTGTACGCTTTGCAGATGAGGCCTCCTGAGCGTGGTGGCGATTACACACCCCAGTTGTATCCCCGACCCATAGTCTCAAGCTCCAGGGCACTGCACTCAGTGGCAGTACAGGTGGAATCCCATGCTTAGTTCATGGGAAAAGCTGATCCTGGAGGATAAAATGATAGCAAAGCGATCAAAGCTATGAATCATCCTCAAAGGAATTTCTTAGGGGGTTGTCAACTTTTAAACTCACTAGTCGAGAGCTATTGAGGATGTAACCATATTCAAAGTGCTTTAAAAGTAGTGGGACTACATACACCATGCCTCTTTGAGAGGCTTGAGCAAAAGGCAGGAGATAATACGAAAAGAAAAGGATGGTTGACCCCCTTGCAGGGTATCAGCAAAGATCAGACAAGGGGCGATTAAGGCTGGAAAGTGAAAGACTCCTTAGGACTCGGATACACTAATACTATTAGCTGTGTATAAAGAGAACAAGAGTTGACCAAGTGAGGTCGACATGAAAGAAAACAGAGGGGAGCCCTGCACAAGTCAGTGGAAGCAATCCCAGACTCAGCTGGGATGCCCGTGTGAGTGAAGCAGGATGTTGTCTTGCTATATCAGCGATCCTGTTTGAAATAAGCAGGTATTGCTGAAAAGCGTAAACTAAAAACTTATTGTGTATGACATTTCCGTTTGACATGTGGTAAGAATATGAATGTCTGGTAATGTAAAAATGTTTGTAGTAATTTTGAATCTTGATGAATTGCGAATCTCAATGTACAGTGATTTATTCTATTTCGCTCAATCATGCGTGGACAATTTTTTGCAAGCTGGCAATATTGAACAATATAAAAGCAAGGTCTTACCTATAATTGGCACTCATTAGTCACATGCCAGGTGATTAGTGCTGCAATGCTATCATTTATATATAAGTTAATTGAGAAAAAGCAGTGGCGTTGCTTAAAAAAGAAGAAAATAATTGAGAGGTACAGTAAGTATTAATAGATTAAACATTCTTTTATTTGTTTGAATACAAAACAATGTGTAAGTGATGGATAGAAATGAATGGATTGATTAATTGGTTTATTTATTTAGAGATAATTGGTTTACTGGTTATACCTAATCCAGTTGGCAGCGTTTCTGTATTAAAACGATTTGACCATTTGTGATTTGATTAACGCTCTATCCAATGTCCATGTTCTCTACTAGATATCATTGACAATACTATTTTGCGAATCCGTGTTGGAACAACTTGACCATTTGTGATTTGATTAACGCTCTATCCAGTGTTCATGTTCACTACTAGATGGCATTGACAATACCTTTTGCGAATCCGTGTTGAAACAACTTAACCATTTGTGATTTGATTAAATGCTCTATCCAGTGTCCATGTTCACACTAGATGGCACTAACAATACTATTTTGTAAATCCGTGTTCATGTTCACTACTAGATGGCATTGACAATACCTTTTGCGAATCCGTGTTGAAACAACTTAACTATTTGTGATTTGATTAAACGCTCTATCCAGTGTCCGTGTTTACTAGACTACTAGATGACAATGACAATACTATTTTGAGAATCCGTGTTAATACAACTTGACCATTTGTGATTTGATTAACGCTCTATCCAGTGTTCTTATTCACTACTAGATGGCATTGACAATACTATTTTGAGAATCCGTGTTGAAACAACTTAACCATTTGTGATTTGATTAAACGCTCTACCCAGTGTCCATGTTCCCTACTAGATGGCACTGACAATACTATTTTGCGAATCCGTGTTGAACCAACTTGACAATTTGTGATTTGATTAAACGCTCTATCCAGTGTTCATGTTCATTACTAGATGGCACTGACAATACTATTTTTCGAATCTGTGTTAAAACTACTTGACCATTTGTGGTTTGATTAACGCTCTATCCAGTGTCCATGTTCACCACTATATGTCATTGACAATACTATTTTGCGAATCCGTTTTGAAACAACTTAACCATTTGTGATTTGATTAACGCTCTATCCAGTGTTCATGTACACTACTAGATGGCATTGACAATACTATTTTGCGAATCCGTGTTGAAACAACTTGACCATTTGTGATTTGATTAACGCTGTATCCATTTTTCATATTCACTACTGGATGGCATTGACAATACTATTTTGCGAATCCGTGTTGAAACAACTTTACTGTGATGTTAAAATTATAGTAAAGATTTGATTAAAGCTTTATTCAATGTCCATATTCACTACTAGATATCACGGACAATACCATTTTGCGAATCCATGTTAAAACAACTTGACCGTTTGTGATGTTAAAATTATTGGTGAGATTTGATTAGCGCATTATCCAACATTCATGTTCACTACTAGATGTCACTGACAATACCATTTTGAGAATCCATGTTAAAACGACTTAACCGTTTGTGATGTTAAAATTATAGGTGAGATTTGATGAATGCTTTATCCAATGTCCATGTTCACGACTAGATGTCACGGACAATACGAGTTTGCTAATTCATGTTAGAAACTACTTGACCATGCAGTAATGTTAAACTGTAGATGAGATTTGATGAATGCTCTATTTTTAATATAATAAACTTTTTAACGGTTTTTGTTTTGTTAATGTTGATAGAGGTGTAAGTCATGAATTGAAATGTATTGATTAATCAATTGATTTACAGATAATTGCTGTGGTAGTGAGTTATACACTGCCTAGAGAGCATCATGTCTGTGTCGTCAATGTTGGAATTGGACAATAATGCTACTGAGCATGCCATTGGGAAATGTTTATATGTAAAAAGGAATTAAGCAGTTTCACAAAAGAAGAATTAAATGCTTTACCTAAATCATTCATTTTTATGTGGCTGCAAAGACAGTTAAGGAAATATGGGAACATGTGCCAACATCATGGACTCAAGACCGTGTGTTAAGTGAATTGCGACCCTGTAATAACTACGAGCATCATAAGCAAGTGACCATTAGCAAAATACCATCAGTACAACAGTGGCAAACCTCTCGGCTTGTAAAAGACTACCACGGTCATAAAACTACGAACAAAGACTTTGTTTCTTCATTCCACGGGTGTAATGATGAGAAATAAGCAACAACAACATCCTCAACAGAGGGAAAAGATCAAAACTATTTACCATCGACTGAAACAGAGTCTCCAAACCCATACTGCTCTGAACGTTATTGACAAAGTGATTCTGTTACTATCCCTTGAAATATACTTACCTGATTACAAATACAGTGGTTTTGGAACATAGCTGGACCAATGTTTTCAACATGATGTACCTATAAATATGTTGCATGATGCTTGCTGAGACCATGACATTTCTTATTGCCATAGTCTACTTTTTTCATTATACAAATGTTAAACATAATATAATTTGGTTATTGAGTCATGGTTCTCATAATAAACAAAAATACAACAACATAAATGCTTGTTTTCTATTTTTTGAAATCATAGCAGTGATGGTATACATTTTGATTGTTGTTTTGATCCTAAAGTTTATAGGTAGATAAAAGTCATTTACCATTCAATCCACTAATAATTAACAACACGTCTTAATAATACAGCACTGTTATGATAAGCGATATCATTATTTCCCACCTGAATGTCTTGACTTTATGAATAATTCCATAGCTAGTATACCATACCCTTTCTTATCGCCATAGTCATCCTGGTTTAAGAAATGTGGCTGAGCACCCACTTTTGCCCTCACTTTTTGCACCCACTTTTGCTCTAACTTTTGCACCCACTTTTACATCCACTTAAACACCCACGTTTTCACCCACGTTTGCACCCACATTTGCACCCACGTTTACATCCACTTTTACACCCTTGTTTACACGCACTTTTGCACCCACGTTTGCACTCACTTTTGCATCCACTTTTGCACTCACGTTTGCACCCACTTTTGCACCCACTTTTGCACCCACTTTGGCACCAACGTTTGCACCCACTTTTGAGTGATCTTTGCTGATACCCTGCAAGGGGGTCAACCTTTTTTTCTTTTCATATTATTTTCTGCCTTCTGCTCAAGCCTCACAAAGAGGCATTATGAAGTAGTCCAACTACTTTTAATGCACCTTGAATATGGTTACACCCTCAATAGCTCTCGACTAGTGAGTTTAAAAGTTGACAACCTCTTAAGAAATTCCTTTGAGGCTGATTCATAGCTTTGCTCGCTTTGCTATAATTTTATCCTCCAGGATCAGCTTTTCCCATGAACTATGCAAGGGATCCCACCTGTACCACCACTGAGGGCAGTGTCCTGGAGCTTGAGACTATGAGTAGGGGATACAACTGGGGTGTGTGATCGCCACACGACTGAAACAGAGTCTCCATATCCATACTGGTCTGAACATTATTGACAAAGTGATTCAGTTACTATCCTTTGAAATATACTTACCTGATTACAAATAAGGTGGTTTTGGAAAAATGCTGGACCAATGTTTGCAACATGAAGTCCCTATAAATATTTTGGATGATGCTTGCTGAGACCATGATATTTCGTATTGCTATAGTCTACTTTTTCCGTTATACAAATGTTAAACATATTATAATTTGGTTATTGAGTCAAGGTTTGTATAATAAACAAAAACCTAAATGCTTGTTTTCTATTTTCTTAAATCATAGCTGTGATGATATACTTTTTGATTGTTGTTTTAATCCTAAAGTTTATAGTGTGTCCAATTAGACACGGCGGACTGGCATCGAACTCGGGTCTTATCAAAGAAGACCAGGCCCATGATTCTGCCCAGAATCGAATCATTGATCTCTGAAGGGGAACAGTTACAGTGAACCCGAGTAGCAATGAGTTATATCTGCATATAACCATAATAGCAGGATTTCACGGCTAGAACGGGAATATCATAGCTTTTAAGGTGGATCATTGCAGAAAAATACAAGCCCATGTACGTTTTAGAAGCCAGAATGCAAGAAAGCGATCCAGCTTGACAGTTGACAAATCGTGGTTAGCGAAGGGGCGTTTTTAGGTGACGCCAAGGAACTAATTTTCGACTGGACCGCAGGAGCAGCCCAAGATTAATGGCTCTGGGATCCACAGTCTTACAAGGCATAGACGTGGAGTGGGGGCAGTCGCCCACAGAAATTAATTGATTACAGCCAATTGGAGCAATGAATTGAAATCAAACTTACACCCAGACGAATATATTCAAGGAAAGATAATTTAGGAGTGTTCTCACGACTAAATTAATGCCTGCATCTATAAACGAACCTCTGAACAGGCCTCCTCCACTTCGGAGGAATGTTTTGTAGATGAGCCGAGGGGAATTACCAGAATAGCGTCATGACGCCATGGAAGAAGGCAATTAATTATAATTAATTGGCCGAAGCGATCGCTTGCACGCGAGTGATTTTGGGACCTCCACACTTATACAAACAAGGATTATACTTCACTTTGTCTGGAAATGTATTATATCAAGAAGGGAGTCGGTCCTGGACGTCCAGTGGACTATGTTTCACAAGGAAGCCTTATATAGAGGAAGCTTCGCAGGAAAGTTAGTTCGTCTTCAGTTCGTCTTGACTCAACACGTGAACTAACACGCTGCCAGATCACGCAAGAAAGTGCGCGAATTTATATAGTATCGACGCTCAAATGTATTAGTGGTGAACAATGGAAAGCGCATCAAGCAGCTTCACAACAGTAATTATGCATCGTATAAGATTTAGCCTACAGCAGACGTTTAACCAATAACATACGCGAGTATATATTCGGTATAGCGTAGAGATAATTTAGGGTGTTTATAGACAATGAACATACCAGGAGGTGTTGTCATAGGTAAAATGACACATTATTGTAATGATCACTACAGTTACGGGAGCCTGGAAGGCGTCACAAGTAGTCGTGACATAGGATTGAACAGATTTGCAGTAGAGGAGATATAAACTGTAGGTGACGGGAGTCGAATACACACACACACACACACGCAAGATAGACTTTCATGGAGACCAGCGGTTGTCAGGAGTTAGCTGCATCGCATCTCTGAGGTCAGGCGATAGTGGGAGGCCAATCAAGGATCCATATGTGAAATAGTGTGAGAATTGTGTATAAAGTTATATTACAGTGATTTTTAAAAGTTTTTATGTGTATATGGTAAAATAATATGTATTGTGTTAAAGTGAAAAAGCCAGTGATGCAAAATATGATTACTATGTGTAAAGTTTATACAATGTGTCGTGTGAAAGATATCATGATGGCTTAAGACAAGCATTATGGTAGGCGCGTGGCTGGCATGCTGGACTAACCCAGCAAAAATGAACGTGAGTACAAATTTAATATGTTGATATGATTAAATAGCTCACCATACAACGAAGCATCACTCTAAGACTAAGAATCAACAGTCATTTATGTACGAGTTCACACCCCTCGTATTTTGGTAAAAAATGGCTGGGAGGGTGATTTGTTTACGGCCATTTAGGCGTAAAACATTGATGAAAGTAACGGTAACGTTAAATAATAATAATAATAATAATAATAATAATAATCTGAGGTCGGTAACAATAATGAATAAATAAATGGGCATGTCAGGCCTGTAGTACGTGCAAAGTGTGTCATGTCTAGCGTAAGAATACTGTGTTATTGTAAACAGTAAGAAAGAAACGTAAAATATCGAGATAATGAGAGTTTTTCAGTGTCACTGAATTGTTGAATGAATGTTTATCATGGTATATTCTACATGGTTGTATTTGAGAGCCATTAAGGTAGTTAATGTAAGCCAGTAAATTTATACTTGTTTTGGAGTTACGTAGAGCTTTGGCTTATGAGTAATTGCAGAGAGGACGTGAGTGCTATAATAATTGAGTCATCTATAAGAAGTATTGTTTGAGCCGCGTTCAGCGAGCATGTAACTTAGAATCAAGAGATTTACGTCAATAAGTTGCGGGGATCATCCAGAAATAGCTTGCGCGTTAGGCGAATCTAGTCGACTAATCTTCGAAATCTACGAGATAGTATCGCCTTGGAGCATACTTGTATTATTCGCAACGAAGTTGGGACAGAGTCTGTCTGTATCCACTGTTTGCAGAATTTTTGCCACCAGGGATAACTATTAGAGACCCTGTGTGAGCCCATATAATAATTGATCTGCCCTTAGAGGTAAGACTAATGGTTCTTCGTATAGGAAACGTCGATTTCCTCCTGTTATAGGCAGCTGCACCAGTGAGAAAACTATGATACTCACTTGAGATGCGCGCCAAATCCACTAATGTCGCCCACAGAACGGCAAAGCTATTTCGTGATCCATCCCTTGCCATGTATATTAATTAGGAGCCGAGATGAGCCCATTATACTCTAAATGTAGGTGTTAAATAATTAGATTGACTCAATTACTAGGGACACGACCCACTCAGGGTACCTCCAGCATAACTGCTCCAGTAAATGAACTTGACCTTGCGGGAAGCCAGATGGGGTGGCAGGGAAGCCACTAGACCGGCGGCCATCTTGCTGAGGCTGCCGAGACTAATTTATTGTCCGCTTGGAAAGGAAGTCTACAGACCTGATCCTTTTATTTTAAAAGTGTAGTGGGACACTGAAGAATCTCGATATTTCGAAAAGTAATTAAGATATGCTTGATGTGATGATGTCAATTGAATTAAATGCATTATTTCCACACACATACCATGTTGGAACGTTGTGATCGGATAATATTTGGCCCAGTTATTCTCTGAGGAGGAATACTGCACCAAATAAATATAGGCATCTTCGTAAAGTGTATTTGCCCAGTTCGCACTAATTTATTCATACGAGTAGCGTAATTTTAATGACATGACACGTTTGTAACGATAATGTTTTGACCAGACCCAGAAAATCGTTGTATGGTGAAGCTATAAAACATCTCTATCCATGTGTATTTTGGAAGGGAAAGTGTACCACTTCAGCGTTTCAAATTGATGGTAAAAAGAATACGATTCGCACGACACAACACTTATTAATCAAGGCATAAGATAATGAATTAATGTTACTGAAAGTAAATGCCCCGTGTAAAACGGATAAATGTGTAATAATTGCAGATTTAATGTCATTTAAATATAATTTGTGTTTATTTTGTTGTGATATTCTAGTTTGTGTTAATTTGTGCCACGTGAAGAACACTATGGACAATCGTAAATGTCAGAGAGTATCAATAATAGGATGTTTTGAATAGACTTGAGTGCAGTGGAGCACTAATTTTAAGGAGAGACTCACAGATAACTTTGATTTTTGTTGTGGGAAGTAAATGTAAAGTATATTTTTGTGTGTTTTATGTTGTATTGCCATGATTTTCTATCATTAAATGTTATACTTAGGAATATGTTGTTTCTTTCAAGTAGAGTAGTCACCTGACAGACTCAAATCCTGAGCATGTGATCGTATGGTGGGAATGAACGCCCCAAACCTCGAAAGACCGTGAGTTAGTTGGGATACGAACACATGTTCCATATGATGACGATTGGGTACATGGAGGACATGTTATTCTACTAGGATTGAGTCACTGGTACTACTGAATGTCGGCCAAGATATTAATGGTAAAGGCAAGTATAGCATAAAAGCTAGGATATGTTAGGAAAAGGCCGCGTCCCTTAGTTAATAAGCCATCACGTTAAAATAAATGTTGATAATCCTCCATAAGACATGCTTAAATGTAGCGCTTAGTATACCATTTAGCATACCCACCTTATTTGTTTATCATGTCGCCCGTGTGTGGGCAAAAGATGGTAAGACCTCTCTTCTTGTTTATCATGGCATGGCCCAGCGTGGGGCATTCGGCAATAAAAACCACTCCCTGGACAGTTTTATTAATAAATCAGAATATGGCCGATGTCTTACAATGGGGCAGCCATTGAGCACCCACTCTTTTTGTTTTTCATGGCGCCCAGAGAACGTGATGGCTTATGGGATTCAGAAAACCCCATAATAATAGTGTGGTTTCCATGGGGGAAAACCATAATGGTATATTTTTCCTCAAACTGTGTTTGAGCGATTGTGAGTCTTTTTAGGTGATACTCAGACATTAGACACTGTTGTCAGACGAGTGAATATACAGACGGGTACGAGGGTCTAAACCCATTCCATAGGTGGTTACAGCACTGTGTAAAACGAATGTTGTTTACCTCGCGACATCGGAATTCTTTTCCCAATATAACGCGCCAGCATGCACAGCTACGGCCTGCCTATATCTCAAGATAAGAAATAGAGGATGGCTGGTACTGAGGGGGTACTTAAGTGTATCACGGAGTTAAAGGAACATTTTGATGCTACTCATGCCAAGAGTAGGGAAGATGCTAAAGCATTTCAAACTGAAATGAACACTAGATTAGAGGCTAATCAAACCGAGGTAAGCCAGATGTTGGCTACGGTAAACACTCAGTTAGATTCAAATCTATTAGAGGTCAATAAAAAAATTGATGATGTTAAATAATCTATTAAACAAGAGGTAACTAAAAATATTGTTAGCGTGGTTTCAGAGATGCAAGCAAATAACGACAAACGCTTTGAGTCAATAGAGGTAAAACTCGAGAATAATCTGCAAGCGTGCAGAGAATCGCAACGTGAGATTAATGATAGATTAAACAATATGTACGTAGAGCCTTAAGATATTCAAAATCAGAACGAAGCGAATACTAAGCGACAGCAAGAGCAATTTAATACGTTCACTCAGACCGTGGATCAAAGGCTTGAAGACAGCGACGAAAAATGGAGTAATCGTATGGCGGGCTACGCAAAAGCTGTAGACGAAGCATTAAGGAAGCAAGATCAGAATATCCTTGACCAATGCAAGGAGATCAGTGAAATAAAAACTTCCGCTAAAGAAAATAAGGGAATAATCTCAAACATGAAAACGCAGGTTGGAAAGGTTCAAAAAGAGTTAGAACAAACTCAAAACGATCAAGCAGTCATTCATAAAAGGCAAGATGAGGACCAGGGAGAAATTATCAACATAAGGATCGAAATCTCCAATATGCACGGTCACAACCAGAAAGAGGTTACAGGCTTACGAGAAGAATTGGAACTTCGAGAGGGCTTGAAAAATGAAGCCAGCGATAAAACGCTTGCCGAGGTAAGGCAAGGTCTAGCGGGGGAAATTTCCCATATAAGGGAGAGCCTTAAAAATGACAAGGAGAAAGTCTTTTCTATGGCAGAGAAAAACCAGGATCGCCTGGAAAAAATAGAACGAGAGGTGTTAGCTCGTTTAGAAAGAGCGGAAAACAGGCACAGCCAGATGGAAACTAGAATGATCGCACATGAGGAGTCCATATTGCGAAATCCTAGATCTAATGAAGGAAGCATAGATGAAAATAGGAGAAATAGATGGGCAGATATAGAGGTACAGCCCACTCCGAAGAATACAGCCATGCCAAGTGACAGCCCGTATACCACGTCTGGTATACCTATTGCTATGTCCACACCGCATGAAAATGCTGTACAAAATCAGATAGTCACTGTTGTAAGGGCTAGTGACGAGAAACCGAGAAAGTATTCTGGGAGTAACTCAAATATGACACCCAAATACTGGCTCAAAGAGGTTTCCGAGTACTTGAATGACGCAAAGGTACCGCCAGAGCGAAGATTAAGAGCTATCGAAAAATTGACTGAAGGGGAATGCGCCTTATGGTTCAGAAGTTTTCGTTACACGTTTGACACCGTTGAAGAATTTCGCCAGACGTTTTTAAGCAGGTACTGGGATGCAAATATACAACAGAATCTCAGATTGGACTTGTACTCCAGACGCTATAGTACAAATAATCCAACGAAATATGCTGAATTATTCATAGCACAATTATGCCGTTTTAATGAGCTTGACGAGGCCCTTAGAGAGCTAGATCTGTGTATAGCGATAGCCAAACAATTACCATACGAAGTACAACGACTATTAATCTCGGCAAACGCTAAGACAGCGATTGAAATGGAGGAAGTGCTTAGACAGCTCGATCTCACCACAATGCAGCATACAAGGCAGAGTCAGAACACGGAACAAGTCCACATGACTAGTGCACCAACTGAACCGACTAAGGTGCAGACCAAAAGTAAGTCTACTACCACGGAAATTGAGAAGTCAGACTGGCAACGAGAAGAAAGGGAAAAACAGAATTTGAGGCCAGCATACAGAGGGAGATCGAACCGCGGATACCGAGGAAGAAAAACCTGGAATCAGCGCGATACAAGAAACCAACAGCCTGATAACAGGAGAAATTACGGCCGAAATGGGAATAACCGAGAATGGAAATCCCAAGAACAGAGTCGCGGGTTCGACGAAGAAGCAGAAGAACATTATCACGCATCACTAAGATATATGGAGGAGCGTGGAGACGACAACAGAAAATCGCAAGTGCATTGGGATGAAGCGATTAAAATAGAAGGTCACCCGACATCTATAAGAATGATGACGGAGCCAAGAGTCTGGAACTTCAGCAGTACGAAGACAGACAGAAGAACTCCACAAAGAATGGAGCAATAGAAAAAACACCAAAATTAAATGACCAAATAGGAGAGATAAATGCAGGGTGGAATACAGTGAATGTGGTTAACTGGATTGCTAAACCTGAGGAACTCATTGAAGACCGAGATGAAGGGCCGGTCAATGTAAGAAGGGAACTACCCATTATAATTGTAAACATCGCAGGCATGAAGATAAGGAGTCTTCTAGACACGGGCTCGACGGTATGTTTAATTACCCAGGCGTTATATAATGAAATCCAAAGTAAAATCCACGTATTGAAAATACCAATTTCAAGCGTGAAGATAAAAGGCGTGATACCAGATAAAGTAATGATATGCAGATACCAAGTATTTTTAGATTTACAGATAGGGAACTCTACATTTTCACAGAGCTCCTACTTGTGAATAAGCTGCCTTTTAACATTATTGTTTGCATGGATTTCATAAGAAAATATAAGGTCATAATAGATCTCTCACAAGACATTGTTATGTTTCGCGCTAGTAAGGGAAAGGAGAATTTAGAGCTCTCATTAAAACATAGTGAAACGAGACCAGAAGAGTACGTATGGCATACATACGGAGATATGACTGGGGATGCAGTATTGACAACAGAAGACATCGAGGGAGAGTTGGCAACACTGGCCGCAGACATTGAAAAGGACCTCGAACCGCAATTCAAAGAATGCCTGGGAGAAAAGATAGAGGAAGCTAAAATTGGTCCAGAGCATAAGCAAATATTAAGGGAACTGCTATTTGAATACAAAGGAGTCTTCTATTCGAGACCTGGCCGGATCAAGAATTTCCAATATGCGTTCCAAGTTAGTGACTGGACACCATTCAGACAAAAGCCTTATCCTGTAGCCGAGAAACATTATTTAAAGGTCAAGGAAGCAATACAGGAGATTCTGGAGGCGGGCGTCATTGTAAAGACGGCCACACCTTATGTCAACCCACTGGTAGTTGTGCCTAAACAGGACGGAAGTGTAAGGATATGCCTGGACCTGCGGAATTTGAATTCCAAGGTCATACCAGAGTTTGACCAAGTGCCACCCATAAAGGAGATCCTCAGAAGATTCAAAGGAAAGACTGTGTTCTCAAATCTTGACATCACTGCAAGTTTTCACCATCTTGCACTGGAGGAGAAAGCAAGCTTATTAACTGGTGTTTTATTCGATCAGCATACATACTCATTCGTGCGTCTCCCATTTGGTCTGAAAACAGCGGGTTCAGCGTTGATACGAGCGCTTGATCGAAACCTGTCTGAAGAAGTAAAAGCAACAACCATAAGCTATGTAGATGATATACTGCTGACATCTGAAACAGTCGAAGAACACATCAGAGATCTACGCAAGCTGTTGGATGACCTAAGTCAGGCTAACTTTAAGGTCAATCTAAAGAAATCTAACTTTGGTCAGAGAGAAGTTAAATTCCTAGGCCATGTAATAGATGCGCAAGGAGTTAGGCCAAATCCGGGAAAATTGGAGGTCATTAAACATTTCCCGAGACCAAAGAAGGTGAAGAACGTCAGGCAATATCTAGGCGTTATTGGATTCTTTTCGAGCCATTGCCCGAAGTATACCGAGACCGTGGCACCACTCCAAGATTTACTGAAGAAAGGGGGAAGGTGGCGATGGACGGAAAAATGCGAGGAAGCCTTCGTGAAATCCAAACAGATGCTTTTAGATTGTGTTAAATTAGGATATCCAGAATACACCCAGAAATTTATTATTCAGACTGACGCATCACGTATAGGCATTGGGGCGATGCTCTACCAGGAAAATGTGGACAGGCAAGAAGAGAAAACTTATATTGCATTCATAAGCAGAAGATTGAAAACTAATGAAAAGAATTATACGGTCACGGAGATTGAATTACTCGCAATACTATATGCCTTACAGTATTGGCGAAAAGTGATTTATGGGTTCAGAATCGTATTGAGAACGGACCATAAAGCCCTAACATTCCTGTTGAAAACTGACTTGTCAAGTCAAAGACTGACGAGGTGGTCCTTGTATATACAGCAATTTCAAGTGGAAATCGAGTATTGCCCGGGGAAGGACAATATTATACCTGACTTGCTAAGCAGATACCCGACAGCTGATGAAGAGGAAGCTCTAGCTATCGACATAGAAGATAGAGACCAGAAGACCTTAGATGATCTAAGGAACATCACCGTTTTTCAACGTGAAGATCCCTGGATACGGTTAATGATTAATTACTTCGAGGGAAAGCTTGTCAGAGGAACCCCGATGTATGTAGAAGCCGAGGCACTATCAACGGAATATTTATGGTTTAAGCAGATGCTACATAAATGGAGCGATGAAGATCACACTCGACCCAGGATTGTTATACCGCCAGCATTGCAGAGAAGACTAGTATGGTTGGCACACAGAGCTTTTGGCCATCCTGGCGTAGACAAGACTGTTGCCCTGCTGAAAGAAGCATTTATTTGGACAAAACTTAGAGATACAGTCAGAAATACAATCAGGACATGCGATATTTGCCAGCGAGTAAAGCCTAACTCGTATTTAATGAGGCAAAAACCGATACCACTCCTGCCAGAGAAGCCATGTCAGCTTCTGGCACTGGATAACTTCGGCCCGCTTCCGAGAGCTAGAAGGGGAAATAGACACATCCTAGTTGCACTAGACGTGTTTTCTAAAATGGTAGTCCTATGTCCAATTCAGAAGACCAGTACGAAACAGGTACTTAAATGACTGAAGGAAAGAATCATTCCTATACTAGGGCAGCCGGAGAAGATATTGTCTGATCATGGGAGCTGTTTTACCAGCGTAGAATTTCGCAGGGAGCAGGAAAATCTAGGAATAAGACAGATTTTGTCCACAGTTCGACACCCGGAGGCTAACAGCGCTGAGAGAGTGATGAGAGAACTGTAGAAATACATGAAACTATACTGCTCTACAGAAAACTGGAAGTGGATAGACGTACTAGAAATTATCGAGTATTGTATTAACAATACAGTGCATGAAGCGACAGGAGAAGTACCCGTGAGCCTACATCTTGATAGAAGACCGGAGAGGCCATGGAACAACGTCATTCGGACACCTGTAGATTCACAGCCTGGACGCGAGTTGAGGATCCAGAGAACATTCGAGTATCTCAAGAAACAAGCGGACAGACGGCAGCGAAGGAATAGAAGGAAACGCTACCACAGGCCACTACTCGTGGGAGAGTACGTCTTATTGAAAAAACCAGCTAGTTCAGACCCAGAGAGCAGGAAGTACAAAAAGTTCCAACATAATTATCACGGACCCTACCTGATTATAAGGGACTTGCAAAATAATGCCTAGAGAATCAAAGATGAAGAAACAGGCAGAGAAGTTGTTGTAAACGCTGCGAACTTAAAATTGTATAGTCAGCCAGAGGAATATGAAACCATAGAAGAGCAAGCCACTCACACCCAAATGGACAGGGAGTCATTATATATGCACGCAGAGATTCATAAGAAAAGCCCACGCCAGGGAGAAAGGAAGCGAGACATGCAGCTCGTAGACCCAAGGGAGACGAGGGTTGAATGCAGCTGTCAGTTGGAAGAGCTTTACAACCAGTTGTGTGAAGCAGCGGTAGAGCTCCAAGCGATGAATGAACAGCTAAGAGCGCAGAACAAGGAAATACGAGACGGTAGACACAGTGGAGTGGGGGAACGAGACAACCCACTGCCCGGGAGCATTGGCCGCTTAAAGTAAACACTGTCTACGGAGTCGATGCCATCTAGAGGCTCGAGAAAATTCACTTGTAAAATGAATTTTCCGAGCTTAGCGAGGGAAAGATGTGCCCAATTAGATACGGCGGACTGGCATCGAACTCGGGTCTTATCAAAGAAGACCAGGCCCATGATTCTGCCCAGAATCGAATCATTGATCTCTGAGGGGGAGCAGTTACAGTGAACCCGAGGAGCAATGAGTTATATCTGCATATAACCATAATAGCAGGATTTCACGGCTAGAACGGGTATATCATAGCTTTTAAGGTGGATCATTGCAGAAAAATACAAGCCCATGTACGTTTTAGAAGCCAGAATGCAAGAAAGCGATCCAGCTTGACAGTTGACAAATCGTGGTTAGCGAAGGGGCGTTTTTAGGTGACGCCAAGGAACTAATTTTCGTCTGGACTGCAGGAGCAGCCCAAGATTAATGGCTCTGGGATCCACAGTCTTACAAGGCATAGAAGTGGTGTGGGGGCAGTCGCCCACATAAATTAATTGATTACAGCCAATTGGAGCAATGAATTGAAATGAAACTTACACCCAGACGAATATATTCTAGGAAATATAATTTTAGAGTGTTCTCACGCCTAAATTAAAGCCTGCATCTATAAACGAACCTCTGAACAGACCTCCTCCGCTTCGGAGGAATGTTTTGTAGATGAGCCGAGGGGAATTACCAGAATAGCGTCATGACGCCATGGAAGAAGGCAATTAATTATAATTAATTGGCCGAAGCGATCGCTTGCACGCGAGTGATTTTGGGACCTCCACACTTAGACAAACAAGGATTATACTTCGCTTTGTCTGGAAATGTATTATATCAAGAAGGGAGTCAGTCCTGGACGTCCAGTGGACTATGTTTCACAAGGAAGCCTTATATAGAGGAAGCTTCGCAGGAAAGTTAGTTCGTCTTCAGTTCGTCTTGACTCAACACGTGAACTAACACGCTGCCAGATCACGCAAGAAAGTGCGCAAATTTATAAAGTATCGATGCTCAAATGTATTAGTGGTGAACAATGGAAAGCGCATCAAGCAGCTTCACAACAGTAATTATGCATCGTATAAGATTTAGTCTACAGCAGACGTTTAACCAATAACATACGCGAGTATAGATTCGGTATAGCGTAGAGATAATTTAGGGTGTTTATAGACAATGAACATACCAGGAGGTGTTGTCATAGGTAAAATGACACATTATTGTAAAGATCACTACAGTTACGGGAGCCTGGAAAGCGTCACAAGTAGTCGTGACATAGGATTGAACAGATTTGCAGTAGAGGAGATATAAACTGTAGGTGACGGGAGTCGAACACACACACACGCAAGATAGACTTTCATGGAGACCAGCGGTTGTCAGGAGTTAGATGCATCGCATCTCTGAGGTCAGGCGATAGTGGGAGTCCAATCAAGGATCCATGTGTGAAATAGTGCGAGAATTGTGTATAAAGTTATATTACAGTGATTTCTAAAAGTGTTTATGTGTATATGGTAAAATAATATGTATTGTGTTAAAGTGAAGAAAGCCAGTGATGAAAAATATGATTACCATGTGTAAAGTTTATACAATGTGTCGTGTGAAAGATATCATGATGGCGTAAGACAAGCATCATGGTAGGCGCGTGGCTGGCATGCTGGACTAACCCAGCAAAAATGAACGTGAGTACAAATTTAATATGTTGATATGATTAAATAGCTCACCATACAACGAAGCATCACTCTAAGACTAAGAATTAACAGTCATTTATGTACGAGTTCCCCCCCCCCTCGTATTTTGGTAAAATATGGCTTGGAGGGTGATTTGTTTACGGCCATTTAGGCGTAAGACATTGATGAAAGTAACGGTAATGTTAAATAATAATAATAATAATAATAATAATAATAATAATAATAATAATCTGGGGTCGGTAACAATAATGAATAAATAAATGGGCATGTCAGGCCTGTAGTACGTGCAAAGTGTGTCATGTCTAGCGTAAGAATACTGTGTTATTGTAAACAGTAAGAAAGAAACGTAAAATATCGAGATAATGAGAGTTTTTCAGTGTCATTGAATTGTTGAATGAATGTTTATTATGGTATATTCTTCAGGGTTGTATTTGAGAGCCGTTTAGGTAGTTAATGTAAGCCAGTAAATTTATACTTGTTTTGGAGCTACGTAGAGCTTTGGCTTATGAGTAATTGCAGAGAGGACGTGAGTGCTTTAATAATTGAGTCATCTATAAGAAGTATTGTTTGAGCCGCGTTCAGCGAGCATGTAACTTAGAATCAAGAGATTTACGTCAATAAGTTGCGGGGATCATCCAGAAATAGCTTGCGCGTTAGGCGAATCTAGTCGGCTAATCTTCGAAATCTACGAGATAGTATCACCTTGGTGCATACTTGTATTATTCGCAACGAAGTTGGGACAGAGTCTGTCTGTATCCACTGTTTGCAGAATTTTTGCCACCAGGGACAACTATTAGAGACCCTGTGTGAGCCCATATATTAATTGATTTGCCCTTAGAGGTAAGACTAATGGTTCATCGTATAGGAAACGTCGATTTCCTCTTGTTATAGGCAGCTGCACCAGTGAGAAAACTATGATACTCACTTGAGATGCGCGCCAAAGCCACTAATGTCGCCCACAGAACGGCAAAGCTATTTCGTGATCCATCCCTTGTCATGTATATTAATTAGGAGCCGAGATGAGCCAATTATACTCTAATTGTAGGTGTTAAATAATTAGATTGACTCAATTACTAGGGACACGACCCACTCAGGGTACCTCCAGCATAACTGCTCCAGTAAATGAACTTGACCTTGCGGGAAGCCAGATGGGGTGGCAGGGAAGCCACTAGACCGGCGGCCATCTTGCTGAGGCAGCCGAGACTAATTTATTGTCCGCTTGGAAAGGAAGTCTATAGACCTGATCCTTTTATTTTAAAAGTGTAGTAATTAAGATATACTTGATGTGATGATGTCAATTGAATTAAATGCATTATTTCCACACACATACCATGTTGGAACGTTGTGATCGGATAATATTTGGCCCAGTTATTCTCTGAGGAGGAATACTGAACCAAATAAATATAGGCATCTTTGTAAAGTGTATTTGCCCAGTTCGCACTAATTTATTCATACGAGTAGCGTAATTTTAATGACATGACACGTTTGTAACGATAATGTTTTGACCAGACCCAGAAAATCGTTGTATGGTGAAGCTATAAAACATCTCTATCCATGTGTATTTTGGAAGGGAAAGTGTACCACTTCAGCGTTTCAAATTGATGGGAAAAAGTATACGATTCGTACGACACAACACTTATTAATCAAGGCATAAGATAATGAATTTATGTTCCTGAAAGTAAATGCCCCGTGTAAGACGGATAAATGAGTAATAATTGCAGATTTAATGTCATTTAAATATAATTTGTGTTTATTTTGTTGTGATATTCCAGTTTGTGTTAAATTGTGCCACGTGAAGAACACTATGGACACTCGCAAATGTCAGAGAGTATCAATAATAGGATGTTTTGAATAGACTTGAGTGCGGTGAAGCACTAATTTTAAGGAGAGACTCACAGATAACTTTGATTTTTGTTGCGGGAAGTAAATGTAAAGTATCTTTTTTTGTGTTTTATGTTGTATTGCCAAGATTTTCTATCATTAAATGTTATACTTAAGAATATGTTGTTTCTTTCAAGTAGAGTAGTCACCTGACAGACTCAAATCCCGAGCATGTGATCGTATGGTGGGAATGAACGCCCCATACCTCGAAAGACCGTGAGTTAGCTGCGATACGAACACATGTTCCATATGATGACGATTGGGTACAATAGGTAGATAAAAGTCATTTACCATTCATTCCACTAATAATTAACAACACGTCTTAATAATGCATCACTGTTATGATAAGCTATATCATTATTTCCCACCTGCATGTCTCTCCCACCTCTCAAACAATCATCAAGCTGAGTGCTGGGACCACAGAAGGAGTATCAAGGTAGGTATATTTTTCAAGGGTTTATATTCAATGACTTTATGAATAATTCCATAGGTACTATATTATACCCTTTCTTATCGCCATAGTCATCCTGGTTTAAGACATGTGGCTGAGCACCCACCTTTGTACTCACTTTTTGCACCCACTTTTGAACTCACTTCTGCACTCACTTTTGCACCCAATTTTACATCCACTTTGGCAGCCATGTTTGCACCCACTTTTGCACCCACGTTTACACCCACTTTTGCACCCACGTTTGCACTCACTTTTGCACCCACTTTTGCACCCATGTTTGCACCCACTTTTGCACCCACTTTTAAACCCACTTTTGCACCCACTTTCGCACTCACTTTTGCACTCACTTTTTCACTCACATTTGCACCCACGTTTACACACACGTTTGTACAAACTTTTGCACCCACTTTTGCACCCACGTTTGCACCACCGATTGCACCCACTTTTGTACCACGTTTACACCCAATTTGCACCCACGTTCACACCCACTTTTACACTCACTTTTTGCACCCACCTTTGCACTCACTGCTTGCACTCACTTTTGTATCCACTTTTACACCCACTCTTGCACCCACTTTTGCCCTCACTTTCGCACCCACTTTTGCACCCACATTTACACCCACGTTTACAACAACTTTTGCACCCTCTTTGCACCCACTTTTGTACCCACATTTGCAACTACGTAAGCACCACCTTTTGCACCCACTTTTACATCCACTTTTGCACTCACTTTGCACCCACTTTTGCACACACTTTTGCACCCACGTTTGGCCCACTTTTGCACCCACTTTTGGACTCACTTTTGCACCCACTTTTTACCCACGTTTGCACCCACTTTTGCACCAATTTTGCACCCACGTTTGCACCCACTTTTGAGTGATATTTGCTGATACCTTGCAAGGGGGTCAACCTTCTTTTTCTTTTCATATTAACTCCTGCCTTTTGCTCAAGCCTCTCAAAGAGGCATGGTGTATGTAGTCCAACTACTTTTAAAGCACTTTAAATATGGTTACACCCTCAAAAGCTCTGGACTAGTGAGTTTAAAAATTGACAGCCCCCTAAGAAATTCCTTTGAGGATGATTCATAGCTTTGCTCGCTTTGCTATCATTTTATCCTCCAGGATCAGCTTTTCCCATGAACTAAGCAAGGGATTCCACCTTTACCGCCACTGAGGGCAGTGTCCTGGAGCTTGAGACTATGGGTCGGGGATACAACTGGGGTGTGTGATCGCCACAACGCTTAGGAAGCCTCACCTGCAAAGCGTACAGGAGCCTCGTGAAGGGATAGGAAGAGTGGAAGGATTGAGCAAGGAAGTGGGAAGGAAGCGACCGTGGCCTTACGGTAGGTATCATCCCAGCATTTTGCCCAAATACAAAGTGAGAAATCACAGAAAACCGCTTCAAGAATGGCTAAAGTGGGAATCGAACCCCATCTACTCATTTGGGCCTGGGCCGAGACCAAGTAGACCCCGTTCCAGTCCTCGAGTTAAGTTTGTCGCTTAACAGTCTTCTTTAGTGATGATTGGGCCGATAACCTAGATGTTAGGCCCCTTAAAACAACAATTATCATCATAATCTTTAGTGATGTACTAAGAAGTTGTTGCTACTGCTGTCAAGTCAGTAGGTCTCGTGGTTCTTACTTCTGATGAGTAGTATCTGATTTCTATGAATGAGAACTCGTTGGTTAGTTTGTAGATGTATTTATTAATCTTTGACAATCCAATATATACAAGTTAACACCAGACAGTCAACCTGTTTAGTTGCTCTGGTAACTGGAAGAGGCCTTTACTTGCGAGCCCAGGTCCTTTTATACAAAAGTGCGTTACAGTAGAGGGGCGTACTAGATAACATGTATGTGGAAATATATATCTTGCAGGATATGGACTCATGTCTGTGATAACAGTTTCGTGAATTTGATCACTTACAGCTGTTGCAGTCAATACATCTGGAATAACAGATTGAATAATCATATGAGGAAATGTACAGGGTCATTTCCTTAGTCCTTCTAGGAAGTATTTGATAAATAATAATCTACAGATAGTAAAGCAAATGTGTTGAAGATAACATGTTTGTGAAGGAAGCATTTCCTTGTTTCCAAGAATGAGCATTGTTCCAGTTAACACGTTGATAATAGCATATTGAGAAATACATTGGGCAATGGTGTTCCTTCTATAGGAAGAATGACCATAACCTTGACCATAACTTTTGTTTAGAATGGAGTCTGGGGTTCGACCCTGGACGGGATACATAACTCTCGTGCCACTTTTCAAATTTCTTGACAGAGCAGGGAATCGAACTCAGAACCTCCGGGGCGGCAGCTAATCATGCTAACCGCTACGCTACAGAAGCAACTCGGGAGTGAATTCTCTTCTCTTAAAACAGTATAATTATCAAGTCATCTCTCCCTACTTTAATGGCGGTAGAGGCAGGATTTTCTTGCTTATTTCATGGAAAAGCTAATCTTAGAGACAGTAAAATCAAATTACCAGCTGCAGTGACCAAAAGTGCTAACTTGCTACCTCATGCCTCGCTGACATTGAGAGAGTGTGTGTTTCGATCCCACCTGGGTCATTCTGAAAATGGGGTTTCGGGATTTTCCATTTTCACCACCAGGCAAATGCCAAGACGATTCCTTTTCAATAGATCCACAGTCGATTTCCTTATAATATTCAATAATTCATACAGTGATACATACTGTCTACTTGCATGTTATCTGACAGGCAGCGTGTTTAGAGAATGTGTAATTTAACACTGGCATCATGCAAGAGATGCAGTTTTCATTATCCCAAGTTTACACTCCATGCATGCTAGCAAGCAGTAGTGTTTCAAGTTTATTCCCCAGTGGGCTCATATCTAGTGGAACGTGGGTTAGCGACCACAGGGCCCCAGCTGTATTCGGCATTGCTTCCACTTACTTGTGCCGGGCTCCTCTCCGTCTTCACTCCTGCCAACCTCACTTGGTTAACTCTTGTTCTCTTCCAATCTCTAGCTACTCCGGTTTTCCCTGTCGCTATTTCATTCTAGCAACACTCTCCACAATCATTTTATTTCATCTGTCATTCATTTAATCATTATCCTAGGGGAGTGCGAAAGTCTTTAGCAGCGAACCTTCTTTAGCCTATAAAAGGAGCGCGCGCCCGGGAGGTTCCGTCAGTTGAATTGCATTGCAGAGGGGACAGTGATACCACAGCAGCTATATTCTCGGAAGTATCAACATGTGTCGTCCGACGCATCGCAGGTGGAGGAGGCATGTATCGGAGCACGGCCTCGCCTGTGGGACGGAGCGGTCCAACACGCCCCCCACACCCTACGTCTGTTTTCCGCCTGCGACCCACCTGCAAGAAACCTTACAGCAATTCTGGCAGCAATACATACCACCTACTGAATAAGAGGACCAACCTCATCAGGCACCCGTCCTTCCAACCAACATTGTGCCCCAGCATATACAGGATCTCAATTGGTTCCAACTCTGTAGTGGACCATGGGACATTATGGGCACGGAGGACGAGGAAGCAGGCGTAGGGGCCGCTGGCACACCAGCGGTAGCGGGCGTTCCCCGCGAAGCAGCTCATCACGACAACCAGCTTCACATCCTGGATCCTGAGCAGGAACCCGACGACGAGGACGAGGATCCATACTGGGACTTTGATCCCCGGTATCCACGCAGACCGCCGACACTTCGGAAAATCATCACTAACGATCCGCAAGGTTTCCCAGAACTGACCGTGGAGGAGCCTACGAAGAAGCCTGTGCCGCCTACCCACTATGTTTCAACCGCAGTACCACCGGCCAACCGCATACCCTACCTGGACACGCCATGCGGCCGCTACGCCACCCGGATTACGCAAGAAGGAGTGTCTCTACCACGACCCACCGGAGCACCAACGGTATTCAAACCGACGAGACCTTCACCCATAATGGATACCATCATCGAGGACTTACTAGTGAACCGAGTGATTAGTGAGTTTCGACCGTATAGTGCATTCCCGATCTTCTTAGTGGCCAATCAAGACCGAAGAGCAAGAATAATATGCGACCTATCAGAATGGACAGACTATATAACAACTCCCAAATTCACATTGAAGACAGCGGCTCAAGCGCTACAACAGATCCCTAGTCACCATGTGGCCATCAAATTGGACCTAAAAAGTGGATTTTATCAAATTCCCCTGAGGGCTCGGGATACCTTCAATTACGGTATTTATTATAATCGCAGATACTTTTGTTGGGAGAGAGTTCCGATGGGCCATGCCCTAGGACCCAGCATAATGCAACGTTGGGCCACAGCAGTGGCCGAGTTGGTTCATCAACAGTTTCCCGAATTGGACATGGTCGTTTACCTTGATGATTGGCTAGTGCACGGGCCAACAATAACCGTCACCGAACTTGTTACCTTCTTGGAGACAGTTGTGGGGGTAACCCTAAACAGACAAAAGTGTATTCTGACACCCTCCACAGTGCTTCAGTATCTTGGTGTAGTGATAAACTTATCAGCGGAGTGCCTCTTGGTCCACCATGGGACACAACAACGTATCCTCCAAATATTGAAGGACATACCATACTACAATGACCAACAGGCCCAGCAGGCCGCCGGATACCTCAGCTGGGTCTGTTGGGTCATGGGGTGGCCCATGTACATACCCCGCCACATACTCTCAAGAGAGGCCTACTGGCCACGCAAGTTGTTAACCCCGGACTTTGTCGCAACACCGAGGAACCCCGGCGAACGTCATCGGCTGCTGGAAGTGTACGCAGATGCAACTCCCTACTCCGTCGCAGCAGTGCTCGTCCGCCCGTACCAGGCCTGGGCCCAGGCGTTTCGTATTCCGGCCACCATTAATGAAGCAGAACTGGTGGCAGCTATTCTAGCCGCGTATTGGGTTCTAGAGGACCACAGTGAACCGGACATAGATAAGTTGATTATATTTTTGATAGTAATGTTGCCAGGTATACCCTTATTTCTGGAAGGGGACCATTACTGTATCGCCAATTGTACACATTGCCTTTCTATTTGAAGTTAATAAAGAGAGCAGCAGAGCGAGGGGTAACCCTCGCGTGGCGATCTGTCGCCTCTGCGGAGAATCCGGCTGACGGGCCCTCCCGGGCAGTGCTCGACAGAGTACACGCGAGATTCCTTTAGCCTATAAAAGGAGCGCGCGCCCGGGAGGTTCCGTCAGTTGAATTGCATTGCAGAGGGGACAGTGACACCACAGCAGCTATATTCTCGGAAGTATCAACATGGGTCGTCCGACGCATCGCAGGCGGAGGAGGCATGTATCGGAGCACGGCCTCGCCTGTGGGACGGAGCGGTCCAACACGCCTCCCACACCCTACGTCTGTTTTCCGCCTGCCACCCACCTGCAAGAAACCATACAGCAATTCTGGCAGCAATACATACCACCTACTGAAGAAGAGGACCAACCTCATCAGGCACCCGTCCTTCCAACCAACATTGTGCCCCAGCATATACAGGATCTCAATTGGTTCCAACTCTGTAGTGGACCATGGGACATTATGGGCACGGAGGACGAGGAAGCAAGCGTAGGGGCCGCTGGCACACCAGCGGTAGCGGGCGTTCCCCGCGAAGCAGCTCATCACGACAACCAGCTTCACATCCTGGATCCTGAGCAGGAACCCGACGACGAGGACGAGGATCCATACTGGGACTTTGATCCCCGGTATCCACGCAGACCGCCGACACTTCGGAAAATCATCACTAACGATCCGCAAGGTTTCCCAGAACTGACCGTGGAGGAGCCTACGAAGAAGCCTGTGCCGCCTACCCACTATGTTTCAACCGCAGTACCACTGGCCAACAGCATACCCTACCTTGACACGCCATGCGGCCGCTACGCCACCCGGATTATGCAAGAAGGAGTGTCTCTACCACGACCCACCGGAGCTCCAACGGTATTCAAACCGACGAGACCTTCACCCATAATGGATACCATCATCGAGGACTTACTAGTGAACCGAGTGATTAGTGAGTTTCGACCGTATAGTGCATTCCCGATCTTCTTAGTGGCCAAGCAAGACCGAAGTGCAAGAATAATATACGACCTATCAGAATGGACAGACTATATAACAACTCCCAAATTCACATTGAAGACAGCGGCTCAAGCGCTACAACAGATCCCTAGTCACCATGTGGCCATCAAATTGGACCTAAAAAGTGGATTTTATCAAATTCCCCTGAGGGCTCTGGACACCTTCAATTACGGTATTTATTATAATCGCAGATACTTTTGTTGGGAGAGAGTTCCGATGGGCCATGCCCTAGGACCCAGCATAATGCAACGTTGGGCCACAGCAGTGGCCAAGTTGGTTCATCAACAGTTTCCCGAATTGGACATGGTCGTTTACCTTGATGATTGGCTAGTGCACGGGCCAACAATAAACGTCACCGAACTTGTTACCTTCTTGGAGACAGTTGTGGGGGTAACCCTAAACAGACAAAAGTGTATTCTGACACCCTCCACAGTGCTTCAGTATCTTGGTGTAGTGATAAACTTATCAACGGAGTGCCTCTTGGTCCACCATGGGACACTACAACGTATCCTCCAAATATTGAAGGACATACCATACTACAATGACCAACAGGCCCAGCAGGCCGCCGGATACCTCAGCTGGGTATGTTGGGTCATGGGGTGGCCCATGTACATACCCCGCCACATACTCTCAAGAGAGGCCTACTGGCCACGCAAGTTGTTAACCCCGGACTTTGTCGCAACACCGAGGAACACCGGCGAACGTCATCGGCTGCTGGAAGTGTACGCAGATGCAACTCCCTACTCCGTCGCAGCAGTGCTCGTCCGCCCGTACCAGGCCTGGGCCCAGGCGTTTCGTATACCGGCCACCATTAATGAAGCAGAACTGGTGGCAGCTATTCTAGCAGCGTATTGGTTTCTAGAGGACCACAGAGAACCGGACATAGATAAGTTGATTATATTTACCGATAGTAATGTTGCCAGTTATACCCTTATTTCATATCTTCACTGTTTAATGGAGACTTAACTCATTCCATTCCCTGACCAGAACAATCAAGCAATACTTTACACTATCATTTCATTTAATCTGTCATTCATTTAATCATTGTCCCAGGAAAGTTCGACAGGCTTTAGCAGTCAACACAGTTTCATATCCTAGCTGCTAAATCAGGACTTCATTCATTCATTCATTCATTCATTCATTCATTCCATTCCCTAACACTGTAGGTCAACCAACACTTTACACTATCATTTAATTTCATTTGTTATTCATTTAATCATTGCTCCAACAGAATGCGACAGGTTTTAGCAGCCTGTATGGTTTCATATCATCATCGCTAAATAGGGGGGGGGGGGTAGATTATTGGCTGAGGAATAACCCACCCACCAAGGGAAGATGATTAAGAGAAGGAAGTAGATTTTGGATTGGAGATAAAGGATAGAAAAATAGGAGGAGAGTTCCACAAAAGTTATGAATTTGACTTTCAATACATTTAGAGGCGGTTGCAACTGCAAATTAACTCTCTGATACCTAAAGTAGGTGCGAGCTTGGTCGAAGCTAACGGGAACCGCAGCTAGGACTTGGGCGTTTTGCCAGAGAGAGGCTTTAGTGTATTTCCTCCCAAGCATGCATAAAAGTACTATGGGGAAGGGTGATAGTCTGGCAAGACAAATAGTAAAAGCTTTGTTTAGTATGAACGAGGGCATAAACCTAGGAAGAGCTAGGAAAGCCAGGATCTTGCCTAACTGTAGTATCAGAGAAATGATGAATCCAAAAACAAATATTTAATTTATTAAACAATTCAAAGAAGGTTAATGAATTTAACAAGTATGTAATATATTTTTGACAAACATAGTTCATTTGAACTTTTTAACAAATGGGGTCGCAGACCTCCCAACATTAAACGATTGCTCCAGGCAATTGACAATTTAGGAGGTTTAAAACCTTACATGTTTCTAAAATCTTTATAAGATTTAAACAAATAACCAATGAAGTAATTAAAGTTGGAACGTTAATTGGAGTACAAAGAGTGTACCTTAAGAAATTCCTGAGAGAATATTCTAGAAAGAGTGAAAACTTTTAAAATAACAATAAGAAAAACATGAAGAATAAGATAGAAGTTTCTACAACTTCTTATATTTATACAGAATTAAAGTTGGTTATTATGCAAATAAGGGCAGGTCACTTACTGTGAAACCTGAAGAAAGTTAAAAGGAAGGTTCTAGACTTCCCAAGTTTGAGTAGGAATCACTAGCCAAATGGGACAGTTTCCATTTCGTGAAACCTGAACATGACTCGCTCAAGAGTTTAAAGAATTGTTTTCCCTGATTATAGGAAAGGAACAACGTGAATTTGAATCGTGTGTCACACACGTAATTATACAAAATTTAATTAATGTTAAACTAGCAAAGTTGGAAGGGCACTTCGTGAGTGACACCTTATAGAAAAGTTACAATTTTATTAATATGGGTTGTTAGTAGAAGGTTGAGGAAAGATCATTGGGATATAGGATCAATGTTCATGGCCGTATTTAATGTAAACGGACGATCGCGACGCGGTAGAAACGTGGAGCAAGCACTGGTTATCACTGTAGTCTATAAAGATGGATGCAAAGTTCACTATAGAAACACTAAAGTTTATGAGAAAGAAAATTATTGCAATTATGGAAATAACTGATTGCACTATATAGGTGAGAGTCTATTTCTTGAGAAAGTTGTGAGTTACAATTAAATGTGCCATAGAACATTCCAGCGGTTCCAGCGGTGGAAGAAAGTTAGCTATTGAGCTTTTAATTCAGGAATGAGATTCTTCAATTTTAAATAGCATACTCACAAGTGAGTGAAAATTTCAACGGCAGGACTTGTAGATGAAATACCGAATCTAGAAGGTTCCAGAACGACCTTAGTAGAAAAATGGGGTTGAGAAAATCCAACGGAGGAACTAGCTTGGTGAATTATAGACAGCGGGTATTAGGTAATATCCCACGTAGTGAGAGGATTTCTCATTTGAATAGCTTAAGAAAAGCTCTTTTCTAGTAAGGTTGGCTTGTACGAACAAAAGCTCAACATGGCAAATCCCACGAAGAATGATTTTTGCCCCAAAATAAATAATTTCACACTGTCTATAAAAGTATCGTTAAAAGCACGTGGAAGTTAAAACCATGAAGATGAGGTTAAAACTTTTAAGATGGTACTTATCTTGATTTCATGTTGAAGGCGAAGTTTCCTTTGATTACAACTACCTTGCCAACATGGCGTAGAAGAGAGTGTGCCTCTTGGTTTGAGGAGACTAGCTCGAGAGGAGCTTTAACTGACCGAGTCAACTACCGATTGCGAAGTGAGACCTGCTCAACGGAGCACGGAGGGTCCAAGGAAGGGAAAAAGAGTGGGGGGTAGGAAACAAAAGGAGAACATATAAACATAACCAACTTATCAAAAATAAATGTTCTTCTTAATGAATGGTCTTCAAGGAGTTGATAGTAGGCGATACTAGCGCAGCATGGTGAGTAAAAAGTAGACGTAGTCCTCTTGCTCAAGGAGAAAATAGCTGGCGATGGTAACAGGATCTGGTGGCCAAATGGATAAGGAATTCCTCTTGCACGAGGAAGAGTTGAAGAGCTTCAGATATTCGCTGCTATATGACGCTAGGTGGGTCATAGAATATATATCTGGAACAGACTCATAAAAGATATAAGCGACCTGAACCCCTAAGAGAAAACAGAAGATCACTGTTGGTGTTTGACAAAGAGGAAGGAAAGAACATGCAAAAGCATTGAAAATTATAATCTCTCGTACCGTGTATTCCAAGAATACACCATACTGGGAGGGGAAAACACCAACAGAGCACAAATAAGCAATTAAACATTTATGAGTAATAAAGTAATTGAAGAGAAGTGGTCTTATGATGTGACCATTAGTGGTTAAAACTCTGACCACCCTGACTCTCCCATCTCTTCCAGGATAACACTCGGTCACTCTACCCGAGATCCAGACTAAGGGGGGAGAAACATCCCTAACTAAGACCAAGTCTCCCACTTTAATGTCGGGACTGGAAAGAAACCACTTCTGTCTCCGTTGCAAGGAAGTTAAATATTCCAAGTTCCACCTCTTCCAAAAAGAATTGCGGAGGGATTCAAGTTTACACCAAACAATAGTTAGATTAGAATCCCTGTAAGGATTAGTAAGGGGAGGAGGGGCAGAGAGAGAAGTGCGTGTAAGGAAGCGACCAGGTGTAAGTGGAAGGAGGTCATCAGGGTCATTAGAAAGCGGAGTTAAAAACGAGAATTAACGACATCTTCAATCACAAAATAACTAGAAGCTGAGGGAAATAAAGCACTAGTAAAGATTACGATACGATGCGAAAAGAGAATTGACAAGTTTAAACAAAGCGTATAGAAACAAGTACATCTATTCAGGATAAGAATATACCAAATAAACAAAGAAACTATGCGAGTAGAAAGCAAGAACGCCATAGGTAACAAACTAGTAGCCATAAACAATGACCTTAAGTTACAATAAGCATCAAAGGGGTTACTTAGAGAAATACTTAAGTCAGCGAGAAACGTGACGTGACAAGTATAAATGCAAAAACACATCGAATGTAACGACGAGAAAAAATAAGTTTGTTCATCAATGAACAATGAGATTTCAAAATATGTAAGCAAAGTGCAATACATAAGCGCGTAAAGGATATGCAACGATGTTACGAGACGAGAATCGAAGCAATTGTAGAATACGAGCGTGAGTAAGTGGGAAAGACAGGCATGAACAACCTTGACCCACATAGTACGGCGAGATAAGGAATATAAATAGCTGAAAGAGTCCTTAACTGGAACAAGTTTATTTTGGTGATGAGTTGAACGGCTTCTGTACTTGCAGGAGCTACTCACTAGACAATGGTTGGCAATCAGCCAGAGTTGAGATAAGAGAAACTTGCTTTGACCTTTGGCAATCGTACAGGAAATAAACAACAACTTGGCCTTCCTCAGACTTGTATACAAACAAGTTTGACAAACAAGCAGTTCAAAGTACACAAACAACACTTGTTGAATCAGCTGTAACTTAAAGCGGAACGAGTAACAAGACATGCAGTCATTCGTGGCTTGGACGTGAAAAAGCAATTTAAAGATATATGAAATAGAGTAGGAAATCAATTTCGCATGATTTAGAGGATCACGGAATCCGACAATTTTCGACAGGAAAAAGCTTGATTCTTCCGAAATAGGAAGTGAAGCCGGGACATTGAGAAGGAGTTTATGCATAAGAGTAGTTATTCTAGATGTTAGAGAATTCAGATTTTCAAGCGGTTTCAAAAGCGGCTTCCAATTGTGAGGAAGGGGGGAGGAGCCGGCCGTGGCCATCCTTCTAAATAACGAAAGAAGTGAAACATAGCTTACAGCGAAGGGATAGAGACTGATAGCCATGGTTTTACACGAGGGGAAGATAGTTTTTAATAGAGAGTTTAAGCAATTACCTGCTATAAAAATGACATAAGAAGGTAGACGAAGTAACACAAAGCAAGGCGAACTTGAATTGCCATCTTGTGCGGGAAGAAGGAAAAACCATTTAAACAACTTACAGAGGTAGTGTAGTTGTTCACGATAAATCATCGTTTCGGCAAGTGTTTTTCAAAAATATTGAGATCTGAAACATGAGCGTTCTCTTTTCCAGAAATGGGATTTATGTCAGCTGTAACGAAATGACATTGCGCTTTGGTTTGAACACTGGTATGTTTGATTTCACCAGTAATAACCCAACCAAAATCGGTGTCTCTGGCGACCACGGTTGAAGATAACTTACGTGTTTGTTTGCGAATGCACTTCCAAAAAACATTGGCACTGAAAAGTACATCAATGGGACCTTGAGCATTAAACTGAGGATCAGCTAACCTTAAGTGCGAAGGAATCTTGAAACCGGAGGTATTAATACAGCTGCTAGGAGTGTCCTTGCCAATACTGGTAAGAATGAGGCAGTTTATGTTAAGATTGGTGTTTCTTTGGCAAACGTCTCTGATTTTCAATTTTGAAGACTGCAAGACTTGAGTTTTCAAATTGTCAATGCCGGTCACATTGATAGAAGTCGGTTATGGCGAAAGACCTAGTTTTTTAATCAACGATTGCGAAACAAAGTTATGAGTTGAAGCGGAATCGAGAAGACCACGGGTTCTAAACCAATTTCCAAATTTATCTTGGATTTCGAATTGTACAGTGGTCAAAAGGGCTTGCGCACTGTGAGAAGTTTCGGCGTTAGAAATGCAGGAAGAAGCATTAGTTTTTTCGGAGCTGCTCTGCATGGAGCTTGAAGTGGCAGGTACTGATGACCTCGATTTATCATGAACGTGCAATAAAGAATGATGCGGTTTTTTGCAATGAAAACAGAGATTGGATGACGTACAGTTTGAAGAAGAATGCTTAGGTGACAAGCAATTGAAACAATGTTTGCTATTGAAGACAAACTTCCTTCGATCTTCGACAGACAATTCTTTAAAGGATTTGCACGAATACAATGTGTGAAGCTTTTTACAGAGCGTGCATTTTAAAGATTTGTTAAGCGGCCTGATATGTTCTCTTGAATGATTGAACGAAGAACGGGTTTGCTTGTTCTCGACAGATGGGGGCTGATGTCCCTTTGAAGAAGCAAGTTTTTTTTTCAAAAATGTGAGACTGATGATTCGTTTCGACCTTTTCGCACTGAAATGCGAGTGCTGTAAGAACTTGGCATCGGCTGTTAAGAAACGAGATTAAGTGTTCGAATGAAAATTCTTCCTTGCGAGCGAGTTCAATTTCCCAAGCCTTTAAAGTTGAAAAATCGAATCTTGATGTAGCCAGATGAATGAGTATGGTGTCCCATGTTTGGACAGGCTGCTTAAGTTGGTATAATGCTCTGACATTCAACTGTATAGAGTCTAAGAGGTCTCTTAAAGAGGTGACGTCATTAGGTTTGACGGCTGGTAGGTTGAAGAGACAGCGTATGTGGCGAGCTACACTCAAACGTAAATTCCCATATCTCTCTTTAAGGAGATTAAAGGCGATGTGGTAGTGGTCTGCGCTTAAAGGCAGTGACTCCACCAAAGCCAAGGCCTCGCATTCCAAAGAAGTACGGAGGAAGTAGAATTTATGAATATCAGGAATCTCAGTATTTTCATGAATTAGGGAGCAGTAAAGTTCATAAAAAGAATACCATTCACCTTCCTGGCCTGAGAAGTGCGGTAGGCTTATCTTAGGAAGTAACGGTTTCGGTTTGTTCTTGTGAACTGAAGCGGGTGTGAACTGGGCCGGATTGATGACCCTAGTGTCCGGTTCTGAGATATTGCGGATCAGTTGGTGGGCCTTTGCAATCCCTTCAAAGTACAAGGGTTCGACCTCGTCCCGATCCTATTGAAGTTCTGGGCAAGCGGATTCAATCTCGGTTTGAATTTGATCATAATAATCATAGGACCGTTCATACAACTTAAGGCGTTGTGTTAGGATGTCTAAATCACACTCGGCGGGATTTAATTTGTTGACGAAATTTCTGAATCTGGTGAGTTGCCCTTTATAGGAAGAACGTCTGGCAATGAGAGTTTCATCTTTTTCAGTAGGAGCCATGACAAAGAGAATAAATTGAAATACAACTCACGAAACTGTAGAACCTTGGAGATGCTGTCAAGTTTGCAGCAGCGAATGGGTAGAAAGAACGGGACACACCAAAGGAGACAGGAGCGGCCTCTTTCCCGTTCACAGGCTTTGCATGATGTAGTTATAGCTGAAAAATCCAAAGCAGATATTAATAATTTGCAGAGTATTGTCAAATGACACTTGACAAAGAATAGAAATAGAAAATGGACTCTCCCGGGTTTCTGGTACCAAATTTTGGGTAGATTATTGGCTGAGGAATAACCCACCCACCAAGGGAAGATGATTAAGAGAAGGAAGTAGATTTTGGATTGGAGAAAAAGGATAGAAAAATAGGAGGAGAGTTCCACAAAAGTTATGAATTTGACTTTCAATACATTTAGAGGCGGTTGCAACTGCAAATTAACTCTCTGATACCTAAAGTAGGTGCGAGCTTGGTCGAAGCTAACGGGAACCGCAGCTAGGACTTGGGCGTTTTGCCAGAGAGAGGCTTTAGTGTATTTCCTCCCAAGCATGCATAAAAGTACTATGGGGAAGGGTGATAGTCTGGCAAGACAAATAGTAAAAGCTTTGTTTAGTATGAACGAGGGCATAAACCTAGGAAGAGCTAGGAAAGCCAGGATCTTGCCTAACTGTAGTATCAGAGAAATGATGAATCCAAAAACAAATATTTAATTTATTAAACAATTCAAAGAAGGTTAATGAATTTAACAAGTATGTAATATATTTTTGACAAACATAGTTCATTTGAACTTTTTAACAAATGGGGTCGCAGACCTCCCAACATTAAACGATTGCTCCAGGCAATTGACAATTTAGGAGGTTTAAAACCTTACATGTTTCTAAAATCTTTATAAGATTTAAACAAATAACCAATGAAGTAATTAAAGTTGGAACGTTAATTGGAGTACAAAGAGTGTACCTTAAGAAATTCCTGAGAGAATATTCTAGAAAGAGTGAAAACTTTTAAAATAACAATAAGAAAAACATGAAGAATAAGATAGAAGTTTCTACAACTACTTATATTTATACAGAATTAAAGTTGGTTATTATGCAAATAAGGGCAGGTCACTTACTGTGAAACCTGACGAAAGTTAAAAGGAAGGTTCTAGACTTCCCAAGTTTGAGTAGGAATCACTAGCCAAATGGGACAGTTTCCATTTCGTGAAACCTGAACATGACTCGCTCAAGAGTTTAAAGAATTGTTTTCCCTGATTATAGGAAAGGAACAACGTGAATTTGAATCGTGTGTCACACACGTAATTATACAGAATTTAATTAATGTTAAACTAGCAAAGTTGGAAGGGCACTTCGTGAGTGACACCTTATAGAAAAGTTACAATTTTATTAATATGGGTTGTTAGTAGAAGGTTGAGGAAAGATCATTGGGATATAGGATCAATGTTCATGGCCGTATTTAATGTAAACGGACGATCGCGACGCGGTAGAAACGTGGAGCAAGCACTGGTTATCACTGTAGTCTATAAAGATGGATGCAAAGTTCACTATAGAAACACTAAAGTTTATGAGAAAGAAAATTATTGCAATTATGGAAATAACTGATTGCACTATATAGGTGAGAGTCTATTTCTTGAGAAAGTTGTGAGTTACAATTAAATGTGCCATAGAACATTCCAGCGGTTCCAGCGGTGGAAGAAAGTTAGCTATTGAGCTTTTAATTCAGGAATGAGATTCTTCAATTTTAAATAGCATACTCACAAGTGAGTGAAAATTTCAACGGCAGGACTTGTAGATGAAATACCGAATCTAGAAGGTTCCAGAACGACCTTAGTAGAAAAATGGGGTTGAGAAAATCCAACGGAGGAACTAGCTTGGTGAATTATAGACAGCGGGTATTAGGTAATATCCCACGTAGTGAGAGGATTTCTCATTTGAATAGCTTAAGAAAAGCTCTTTTCTAGTAAGGTTGGCTTGTACGAACAAAAGCTCAACATGGCAAATCCCACGAAGAATGATTTTTGCCCCAAAATAAATAATTTCACACTGTCTATAAAGGTATCGTTAAAAGCACGTGGAAGTTAAAACCATGAAGATGAGGTTAAAACTTTTAAGATGGTACTTATCTTGATTTCATGTTGAAGGCGAAGTTTCCTTTGATGACAACTACCTTGCCAACATGGCGTAGAAGAGAGTGTGCCTCTTGGTTTGAGGAGACTAGCTCGAGAGGAGCCTTAACTGACCGAGTCAACTGCCAATTGCGAAGTGAGACCTGCTCAACGGAGCACGGAGGGTCCAAGGAAGGGAAAAAGAGTGGGGGGTAGGAAACAAAAGGAGAACATATAAACATAACCAACTTATCAAAAATAAATGTTCTTCTTTATGAATGGTCTTCAAGGAGTTGATAGTAGGCGATACTAGCGCAGCATGGTGAGTAAAAAAGTAGACGTAGTCCTCTTGCTCAAGGAGAAAATAGCTGGCGAAGGTAACAGGATCTGGTGGCCAAATGGATAAGGAATTCCTCTTGCACGAGGAAGAGTTGAAGAGCTTCAGATATTCGCAGCTATATGACGCTAGGTGGGTCATAGAATATATATCTGGAACAGACTCATAAAAGATATAAGCGACCTGAACCCCTAAGAGAAAACAGAAGATCACTGTTGGTGTTTGACAAAGAGGAAGGAAAGAACATGCAAAAGCATTGAAAATTATAATCTCTCGTACCGTGTATTCCAAGAATACACCAGGGGGGGGGGTCATTCATTCAATTCCCTGATCGCTCAGTCGAGCAAAACTTACCACTATCATTCTATTTCATCTGTTATTCGTTTAATCATTTCCCCAGGAAAGTGCGATAGGCTTCAGCAGCTGGCAGTGTTCCACATTCCATTGCTTCATTCATTCCATTCCCTGATCACTCAGTCAAGCAACACTTTCCACTATCATTTAATTTCATCGGTTATTCTTTTAATCATTCCCCAGGAAAGTGCGACAGGCTTTAGCAGCTGAAAATGTTTTACATCCCATAGCTAACTGGTTAGCGTGCTAAGCTTTGGCTTAAAGTATTTCGAGTTCGATTGCCTGCTACAAACCATGGCATAAGCCTCTGCGGTTCATAGTTCATTCAAACATCGACTAATGCATTTGCAAGCATGGTTATCTTCTTGGTCAATGCCATGTCCTGTGGCTCGGCAATCATTCTTGCAATTGTTCTTTCAATCATTATATTACAATCCACGATTTATTAAATAGCGATGAATGCATTGGCAAGCATGGTCATCGCATAAGCCTCTGCGATCCATGATTCATCAAATATCAATGAATGGCACTGGCATGCATGGCCGCCGCATAAGCCTCTGCGATTCATCACCCGCCCTCTTACAAAAATCAAGTGCGCATGCGTAAAAACAAAAAAACAAAAATGTTAAATCATAGTGGCAATCCACTGTATGCATGCGCTTTATGTGTAACAACGTTTAATTCTCTATTAGCATTTCAAACTCCCAGATTTTCGAAAAAATTACAATTTAACCCCCTAGTAGGGGTAGGTTTTATTTGGGGGGGGGAATAGGTTATTCATTGGAAAGAGGGTGTCGGTCCGAGTTCAACGACACCTCATTCGTCAAAATCCGACCATGCGTCCGGGAGATATCGACTTTGCAACTGAATGTATGGCGGGTTAGTATGTGCCATCACCAGGAAAGAAGGCTATATGTCAACATTTTGAAACTTTTTGGTTGCACCTCGTTGTGATGTCACCAGGAAAGTAGGCTGTGGGTCAACATTTTGAAACTTTTTATTACACCTCGTTGTGATGTCTCCAGGAATTTTGGCTACGTGGCAACATTTCAGGAACTTTTTGATCACACCTCGTTGTGACGTTATCAGGAATGTAGGCTATGGGGGGACCATTTTTGACCTTTTTGATCATACCTCGTTGTGACGTCACCAGGAAAGTAGGCTATGGGGCATCATTTTGAAAATTTTTGAACACATCCCGTTGTGACGTCATCAGGTATGTAGGCTATGGTTGTGACGTCACCTCCGCCATCTTTGCAGCCATCTCGGCCGCCATCCTGGTCGCCAACTTGTGACGTCACCAGGAAAGGTGGCTATCATCTAGAACCGCCCCCTACTGTCGACCTATTTCCGTCTTAAATTATCCATACATGACGCGTCATTGCGTGCGCTAATCAGGTTCATCCTCGATAGTCAATACACCTGAAGCCGAAATAACTGTGCTGTATTGAGTAACACATGCAACTGTCCTTCCCCAGAGTGATTCTCACTCCACAGGCCGTGAGGGAACTGTGAAAACATTAAGTTAAAACCTCTGTAGTAACAAGAGTTCACGGAAGGATGGGTGATTCTGAAAATTCTGAAAATTGTAGTTTCGGGAAGTTGCATTTGAAGTTGGAGAAGAAAAAGGTACTGCACTCTTATATGGATATCGGCTAGGAAATTATTCGTATCTTCAAAAGTTTTCTAAATTGTTCCATGTTAAAATATTGCTATGCTGGAACTCGACACCAAACAGGTTTTGATATCGCAGAGTTAACTCAGTTAATTCAGCCGACCAATGGCGAGATTAGCAGTCACGTGGGGGACTTGAAACTAGACAGCATCGAGAGACAAAGAACCAAACGAGTGTGCGCGAGGAGAATCGAGGATTCCCGAACAGAGCTCACCCCGGCGCGAGCTGTAAGCGTGTCTGAAGCGTGGAAGGGGGAGATTGCGGGAACGGCACGCGGCGCGCAGCCAATCAGAAGTGACCTTACTTAAACGAGACCTAGAAATGTAATGAGCTTTGTTAATTACCGGGATGATTTTAATACATCTTAATATCATAGAAGATATTAAATAATAAATAAGAACTATTTATTAAAATTGCAGCCAATTATTTATTCGATTAAGGGTTATTATGATCATCAACCATCAGCGACCAATCAGATCCTTGGTCTGAAAAGGTTTGGAAATTTGATGAGGGGGAAATGATAGAAAACTCTGGGCTCTTATTATTTGCAATTTCAACGGAGAATGACGTCTCAATAAGCTACTCGACAATTAAACAAAGCAAATAGAAATTCACCATCGACGGCACTTAGTTTGTGCAAGAAGATATATGAAGTCGGCATTCAACGAATTATAAAGGTTATAGAACCAATCTACAGTATCAACTATGTCGACATTCCTGAAGTTGAGGGAGGAATTTACTAACGAATTTACAGCAGTTATGATGGTCAACTAAAAAGTTATGGGAACAGAGCTATGATGGCAGCAAGAATATTCGAAATAACATAACATCAATCTCGCGGGAGAGATTAACATCTCATCTATCCCATGCATAAATTCTACATCTACAAGTCATTTCAACAACTAAAATGACAGCATATATCAGAACTTTGGCGTAAGAAGATAGAAGAAATTCCTGTACGAGAGTGGCCAAGGAGGACCCGGCGCTTTCAAGAGAGAAAGGGCTATCCCATCTCATACAAGAAGAATCACCAGTGGATGGAACGGCAACACGATGATGATGGAGTTCGAATCCCGGACCTGACCGCATGGGAACTTCTGTACGAGACCGCAGCAGACCAAACTACATCATGCAGTCTTGCGCTTGGAAACAATCCGTTTCTAAAGTACAGGAAAGGAAGCCCACTTCTAGCCATCTTTAAAGCAACACAAGGTAGTCTTCGGACCAACGATATGTCCCACTTTGTAGATTTTTGTAGACCTTTTAAGAATATCCGAAAAACTATTTATTAATGCCATTTTTCTACATTTGAATGATATTATTGTAATTTTCGCAGTTATATTTTCATAACTACATCATGCGGATGTTTATTCACGTTTTTCGTCGAATTTGAGAATTTGGAATTTTTCTTTAGAATTTTCCTTTGATTTTTTTGAATTTTGCGACTTTCGAAATTTGAATAGGGAGTTTAGTTCAGGATTTATTTATGGTAAAGTTTAAATGTGTTCAGATCACAATTTGTTAATTTTTGAATGGTAAGATATCGTTTTTTGTTAAGGATAATAATGACGGAAATTTATTCCAAGAATGTTATACAGAGATATGTTTTTAAAGAACGCAATTCTTAAAGATCTTATGTTGAGATCTACGCAAAGTCACGATCTGATAAATTATTAGACAGATTTGGTTAGAAATATTTGGTGACTAACAATTATAAAGTATTAAAATTTGTGAAAAATATATTAAAGGAAGAATATGTAAAGGAATACAATGTGAAGTTAACAAATACGAGTTTTAGCGTATTTTGAAGTAATAAGAATGTGAAGAAAGATTTACAGGAATATTGCAGCTAATTGAAAGCTTTTATAGAAATGTGCAGAATGCAAAGAAATAAGATTGTTATTTTAAGATTAGTATTTTATCGTAATACCTGTTAAATTAATTCATTGATAGAACCAGTATTTTTATTAAACATTTTTATTATGGTTGTTGCAACTATGAAAAGAATTTATTAACTATGAGAAGTGAGTTAAGAAGTATATGATTTTGAAAGGAACTGCGAAGCATCTCTGAGAGTGAGATGTATTATTCCCGCAGCAGACGGAGGTATTTGTTGTTTGACAATGGGCAATTGTGAAGCCATTGGTCAATTGTTGAAGGAATGTCTGTAGTGACAGACTTGCTTATATGTGAAGTTGAAATAGGATGTTTATGAAGATGCAGCATTATTGATGTTTATTAGTATTGGAAGTTATTACAATAGTCGCATCTAGTTGAAACTCCTTGAAATTCACAGGACAGCGGATCCTAGATGAAGTTAAATCTGATAGAAATTTTAGGATTTAATGGATCTTTGTTGAAACTGAGAGTAAACTGAGATCTATTAAATGGTTCTGAATTAGATATTGAATTAACGGTAATTATTCAACGCAGTAGAAGGTTGTATTTTTATTAAGTATTTTTTTATGAGAACAGATAAGTTGTAGGAGGTCTTTGAACTATGTCTCTACTGTACTTAATTGTATGGAATATAGAACCCCAGTTTGTCACAGTAACACGAACAAGACATAGTAGAGTGAAGAAGTATTTTCTGAAGTCCGTTGAGAGGCAGTAAAATGATAGGAAGACAATTTTATTTTATATTTTCAGGAGAGAGCAGTTGAAGCGTTGTATATATTTTATTTTATATTAAGTAGTTCTTGAACTATGACGTCACTATTTTGTGTTGTACATAAAATTATATTAAGTATTTTAAGAAAGTGTATTAAGAATTTAAAGATAGGTTTATAATTACATTTACGCGCATTAATTATTTTTAACTTGTAATTTAAATATATATATAGAATTTTATCGCTTCCAAGAGAAGAATTTAAATGATAGGACGCGGGAGATAATTGTATAGAGTAATGAATAGTATTTGTAATGACGGAGATCTGCGTCAGGGGTAACTTCATTTATTTTTGGGAATATTTAAATTTTAACTTATAACATTTTTCTTGTTATAAAACTCCCGTTACCTAGGGCACAGCAGTTGTTCGCTGTTATTTAAAACAAGATTATATTTAAGCTTACAAAAGCGTTTAAAATAATATTTCAAGGTTTCTCAAGGAAACGAACATGTATTTTATGTTTTTGAAGCAATGAAAAAGGAAGATTGTAGTTTTACGTGACCGTGAATCTTGTGATTATGAGCCACGGGACCTCCTTTTTTACGTGGAATCCGAACCACAGGACATGGCATTTCACTTCGAAAATCTCACATGCATTGACCGGGAATCGAACCCGTTGAAGCAATGACACTTGGTCATTAGAGTTTGTTCAAAGTTATTAGAGCATATAATCAATGCTAGTGATAGGAAACCTGTAATTGTTTAGCAATAAATACGACAGGCACGTGATTACGATTCCCAGATCTTTTATAGGAAATTGGCATTATCTTTGTAGTTAAATGGTAGAGGAATGTGCTGTAGGGTGGAAGTTCCCGAGGGACCTAATCCGCATCCTTACGCCCGAGATTTTCATAGATTCTCATTGTTCGTGAGTAGTTAGTAGTAGTTCCGTAGTTAGTTACTATAGCACATTCCGCTTTAAAAAAATCCTGTTCCTTATTCTGAGTGTTTCCGCCAAGTAGCACCATGCTGTTTTTAGCCGGGACTTCAAGATGCTACAATCCATTATTATTTCCAGCCTAGGATTTTGGTGGATCATCCAGTTATAAGGGTGCAGTACTAAGGTTAATAGGCAACGAGTTATGTGTACTGGTGTAATTATTAACAAGCAATTGGAAATTAGTGTAACCCGAAGTGAAATGAGACCTTCTATGAGTCTAATTCAGTCTGCAATCAGCGATTTAACAGTCTATTCACATGCGTTTAAATCATCTTAGTTGAGTCAACATTATCATTATCACCATCACCATCATCATCGTCATCAGCTGTACCATCAGTCGATGCAACTTCATTCTCCCTACAGCTTACTCCAATGCTGCCTTGTGAGGCATTGGTATTGCAGGTCATATTGTTTCTCTGCTTCAATTACCTGTCTGGAGACAGACAATGAGGAATTGAATGCCATTCTCTTCCCTTTGTGAGCTGAAGACTAGTAAGTGACGTATTGCAGACAGGATATAATTGACAGCTAATGGTGAACTTTTAAAACATTGAAATATTTTTCCTTCCATGAATTGTGTTACCATTGTGAGAATTACATTAAAAACCATCATGTTCCTGATGACTGTAACAACAAGAAACTTGTTGCTCTGACCAGTGTTTTCAATGAAATGATGTAATCATCCTTTTAACACACCTCCAAGTACGTTATTTTCAGCTAGCTGTGACTGAATCAGTGTCATGACCCATCATAGAAATGTCCTGGCATCAGAAATATCATGACTTATCATTTCAAATTGGCTTTTATCAATTGAATACATGTGAAATCCCTGTTCAGGCCAGAACAATTATCACTATGACTGATATGATGTTTTTAGTAAAAAGGTTTCCTTGGTGATGAAATTTGCTATCCCTCAAGATCATCGGATAATTACTGGGTGGAGGTTCTAGTTTTGCAATTGTGAACAAACACATTATAAGTCCACAGTTTTCACTTGTAGAATTAAGCGTTATTTGTCAGTTTAGGAGCTGTAAATTTTGCTGTAATTCGACATCAGTTACTGTAACACCTTTTTCTGTGTTACCATTCATAAGTCTTCATCATATCTTGGAATGCTCGTTATTTCTTTACATGCAGATTTCGCTCTAGAGATGGAAGTGTTGATGAGTTAGGATCAATTTTCCTGAGTACTTTGATTTCCGTATTCAGTTTTGCAAACTTACTGCAGTCATCAACTGATGAAAGTTCATTGAATGTTATATTAATTTTAGAATCATCGGCGGTAGTATTCTACTGATACTGGTATGACATTAAGATCTTGCTCATAGGCATTAAACGCACCGTTCACTGACGACCGTGCAGGCTTATACTTTCTATAGAGGCTCTTTGAAGGACTGTAGTGACAGGAAATGCTCGTTAACGCTCGATATGCAGCTTTAAAAGAGATTTCCTTCCTTTACATATTTTGTTTCCAGGTGAACTTCTTCCCCTTCTATCTATTTCAGTAGCAACTTCACTAGAACAGATCGAGTTTTCTTCTCTGTGATTCCATGATCACTATAGAAAGTTTATTAACATATATATGTTTCTTTTTACCATTTGTTTGAGTCTTCAGTATTTTAACTGGTTTGATGCAGTTCTCCATGCCTCACCACCCTGAGACAAACTTTTCCTCCCTGCATAGCTAACACACCTTAAATCCGAGACAATTTGTTCAATATACTGAACCCATGTACTGTTGGTTCAATCGCCGAATCCATCATTTATTGGTAAAGGAAGGGAGGAAAGATACAGTCTTCAGAGGAACATAGAAAGATTTTATACAAGAGGACTGGTTTAATGTTGTGCAATAGTAAGAGCCCAGGTGGCTCCAGGAACTGATATCACGCGTGACGCACCGATAAGGAGCGATCATGGCTATAATTAGAACGAGAGGAACTTTCCGTCCGGAGTGAGCGAGAGAAGGTTTCGGAAATTGAGCTTACGCTGCAGTAAAATGGCATCCTCGCAGTTGTGCAAGAAGAAGAATAATTAGATTTAAGCCACTTGCGAGAATATAATTAACAAAAGAAATACATCATTGTGAATCATTTTGGAATAAAGATTTTTTTGTGGGAAAAGATGTTATATTAATTGCCCAGGAAAGAAGTGCAAATGCGGCATTACGTAATTAAAAGTTCCCCGAGACCCGAGGTGGTAGGGATTACAAATAAAACTCAACACCCACGTATCTGAAGAGCAAATATTATTTAATATCTCAGAATTGTACGATCGATTTTTATGTGCATAGAAGTCAGTTTACGTTTAGAAAACGAGCTTTCCAGAGATATAATTTTCAAAAGAGTGCGACTATTGCTTCAAAAGTTAGTTATGAAAAGGACGAGGATTTTATCTTTTTGTAGCCAAAAGGTATAAAAGTCCTGACAGAGCCAAGCTAATCATGCAGTATTATTCTGTCCAGGGGACGTGACGCTACATCACATCGAATGCAGTTTACAGCAGACCTCGTGGGGAGGTGCTGCATCACAGTGTCCAGATCATAGTACGAGAAGTATCATCATAGTATCGCCGTGTGAAGACTTAGTAAAATCCTAGTACAGGATTTAGTTCAACAAGCGTCAGTCTTTATAGTGAAAGTTCTGTATTACAGTCAAAGTTAGGCTGCGAACTTAAAGAATAGGCGATAGGTCTTCAAATAACAGTTCAGTTAAACGACCAAAAGTATCGTAACGTTTTGAAGTACCAACGATCGTGAAACAAACATTTCTAGCAAAGTTAAGGAACCCGATCAGGGTCGGACGAAATAAGTAGCGCCTAGTGTACCGATAAGATAGGGACTAGAGCGAAGAAAATAAGAAGGGAAAATTTAATCCAAGACATTGTCTAACAGGAGACAAACGAACAGTAAAAGCATTAAGCTACAAACTAAGGAATAGCAGTAAATGCTAGAGAATCATAGGTCACCGATAAAGTATTCGAGAGGCCGTAAATAGGACAGACTGTATCTAGACAAACTAAATAGTGTCTAGAAAGAAACGACTTCGAGCTAGTAAAAATAGAAGCCGAATAGTCAGGAAACCGGATCTGAAGAATTACCGTTCCAGGGAGGGGAGATTAATTGAGACTTTCATCATCTTGCTAGATAGGGAGCCAACGTCTAAGAGTGTCAACCCTTGGAAACGGGAAAGAAGGAATCACGTGTGTAAGGCAAAAAGCAAAGCCTTAGTGATTAAAAGCAGTGTAATATAGTAAAATTTGTGTTAGTGTAATAATTTTTAGTGAATTTATTGTGTATGATAAAAGAATACAAAATTGTATTCCATATGTTACCAGTGTTGAAGGTAAATAATGTGTATGTGTATCAAGAAGTGTCAGTGTGTGAAATGGAATTAGGGAAGATGGCTTAAACACATTGAGTGGGCAAAAATGAAACATCGCTGGAAAATACGGTCGGTGACCGTCATATCATGTGAGTAACCATTTCATTATGTTATGTGTTGGGGAATATTTGTGTACAATCCACCTGAGAATGAAAAAATAGGGATGTTTTTGAATAACAAATAACAGAATAATAGCGCGATCTGAACGATTTGAAATGAGAAAGTATAAAATAATTAGGTGAAATAAATAAATCCCGTGGGGGTAATGTTTGAAATAAAATATCAGTGTAGTTGATAAATGATTTAAATATGTGAAAGCAAGCGTAATAATAATAATAATAACAATGATATAAATGAATAAAGATTATGATGAATTATAGAAAGTAGTAGCTTATGAGCTCCTTTAAAAGAATTAATACATGTTGTGAACACATGTTCTTAAGATAAAGCGATTATTGCATGGGAGTGTATTAATATAAAATTGAGATGTATAATCAAATGTTGATTTTTGAATTTATCAGTTCATTGAAGGCAACTTGGCTCAATAATATGTAAGCACTGTGAAGCGCATTAAAGAATGTTGTTACGCAAGGAATGCGTTAAATATACTCGGTAATTATGAAAGGCATTTGGTCGTGGTAATTGAGCTATGGTAAGTCCTCTAAATAGTGATGTGATCACGAGGCCATGTGTGTATTGTGTTGTAAAAGGGTGCGAAATATTTATTGTATTATGAGCGCAGGTTCAAGGCAATGGCCACCCTAAGTCGCGAATGTTATAAGTCCTCCAGTATGGGATATGGTTCCCGAGGCAGTTGAAAGAGTCGAACCTAGATTCGTCTATTGTTGAAGCCCCTAAATATTTGTTGTTGTATTGAATTACTCTTACCCACCAATGAGGATACTTCATAATTAATACATGCCGAGTTTAAGAGAATAGGTTTTGTGAACCTCAATACGTTGTTAAAATAAAATAATGAAAGCCTTGCTTGTTCAGAGAACTACATTTAAGAAACAGCTGTATGAAGCTAAGAGTCGCTCGTCCCGTGTGGGCGAAGACCGTGAAGTCTCCCTCCCCGCAATATATCACGCTAAGTGGCCAGGCCAGACCCTTACTATTCATGTTGTGGTAGGTCTGAAGAGCCGTCCGTTTGAAGTTATAGTACACAGAAGTGTTAAGAGTTGTTTTAACGACCCGGTCTTCGAACCGAGGTTCTTGTAGATGAAGATTACCGCTTGCAAGTTCAGATCGTTGCTTTCTATGGATATGATGGTCTTTTAAGACAAATAATGATAAATCCCTAATGTAATGTTATATAATGTAGTGATTCACGAGTTTAGTGAGGACAATTAGATTCCGGGAGTGATCTTAATTTTTGACGTGTTCAAGTAGTCTTCTATAACTCGGGAGTACGCAAGTGTTTCCCAATTACGGTAGTGAATTGTTGGCTTGAGGGAGGTGGTAACCTAAGAACATTGTGAAAGCCCAAAGTTTAAGTAAATGAGTAAAAGTACTTTAATAAGAATTATATATTGTTTTAATTATAAAATACTCATATAATAGATAGTGATGTGTTGTAAAAAATGGGATAACTCAGTTTATATTGAAAAGTATCGATTCTATTGGAGCACTTGATTTTATTGAATTTTAAAAGGGCACTCACTATATGGAAGTGAAAAGAAATATAAGTTTGTTGGTTTATGAGAAAACCATTTATTTATGATTTAATCATTGTTTGATTATGTATTCCTTGTTTACTTTGAACAAGTTAGAATTATGGGTCAGTATTTTATTTGTTTAATTTGTTGTAGCGCCATATATTTGGTTAATTAAATGTTTTATAGTAGGAGTTGATTTTGTTTATTTATTTTGGAAGTGTATCCTCTATTTAATCCAAAATGTGTAAGTCACAGAGTGGGAGAACATACCATAACCCCGAAAATCCCGATTTGAGCATTGCTGGCATACTGTGATTTGCATATTTCATGCTGAAAAGGGCACATGGGGGCATAGAAGTAATGTGCTTGGATTAATAACTAGAGGAACACTTACGACGGTCATATCATGTAAAAGTAAAGTAATGATAGAAGTAGCTACAAAATATAAGGTTAACTGACCGCATGGGACCCTGGAAACTCACACCGAGCAGCCCTAAATATAATTAACCCCCTAGCAACCCTGCCAAATGGCGCCCAACGAGGGGATGAGTTTTCCTAGGGAAAACCCGAGTTTTCTTGAAAAATCAAAATTTTCATTAAAAAAATGGTTTTTCGAAATTTTTGAATTTTTAAATCACTTCCATAAAGGTTTTGACATTGAATGAGTATATCAAAAGGGTACGTTTTAGTAAACACCCGTACCAAGGTAAAATTTTGGAAATTGGGACACAAGCGTTCGGAGTACCATCTCTCATGCATGAACCGGCGATGTGGCATGATAGCCCACTGTATTCTATAAGAGAATAAAATGACATTAAGTGAGGCGATGCAGAGGCTCTTCGACGCCTTAAAGGCGGACAGCAGTGAACAGCTAGAAGCCATAAATGAGAATTTAAAAGCCCTTAAAACTGACAGTGTTAAGATAGAGAATAAATTGGACAGCCAACAGGGTGAAAATAAAAAGGATTTCGAATCCATAAATCAGAGTTTGGGATCTCTCAAAATTAATAGTGATTGCATGGGGAATAAATTAGAAGCTATCGAGGCCGACTGTATAAGAATGAACAGTGAACTGAAGGCTGAGATAGATAAAATGAAAACGGAAAATGGGGATAACATTAAAGAACAGTTGAAAGTTGTAAAAGATGAGACGTTAGAGTCTATAAAAGCCGACAGTAAAGCAAATAATGAGGTACTGAAGGCTGAAATTGAGAAAATAAAGAAAGAATCAAATGAACTCCAAGGAAGTTTAACAGAGACAATGAATAACAAATTTCAAGGTTTTGACACTGAGTTTGGGATTAAGTTAAATGAGTTAAAAGGGGAAATCACAAGTAAAATTGAAAGGGAAAATGGGGTACTTAAGTTAGAATTGCAAGACAAAATAAAGACTTTAGAAGACAGTACGGTAAATTCCCAAACTAAATGTCAAGAAAATTTTGAAAATTTAAATAATAAATTTGGTTCTATGAAGATTAAATTAAATGAAATGGAAGAAACAGGTAAAAAGAATGTAGACGATTGTAAAAATGTACTTGTGAACCAGATCCAAGGGGTGCATAAAGAGTTGAAAGATCAGATAAAATCCAACATGGGTCTTTGTGAAAAATCCTGGGATGAGATAAAAGATAGTCTTGATAGGCTAGAAGGTAGATTTAAAGGGGTGGAGAACCAAGTAGAAAAACTCGAGGGAAAAGTAGAGGAAGTTCAGACCGAAGTAAATGAGATGAAAAGTCAAAATCAAAAGGATGTGATGGACTTGAAAGATCAATTTGAGCGTTTTACCGGGCAGGTAGATGATAACTTGTGGAAGCACGAAGCTGAAATAAATAAGAGATTAGGTACATATGAAGAGCATCTCCAGGGAGAAAGAAAGCTACGAGATAAAGAAAATCAGGCAAATACCCAGAAGATAGATGAAATAAGTAAGGGTATCAATGGGGTTCAGGAAACCATGGAAACCTTAAAGGGACAAGTAGGAAAAACTAATACTGAAGTAAAACTTGTCAAAGATGACTTAACGGAATTGTATAAAAATCAAGGGAAAACTGAGGAAAAGTTTGAGGAAATTAAGGGAGAAATGGTCAAAGGACAAAAGGAAATGGAGAAAAAGATAAAGGAGATCCGAGAGGACTTAGATACCAAAGGTGTCGTTAAACCAGAAATTATAGACAAACAGGTCATGGTCATCAAGAAAGAGGTAGAAGATCAATTAGCGGAAATCAGGGATAGTTTCAGGGAAGAGAAATTCCAACTCAAACAAGTAGTGGAAGACAGGAAAAAGAATCAAGAAAGAATTCAGAATGAATTAGGATCACGGTTGGAAAGGACTGAACACAAGAACAGTCAAATGGAAATTCAACTCATGGCTCATGAAGAAAGTGCCCGAAGAGAAAGGAAATTAGAATTTGAAAGTCAGGATGAATTTCAAAAGACAGGATGGGTAGATCCCCATGAACGAGGCACTAATCAAGATAGGGACTTAGGAGGGGAGAGCCCTTATAAGAACCCAGGATATCCAATGGCGTTGTCAACTCCTTATCTGAACCAAACAAATGGTCAAATAATAAATATCATCAAGTCAAATGAGGGCAGACCGGTAAAGTTTACGGGGAATAATATGTCGATTACTCCTAAATACTGGTTGAAGGAGGTCGCAGAGTACTTGAATGAAATGAAAGTTCCTCAGGATCGGAGACTGAGAGCAATTGAGAAGCTATTGGCAGGTGATTGTCTCACCTGGTTCAGGAGTTTCAGGTATACATTTGACACGGTGGAAGGTTTTAGAGAAGCTTTTCTAAAACGATATTGGGCAGCAGATGTACAAGAAAATCTGAGGCTAGATCTGTACTCTAGGAAGTATAGTACGAATGCCCCCACTAAATATTCAGAATTTTACACCGCTCAGCTGTGTAAATTCCGGGAACTTGACATTGCTCCTGCTGAGAACGACCTGTGTGCCGCCATTGCAAGACAACTTCCATATGAGATACAGAGGTTGTTAATCTCATCTATAGCCAGAAGTGCTGTGGAAGTGGAGAGTGTATTACGTCAATTAGATATGACGACTTCACACGTTACTCCCAGGCATCAAAGACAGACTGAACAAGTACACATAGCTAGCAGTCAAGAAGATAGAGAAAACCCTTTGACCAGAAATCAGTCAACTAGTACAAATACTCAGGGATTGGGTTGAGAATATGGACATCAAGAGCCTAGGGGAATACAGCCATACTATAGAGGAGGATATCGAGGAAGAAATCCTAGAAATACGGGTTATAGGCAACAAGAAAACCGACCCTATAACAATAATAATCAGAGGCAGGATAACAGAAAGAGATGGGAGAATTATCCCAGAAGGAATGTGAGACCAGAGGATAGAGACGATGAATATCGGGCCGAAATAGAAGAGAGGTATCAGGAAAGTCTTCGTTACATGAATGAACGAACAGACGAACCTGAAATGCAAAGAGTCCGTTGGAGTGAGGCAATAAAGAACCGAAAATCACCCGACCGATTAGAAGGAGCTCAAAGCTTGGAGTTACAAGCTCAATTGAAGAATGAGGGGAAAGGAAACCCTCAGGATAAAAAAAACTCCAAATTTAAATCATCAAAAGTGGAAACATACCAGGAGCTGGGAGGAGGTTGGGATTGTAAATTGGATAGCGAGACCAGATGAGCTAATTAAAGAGGATGTGGAAGGAATCCCACCTATTAGAAGGGAATTACCTATTATCATGTTAAGGATAGAAGGATTACTGGTCAGGGCATTAATTGATACGGGATCAACCATAAGTTTAATAACGCAAACCCTCTTAAATGAATTGGAAACAAGAGGCCGCATATTGAAAATTCCCACCTCAAGTGTGAAGATTAAGGGAATTATTCCGGAAAAATCTTTGACATGTAGATTTCAGGTATACATTGATTTGATCATGGGTAATGCTGAAATTTCACAATGCTTTTTGCTGGTGACTCAATTGCCATATAATGTCATATTAGGTATTGATTTTATCCGTGAGAACAAGGTCATAATAGACCTAGCGCAAAACTGCATTAGGATTCAAGGAGAGGATGTGGACGGGCAAAACATTAATTTACAAGAACAGGATGCAAAAATAGAAGAACAGGTATGGCATGTGGAAGAAGTGACCGAGGAAGGTTGTAGGGACATAGAAAAAGTATTTGAAGTCCTAAACATAGAACTTGAAGATAGTCTGGAGACTGGGTTCGAGACCAACCTGTCAGGAAAAATAGAGGAAGATAAAGTTAACCTCGAAAACAAGGAAAAATTAAAGGAATTGCTATTAAATTACAGGGACGTATTTGATTCCAAGCCAGGAAAGATTAAAAATTTTAAATACGCTTTTCAAGTAAATGATTGGGCACCGTTCAAACAAAAACCATACCCGGTTGCAGAAAAACATTACACACAAACAAAGAAAACACTGCATGAGATGAGTGATGCAGGTGTTATAGAAAAGATGGCGACACCATATGTTAGTACGTTAGTTATTGTGAGTAAACCGGATGGCTCAGTAAGGGTGTGTTTGGATGCCAGGAATTTGAACGCGAAAATTATACCAGAAAATGATTCGGCACCTCCCATAAAAGAAATACTGAGGAAATTTAAAGGCAAGAAGATTTTTACAAATATCGACATGACTTCTTCATATCATCATCTCGAACTTGAAGAGAAAACCAGTCTCTTAACTGGATTTCAGTTCGATCAACAAACGTATTGCTTCAAGAGATGTCCGTTTGGTTTGAAGACCGCGGGATCCGCCTTAATAAGTGCGCTTGATCGTAACCTGTCAGAGGAAGTGAAAGATTGCACTATCCGTTATGTGGATGACATATTGCTTACCTTGGAAACCATTCAGGAACACTTGGAAAAGTTAAAGAAATTATTGGAAGATTTAAGTAGGGCTAACTTTAAGATTATCTTGAAGAAATAAATTTTTTTCAGAGACAAGTTACGTTTTTGGGGCATGTGATTGATAAGGATGGTGTCAAACCAAATCCATGCAAATTAGAATCGATAAGAGTTTTTCCCAGGCCGTTGAAGCTGAAAAACGTTCGCCAGTTTTTGGGATTGATTGGATTCTTCTCAGGACATTGTCCGTCATATACCACAACTGTTGCACCCCTACAGGACCTTCTGAAGAAGGGGGGCAAGTGGAAATGGACGGAGGAAACAGAAAAAGCGTTTATAGAGGCCAAAGAAATGCTCTTAAATTATGTGAAGCTAGGATATCCTGATTTTAATCAGAGATTTGTAATACAAACGGATGCATCCCAAATTGGAATAGGGGCAATGCTATATCAGGAAAACCCGGATAACCCTGAGAAGAAAAATTATCTAGCTTTGACAAGTCGGAGACTGAAACCACACGAGAAAAATTATACAATCAGCGAGATCGAGCTGTTAGCGATATTGCACGCGTTGCAATATTGGCGAAAGATTGTATATGGGTTTCAAGTCACATTAAGGACTGATCATAAAGCCTTAACCTTTTTGATGAAGACGGATTTATCCAGTCAAAGGTTGATGCGTTGGGCTTTATACATACAGCAGTTCGATGTAAATATAGAGTATTGCCCGGGAAAAGAAAATGTATTTCCAGATTATTTAAGTAGACAGCCAGAGTCCACAGAAGAGGAAGTAATGGCTATTGATTTGGAAGACAGAGATCAGCGCACTTTAAATGAATTAAGAAGCATTGGTCAGCGACAACGTGAGGATCCATGGATGAACATGCTCATATCTTTCTTGGAGGAGAGTTTGATAAGAGGAACACCTGCATATACTGAAGCAAATAAGATAGTTCAGGATTATACTTTCTTTAATGGATTATTGTATAAGTTTGCGGACTCTGACCATACACGATTGAGGATCGTTGTACCTGCTATTTTGCAGAGGAAAAAGGTATGGTTGACCCATAGATCGTTTGGATATATGGGAGTCGACAAAACAGTCTCGATGCTGAAAGAAGCATTTGTATGGCCGAGACTGAGAGAACCTGGTTAGGGATACGCTCAAGACATGTGATCTATATCAAAGGATTAAGCCAAATGCGTTTTGATGAGACAAAAGCCAATACCATTGTTGCCCGAGAGGCCAGGTCAAATTATTTCTATTGACAATTTCGGACCTTTGCCAAAGGCTAGGAGAGGAAATAGACACATAATGGTGGCTATGGATGTTTTCACAAAAATGGTTGTCCTTGCTCCCATACAGAAGACTAGTACCAAACAGGTGTTAAAACGACTCAAAGAATAAGTGATACCTATTCTGGGTAAACCCGAGAATTCGTTGTCGGATCACGGTAGTTGTTTTACAAGTGTAGAATTTAGACAGGAATTAGAGAGACTTGGAATACGTCAGATATTGTCTAGTATTCGCCATCCTGAGGCAAATCCTGTGGAAAGAATTATGAGGGAAACGGCGAAGTATTGTAGGATATACTGTGCCGAGGAAAATTGGAAATGGATAGATATCCTTGATATTATCGAATTTTGTATAAATAATACAATCCATGAGTCTACGGGAGAGATACCAATAACGTTACATCGGAATGAGCAACCAGAGAGACCTTGGAGTCTGGTCATTCCTAGGCCAGCAGACGCTCAGCCTGGAAGAGATGTACGAATTAGAAGAGCCTTTGAGCATCTAAAAGCTCAAGCTGATAAAAGGCAAAGGAGAAACAGGCACAAGATGTATCATCGACCACTATTAGCAGGAGAAATCGTGTTAGAGAAAAGACCAGCCATTTCGGATCCAGGGAACCGTGTGTACAAGAAATTCCAGAAAATGTACCACGGACCGTATCAAATAATAAGAGATTTAAGAAATAATGCCTATAGAATTCGGCACTGTGAAACGAATCACGAAGTGACCATGAATTCAGCGAATTTAAAAGTATATTACCCTCCCGAAGACTTCGATGAAGCAAATGAACAAGCCCTGGTTATGGAACGATTCAGAGATGATGAATCCACTTTTGATAGAAACAAAAGTAAGTTAGAAGGAGGAAATAGAGCTCAACCATTCAATTGCGAATGCGAATTAGAGAAACTGTATTGTGAGATAAGAGAAATAATTGATTTTGTTGAAGAAGAAAATTTCAATTTAAGAAGAGAAATGAGGAAATAAAGAAACGGGTAGGGATAGACCACACCCGTAACGTAGAATTATGTTCTGTAGACTTTTAGTCCAGAAAAATAAGAAAGGAAGAACGGGTAGGGACAGAGCGTACTCAAACTACACTATTACCGGAAATGACTTAAAAGGGGGAAAATCCTAATTATCGTGGGATTCCATGAGAAGAGAGACTAAAGGTACTGAGAAATGTTATGATGGCTTCGACACTGAAAAAAGGAAAATAAGATTTTTACGAAAATTATTGAAATAAATTTCCTCAAAATTTCGAAAATTTATTTATCTAAGGAGGGGAGATTTGAACCCATGTACTGTTGGTTCAAGCGCCGAATCCATCATTTATTGGTAAAGGAAGGGAGGAAAGATACAGTCTTCAGAGGAACATAGAAAGATTTTATACAAGAGGACTGGTTTAATGTTGTGCAATAGTAAGAGCCCGGGTGGCTCCAGGAAATGATATCACGCGTGACGCACTGATAAGGAGCGATCATGGCTATAATTAGAACGAGAGGAACTTTCCGTTCGGAGTGAACGAGAGATGGTTTCGGAAATTGAGCTTACGCTGCAGTAAAATGGCATCCTCGCAGTTGTGCAAGAAGAAGAATAATTAGATTTAAGCCACTTACGAGAATATAATTAACAAAAGAAATACATCATTGTGAATCATTTTGGAATAGAGATTTTTGTGTGGGAAAAGATGTTATAATAATTGCCCAGGAAAGAAGTGCAATTGCGGCATTACGTAATTAAAAGTTCCCCGAGACCCGAGGTGGTAGGGATTACAAATAAAACTCAACACCCACGTATCTGAAGAGAAAATATTATTTAATATCTCAGAATTGTACGATCGATTTTTATGTGCAAAGAAGTCAGTTTACGTTTAGAAAACGAGCTTTCCAGAGATATAATTTTCAAAAGTGTACGACTATTGCTTCAAAAGTTAGTTATGAAAAAGACGAGGATTTTATCTTTTTGTAGCCAAAAAGTGTAAAAGTCCTGACAGAGCCAAGCTAATCATGCAGTATTATTCCGTCCAGGGGACGTGACGCTACATCACATCGAATGCAGTTTACAGCAGACCTCGTGGGGAGGTGCTGTATCACAGTGTCCAGATCATAGTACGAGAAGTATCGTCATAGAATCGCCGTGTGAAGACTTAGTAAAATCCTAGTACAGGATTTAGTTCAACAGGCGTCAGTCTTTATAGTGAAAGTTCTGAATTACAGTCAAAGTTAGGCTGCGAACTTAAAGAACAGGCGATAGGTCTTCAAATAACAGTTCAGTTAAACGACCAAAAGTATCGTAACGTTCTGAAGTACCAACGATCGTGAAACAAACATTTCTAGCAAAGTTAAGGAACCCGATCAGGGTCGGACGAAATAAGTAGCGCCTAGTGTACCGATAAGATAGGGACTAGAGCGAAGAAAATAAGAAGGGAAAATTTAATCCAAGACATTGTCTAACAGGAGACAAACGAACAGTAAAAGCATTAAGCTACAAACTAAGGAATAGCAGTAAATGCTAGAGAATCATAGGTCACCGATAAAGTATTCGAGAGGCCGTAAATAGGACAGACTGTATCTAGACAAACTAAATAGTGTCTAGAAAGAAACGACTTCGAGCTAGTAAAAATAGAAGCCGAATAGTCAGGAAACCGGATCTGAAGAATTACCGTTCCAGGGAGGGGAGATTGATTGAGACTTTCATCATCTTGCCAGATAGGGAGCCAACGTCTAAGAGTGTCAACCCTTGGAAACGGGAAAGAAGGAATCACGTGTGTAAGACAAAAAGCAAAGCCTTAGTGATTAAAAGCAGTGTAATATAGTAAAATTTGTGTTAGTGTAATAATTTTTAGTGAATTTATTGTGTATGATAAAAGAATACAAAATTGTATTCAATATGTTACCAGTGTTGAAGGTAAATAATGTGTATGTGTATCAAGAAGTGTCAGTGTGTGAAATGGAATTAGGGAAGAATGCTTGAACACATTGAGTGGGCAAAAATGAAACATCGCTGGAAAATACGGTCGGTGACCGTCATATCATGTGAGTAACCATTTCATTATGTTATGTGTTGGGGAATATTTGTGTACAATCCACCTGAGAATGAAAAAATAGGGATGTTTTTGAATAACAAATAACAGAATAATAGCGCGATCTGAACGATTTGAAATGAGAAAGTATAAAATAATTAGGTGAAATAAATAAATCCCGTGGGGGTAATGTTTGAAATAAAATATCAGTGTAGTTGATAAATGATTTAAATATGTGAAAGCAATCGTAATAATAAAAATAATAACAATGATATAAATGAATAAAGATTATGATGAATTATAGAAAGTAGTAGCTTATGAGCTCCTTTAAAAGAATTAATACATGTTGTGAACACATGTTCTTAAGATAAAGCGATTATTGCATGGGAGTGTATTAATATAAAATTGAGATGTATAATCAAATGTTGATTTTTGTATTTATCAGTTCATTGAAGGCAACTTGACTCAATAATATGTAAGCGCTGTGAAGCGCATTAAAGAATTTTGTTACGCTAGGAATGCGTTAAATATACTCGGTAATTATGAAAGGCAGTTGGTCGTGGTAATTGAGCTATGGTAAGTCCTCTAAATAGTGATGTGATCACGAGGCCATGTGTGTATTGTGTTGTAAAAGGGTGCGAAATATTTATTGTATTATGAGCGCAGGTTCAAGGCAAAGGCCACCCTAAGTCGCGAATGTTATAAGTCCTCCAGTATGGGATATGGTTCCCGAGGCAGTTGAAAGAGTCGAACCTAGATTCGTCTATTGTTGAAGCCCCTAAATATTTGTTGTTGTATTGAATTACTCTTACCCACCAATGAGGATACTTCATAATTAATACATGCCGAGTTTAAGAGAATAGGTTTTGTGAACCTCAATATGTTGTTAAAATAAAATAATGAAAGCCTTGCTTGTTCAAAGACCTACATTTAAGAAACAGCTGTATGAAGCTAAGAGTCGCTCGTCCCGTGTGGGCGAAGACCGTGAAGTCTCCCTCCCCGCAATAAATCACACTAAGTGGCCAGGCCAGACCCTTACTATTCATGTTGTGGTAGGTCTAAAGAGCCGTCCGTTTGAAGTTATAGTACACAGAAGTGTTCAGAGTTGTTTTAACGACCCGGTCTTCGAACCGAGGTTCTTGTAGATGAAGATTACCGCTTGCAAGTTCAGATCGTTGCTTTCTATGGATATGATGGTCTTTTAAGACAAATAATGATAAATCCCTAATGTACTGTTATATAATGTAGTGATTCACGAGTTTAGTGAAGACAATTAGATTCCGGGAGTGATCTTAATTTTTGACGTGTTCAAGTAGTCTTCTATAACTCGGCAGTACGCAAGTGTTTCCCAATTACGGTAGTGAATTGTTGGCTTGAGGGAGGTGGTAACCTAAGAACATTGTGAAAGCCCAAAGTTTAAGTAAATGAGTAAAAGTACTTTAATAAGAATTATATATTGTTTTAATTATAAAATACTCATATAATAGATAGTGATGTGTTGTAAAAAAAAGGGATAACACAGTTTATATTGAAAAGTATCGAGCCTATTGGAGCTCTTGATTTTATTGAATTTTAAAAGGACACTATATGGAAGTGAAAAGAAATATAAGTTTGTTGGTTTATGAGAAAACCATTTATTTATGATTTAATCTTTGTTTTATTATGTATTCCTTGTTTACTTTGATCAAGTTAGAATTATGGGTCAGTATTTTATTTGTTTAATTTGTTGTAGCGCCATATATTTGGTTAATTAAATGTTTTATAGTAGGAGTTGATTTTGTTTATTTATTTTGGAAGTGTATCCTCTATTTAATCCAAAATGTGTAAGTCACAGAGTGGGAGAACATACCATAACCCCGACAATCCCGATTTGAGCATTGCTGGCATACTGTGATTTGCATATTTCATGCTGAAAAGGGCACAATACTGTATTCTAACCTTGATCTACCCCTACAGTTCTTGTCCTCGACCTTTCCTCCTATAACTATGTTTGCTATTCTTGAGTGTCTTTTATGTGCCCTACCAACCTATCTCTTCTCTTCACTAGCAGTCACCAGAAATATCTCTACTCTCCCACTAGTCTTAACACATCTTCATTTCTTACTCTATCTACCAATCTGATCTTCGTCTTCCTCCTGTAACACCACATTTCAAATGCATTTATTCTCTTCTTTTCTGCTGCGCCAACAGTCCAAGTTTCACTTCCATAGAGCACCATGCTCCATACTTTCAAAAATGACTTCCTAGTATCTATATCTGTATTCGATGTAGAAACAAAATCTCTTCTGTAGAAATGCTTTCCTTGCCTGAGCCAACCTATTTGTATACCCTCTTTGCTTCATCCATCACTGGTTATTTTGCTTTCCAAGTAACATAAGTTTCCTACTTCCTTTAGATTTTCACCTGCCAATTCGACATCCATGGGCGTCTCTGATTTCTTTCAGCTTCATTCCATTATTTTTATTTTACATTTGTTGATTTTCTTCATGAATTATTTCCTCACGACGGAGTCCATACGATTTAAAAGTGCATTCCAATCCTACCGATTGAGTTGCTACGCTGCATAGGTGATGAAGGTCTGATCAGGTTATTTCACTTGGTGTGTAGGGTTTATGAGACAGGTGAGGTTCCCTCGGATTTCTAGAAGAATGTTATCATCCCTCTACCAAAGAAAACAAGAGCTGACAGATGTAAAGATTACTGTACAATCAGCTTGATCATTCATGCTTCAAAGATCCTAACTAGAATAATTTAGAAGTTGAAATTATCTCTCCTTGAATCTTTACTCCTACTTAACATGTTTCTCTAAGTTTATTCATTGCTTGTTCAATGTATAGATTGAGAAGTACGGGTAATATATTGCAGCCTTGCCTTTCACCTTTCTGAATACCAGCTTCTCTCTTATGTCCTTCGGCTCGAATAACCGCCGTATTGTTTCTGTATTGATCACCCTCCTATCACTGTACTTTATTCCAATCCTTTTCAAAATGCCAGACAACTTACTCCAATCAGCGTTATTAAAAGCCTTTGCTAGTCTACAGATGCCATGATCGTTCTCTTATCTTTCCTTATTCTGCCTTCCAAGATCAACCTAAGAGTTTGAACAGCTTCCCTTGTTTCTAAATTTCTCCTGAAACCAAACTTCTCTTGACCCAACTCTGTTTCTATCTGTCTTTCCATCTTCTTCTAAATTATTCTAGTTATTATCTTTGAAGCATGAATGATCAAGCTGATTGTACAGTAATCTTTACATCTGTCAGCTCTTGTTTTCTTTCGTAGAGGGATGATAACATTCTTCTAGAAATCCGAGGGAACCTCACCTGTCTCATAAACCCTACACACCAAGTGAAATAACCTGATCAGACCTTCATCACCTATGCAGCGTAGCAACTCAATCGGTAGGACCTACAGTATATCATCTATGCCTGGATCTTTGAAGCATGGGTGATCAAGTTGATTGTCAGCTCTTGCTTTCTTCGGCATGATAACATTCTTATTGAAATTAGAGGGTACCTCACCTTTCTTATAAATCCTACATTCCAAGCAGCGGCGGCTGGTCCAAGTGCAGCAGGGGGTTCACTGCTTGTGTCCTACAGTTAGTATCGTTCAAGTTAAACAAATTGGACCAGCTTTCGTAGCGCTATGCTCTCACAATGCAAGGCTAATATGCACTGCTGTGCAAAACTTGAGGACGAACTGTTGCATTTTGTGTCACTGCCAGTAACAAAGCTCGTTGAACCTCAAACCATACATGGGAAGACCTGCTGCAGCATGTTATGGAAGGCAACTGAAAGGAATATTCGATATTACGAACAGAAATGCCACTTTTACACAGAGACAATACATTACACGTAAGTCCCTGCGACCCATGATGATCCCGTGGACATCACAAGAGAGGGGACATGGTTCTTAAATGGGTGTGTTATCTCCACGAACGGCGAAGCATGCTCTGAAACGAGTTTCCACGCTGGCCACAAGATTGGTAAGGAGTTCTGGAAATGTTATGTGGCTTCATCTATCTCGTCCTTAAATTTTGCACAGCAGTGTACCTTCTTTGTGTAGTAGTACTGTCGCAACTGTCCTGCATAACCACCAGCCCCATTCGGACGAGCCGCTGCTGATACCAAGTGAAATAACCTGATAAGACCTTCATCACCTATGCAGCGTAGCAAATCTATCGGTATATCCTCTAATCTTGGTGCTTTGTTCCTGCTTAAGTCTTCCAATGCTCTATCAAATTCTGATCTCAATATTAAATCTCCTTTCTCATCCTCATCAATTTACCCTGTCCTTTCCTTTACATGATTCTCAATCTCCTTACCCTTTTACAAATACTACATGTAAGCTTTACACCTCTCTCCCTTTTCTTCCATATCTCTTAGAGGTTCTCCATCTGAGTCCTTAATATTACAGCACTTAGTCTCCCTTTCCCCAAAAGTACTCTTAATCCTTCGATAAGCTGTATCTACTTTTTCTACTTTCAGAAAATTTTCTATACCTGCACATTTCTCATTCAACCATTTTTCTTTCGCTTCTTTGCACTTCATGTTTACATAATTTCTCAGACAACTGTCTTCTGCTTTCCACCTTCCATCTCTTGTATTCTTGTGCTTCCGCCAAAAAAAGGGGAAACTTTACATATAGAAAAACATTTTAGCGAGAAATTGGATTCTAAGATTTTTCTTGTTTTAGAGCATGGCATAGGATTCCTCATTTCCCATTAAAACTCTAGTGTCCACTTTGCTGTTGTTCCATGTCAATTTGCCCGTGCTTCTAACGCAGCTTGTTTCTTAAAAGTTCTTTTTGTATTTATCGTCTAATAGAAATAAACATAAATTGTTCTATGGTGGGTTTACGAATAGGACGCACAATTCAGGGAAAATATAAAGAAAGTCGTCCTAGGAACGAAATATGAAAAAAATAAGTTACGTTAGAAAGCTAATGCTAAAAATTAATATGGCAAAAAATAAAATGTTGACAATTTTGAAGACTTTAGGCATTCCGGAGCCCTTTAAGAAAGGTAATTCAAGCAAATTAGGCGTCAGGAATGAAGTAGAATAAAAATAGAATACCCTCTGTTCCAAATCTCGCATAGCCAGAGATTGGGACGAGAGTATTATTTATTACAACCATCACCTGATAGGCTACATGTGATTATTAGTTACTGCGATTCCCCAATAGCCTAACACACAAATCCTTCTCAGTAAGATTAATAAATCACAACATAAACTTAAACATAAGTCACAAATCTACAACTAATTTACATTATATTAAAAGTTATAAACAATTATCAAACACTAATAATGGCTATTAATTATGTACTATCTTAATCTTATCCTAATTGATACAGAGAGGCTATCCTAGACTTTAACTAAGTTTTATAGTTTAGGATATCATAACCTGTTCCCGTATACTTGTTTCACATGCATCTCTGTTGTGTTTCTCATCTGTCGCTTTCCTATTCCACATTCCCCTGATAATATTAAAAAGTTTCGCTAATTTACCTGGCTTCCACCATTCCCTATTTAGTAATTTTATTTAAGTGTGAAATTCATTTTCACTTTCTATTCTGTTTATATGTGGCTTGTCTACAAATTTACTCTTATCATTTCAGTCTCATTGCATTCCCTAATCAGGTGTGCTGCACCCATAACCTTCCCACAAATAAGGCAAAGGTCCTCTATTCCTACTTCTCTCAATGCTTTGTTCTTATACACCCCCATTAAACACCAAATTATCCCTCCCATTTCTCTTTTCGTTAGACATTCAGGCTCTATACCCATAAATTTCATTATTTCTCAGAACTCCGTTAAGGTTCCCCTGTTGGCACACTCTTCTCTGAGTATCTGCGACTCTATGTCATTTTCCCTTGCGTACACTTTTTTACACAGCCTGCCTTCCTCCCTTCGTAAGTCCCTATCCCATAAATATCCCATTTCTAGTCATTCCAGTATATTTCTTACCCCGTCCACGCAGTACCGTTTTTGATGATGCTTCATTTGGTGTAGGTAGGCTACCTTTAAAATTTCACCCCCTCCACTTACTTACAGACGTGTCCAAGATGTTATGATTCCTTTTATAATATGTTTTCGAACACTTACATCATCACACATCATTCTTACTCCACTATTCGCTGTGCAATTAGGTAGTCCCAAAATTATCTTAGCAAACGTACTTACAATAGTGTCGGGGATTGCAGTTTCTTCTGCTACATTCCATACTTCCACTCCATATAATACTCTTGATCCGACAAGTGCATTGAATACATTTTTGTGAACTTTGTAGTCAGTATTCGGTAAGTAAAGTTCTAACACTTTAACACTCGCCAATAACGCCAGCCCTTTCAATTTTGCTCTTTTAATTTGTTCAGTCCATTTTCCATTACTCGCCAGTATCGTCTCACAATTTTTCACATTCTCTAATTTTGATCCATACATGTAAGCAGGAATGTCCTAGGCGTTGAAGAACAACTTTATCTTCAAATTCACTGTGGACTTCCCTGTACCACTTAGGAAAGGTAATTCAAGCGAAGTAGGCGTCGGTATATGAGAGCGAAATACGGGCTATGGAAACAAGCACTACTGCGCGTTCCGAAGCCCATCGCCAGTTTGGGTCAATGCATGGATTCCTTTTGGAAGAAAGATGATCTAATCCTGTGTAGTGAAAGCAATCCGAGAACAATATCCCGAAGAATGAGGCACTTATGTGGGATTCCAGGCTGCTGAGGGGCAAGACCCACAATACTTTGATTAATTAATGAATTTAAAAATATTTAGAACATTTTTAGACAGTCATTTTTTAAGATATGATTAAACAAACTTTGATTACAAGTAAAATAAAGTAACTTCAGGTAAAACACATACTTTACAGTTAATTATATAGTTTACGCACAGTTATTCTGTACAAGTAACAGTGCTACACAACTCTTGAAGCTGATGAAAGTGGGAGAAATGGCAAAACGATCCATCCAGGGGTTTAGGGGCTTAGCTCCGGCTCGACTTTATATTTATTTGATAGTTCATCGTCTTCCTCTATGAAATGCTTAGAGCATACGAATCTATGTCCGGTTGGTGAGAAATCAGCGCCACTAAATTTTGATGCCCAATTCGATGTCTCTCTGGAGATTCCTCTACGTTGGGGAAGCGGTGAAAATCTACACCTTCTTCCTTCGATGCTTTCGAATTGCTTGCGTGGTTGCAACCATACAGAACGCAGTAAACCATTTTTTCATGTAGGTATCGTTTACAATAGCTAATAGTAATAATATCATATGGCCTCGGGTGCCGGGTGCAAACTTTATTATTTGACACCCAGAGGGCAGCTTGCATGTCGAATTTCATTGTTCCTTGAAGCACTATGAAAGTCAAGGAGGTTAGATATCTAAGATCCTTGAACACTATAGCGCTTTCTAGTAGAGAAATGAGGAACTTTGTGTTGGCGGAAACTTCCGAGATTAATTTTGCCATTATGAACACGGCCTACTGAATTCAAATGGGTTCTTTGACATGCCAACATCGTAGGGCATGCGTATCGTAATTTTGCCGCCTTTCAAAAATCACTTACCATGGCCACGAGCGAACCTGCAAGCTTGGGGTTAGTAGACCGACACGTTAACCACTCACCCACCGTGGCAATTTTTTACAATAGCTAAGTATACCGAACGATCAGCTGCACTGTTTGATGCTGCTACACCTACTAATTGTGCGCAAGAGGTGGTTCAACAACAGTGACGTCACTCGCTCAAGCGCTAAGGTCGTTTTCTGTTTATATCTCCTGAACAAAATGAAATAATGCTACAGGGTTTTCACCACGCTAATTAAAATTAAATCTTGCATTCAATGAGTTAAGAAAATACTACTCCAAAATAAGTTGTCAGGCCCTTAAAGGATTCCTCATAAATTCGTCAGAGTTATACTACTTTCATTCTAAAGAACCTGATCTGGTCGCAAAACACCTGGAGGGTTTGTTGATGCATTTCCTACTCAGAATGATTAACGTTACATTGTGGGATATTGTGACAAATGGTGTAGTTCTCCGGAGAGCTCAGCTACATAGACCTCTGCAGAAATTAGCACATGAACGTCGCCAGTTGCAGTGGGGTCAAACCTTACATTATTTTCTGCTAATCGCACCTTCTGTGATAAATAAATAAACAAATAAATAAACAAGTAAATAAATAATTAAAATAAATAAATAAATGAAAGAATGAATGAATGAATTAATTAATTAATTAATTAATGCACTGCCAGGAAATGATCCTGGTCCAGACAAAGGAAATTATCCGTCAAACAGGTCGTTGAAGACATTGGAACGAAAAGCTATGTAACGATGAAAATCAATTGATCTGGAACCATTTCCTCGCAACAGACAATTCCGTACGCAGAATACTACTGAAGATGAGTAGATAGGCCTACCACACACTTTGAGCTCTACAGTAGTTCAGAGGCAAAACAGATTGAGTGATAACAGCAAAATGGTGAAATATTGAATACGTGGTCAAGAGAAGTCATCAGATGAGTTATACAAATTTATTAGCATAGGAAAGGAATTTGCCTATATATAAAGGTGGATTGTGTAGGTATGTGAAATCTGAAACTTTGTTCAGCAATTCACTATTGGTGTAACAACTATGAAATTAGGGCAGTCCACCCATATCAGATTCATTCATATATCAATCAAGTGACGTGAGGCTTTAATTAATGCCCCACATCCAGTTGATTAAGTTATTGTCTTTGCAGGATATCAATTTGTATCACAGGGTATGAAAGATGTTATTTGACTGGATAACAAAAGTCTTGCAGACTGTGACGACCAAGACTCATTAAAGCACTCATTAGTCAGTCTCATGTTATCTCTACTTTGTGTAAAACAAAGTCCCCGATTCCTGGATGTTACGGGTAAAGTCGAGAATCACTGGATGTATTTTGATGCGGTTTTCACCATTCTGTAAAGGATATCTCGAGGATGATTTATATAGAAAATTATTTATTTATGATCTAAGGAAGCCGAGCAGTAACGATTTCAGTGGAAAAGTCGAAAAAAACTGGCGTCCGAGCGCTTTGTAACCTTACGCTGGGCAAACCGTTAAAAATATCTAAATACTATGAGTGTAAGAATTGTTCAGCATGAAAAGTCCTACAAAAACGTCCGCGGGAGCATATGTCTATCTTCAATACATCGCCCACTATAAGTGTTTTTACGTTTTAATTTCTTCCAACCTTGTCCATTCAACTACTGAGGCGACAGTTTACGAACTAGCTAATGGCGAGTCTATCGTCCCTGTTACAGCCTAGCTAGCGGGCGAACCTATTGCCCCAGATACAGCCAGCAGCAAACCATCGAGTCGTGTTGAGTTAAGACTTCTGAGAAGGGTGGTTGTGTTTGGAGTTTCCCTGGAAGTGCAACTCGGGTTTTCTTCATTTCGCCTGTGAAACACAGTCAAGTTAAGATTGGACGGAAGGGGGATTTGAGTTTCATTCCCTAGAAGTTCAACTATCATTTCGCCTGTGAACTTTCCTTTCCGCAAAATTCACAGTCAATTTAAGATTGGACGGAAGGGGGATTATGATATATTAAATTATACTGATAGACGTATAATCTCTACTTCGTATAAAACAAAGTCCCCGATTCGTGGATGTCACGGGTAATCTCGAGAACCACTGCACGGATTTTTCTGCGGTTTTCACCATTCTGTAAAGGATACCTCGAGGAAGGTTTCTGTAGAAAATAGAAAATAGAAAATATAGAAATAGAAAATAATTTATTTATGATCAAAGAAAGCCAAGCAGTAATGATTTCAGAGAAAAAGTCGAAAACAAATCCTGGCGTCCGTGCACTTTTTAAGCTTACGCTGGGCAAACCGTTAAACATATCAGTATAGAAAGAGTGTAAGAATTGTTCAGCATGGAAAGTTCTACAAGAAAGTACCGGAGAGCTCATCTCTATATTCGATATATCGTCCACTATAAGTGTTTTTAGATTGGACGGAAAGGGGATTTGTGTTTCATGCAACTCGCCATTCTTAAATTACGTGTGACAAGAATTTGTTGCACATGCATCTCCGTGCTAATATAGTTAATAGTCCAGTCAGTGATTTTAACCCATCAAGCCGAGACGTAAAACGGATATAGATCGTAGTTCATTGACATCTTAAAGAAGCGCTTATCACGTAATGCATTCACAACTGTTCCCGGGCGAAGCCGGGCCGGGTTGCTAGTAAATGAATAAGTGAGGTTTCTCTGACTTGCTTTCGTTTCAAATCAGAACATGCATATTTGTACGAGGGCTGTTTTTTAAGTAAGGTCCGTTTTTTTAATAAATCCGAACATTTTATTTTGAAACCAAATTTATTTTTAGGTTTTACATACCTTCCTCTATTTTTCTACATAGTTGCCTAGTTTATTTAGGCACTTGTCATACCTTAAAACTAAGTTCTGAAATCCCTCTGTATAAAAGTTTGCCGCCTGCTCTGACAACCAAGAATTCACGGCTGTTTTCACTTCTTCATCGTCGGCGAAGCGCTTCCCACCAAGATGACGATACGGTGGATGATCCAAAACTTCCCACCCAAAAGAGTCAATCAGTTCCCGAGTCCAGGCAGCAGTGTAAGGTCTTGCCATAATCTTGCGCTGTGACGGTAGAGTGCGAAAATGGGTACGCGAATTCAAAAGTGGCCGTGAAAATGTTCATTGCATTATCACCATACACCTCACAAAGCTGACTTGTTTCTTTCACTCAAAAAACGTATCATGATTGTACCACACACGCGGCGGGCGAATCTATAATCTTGAACATTGTAAAGATGCACAGTTCAGCGTACAGGTTAGCTACACAGCTGCAACAGACGCCTGCTTGTTCGTAAAGGATGCCGGGATGTAGCGCGCACGCTTGTTGCGGCGTGCGCACTAACTACGGGCTTTAAAAAAAGGCCCTTACTTATAAAACAGCCTTCGTATATCCCTCCTTTAATAACACTGTATTTCTTAGATTCATAGAAAGGTTATAATGAAACTGACAGCTTTAGCTGCAGTCGCTAAGACGCAGCGCTAGGACATGGGCCCAAATTATCTGTGGATTTCTTTGACGTGGATTTAAACCCCACCATTAGACGTTTACTACGTGGTTTTCCGTGGTTTGCCATTTTCAATTCCAGATAAATGCCAAAACGGTACCTTCTAATAGGCCACAGCCGCTTCCTTCCAACGAATAGATTAGTTTCATTCAACTTAATTTAATCTCTGATTAACTCCTCTTATGAATTTGGCGTCAGGAAGGGCATTTGGCCAAAAAGCCATCCCTACATGGAAATGCATCGCATCTCATCCCTGTCACCGTAGAAACGGGAGTAATAAGAGGTAGACATACGTAGATAGAAATTACTTTTGAGACTAACTCCACTTCGAGCGGTCATGACTGCTGAGTAACCGAGGTGCGGGTTCGATTCCCAGGTCTGCTAAGGAATTTAAATCTGGTCTGAGGGCGGGAACGGGCTACAGTTAGCCCTGTGAGGCAAATCTGAGAAGAGGAGGGTTTGATTCATATCGCATCTATCTTGGAAGTGGTTTTCCGTAGTTTCCCAAACCTACTCCAAGGACATGCCAGGATTGCACCCGACTAAAGGCCACGGCCGTCTCCTTCCCAATTCCCAATTTCCACCACAATAAGGCAGGTTATCAGACAAAGCTCGCACACACCTAAGTACTCGGGGCTAAATGACCATAATCTCACTAAGTCCCTAAATAAATCATCAACAACAATCTGATGAGTAAGACCTGCCTCCATCCAACGTAAGACTTGGAAGCGAGGAGTTAGCCGTGGCGGTGGAAGTGGCTTAACGCCCTGCCTGGACAGTAGGAGATTCAGGTTTAGATCCCAACTGCGACCTCATTTTGAAGTCTTAATCCACAACAGTGGCGGCTAGTGGGCTTATGGGAGGTGACTTGTTTTTCAGTCGTCATTTCAATCCAGGTAAACGTTGGCGCTAATTTTTAAATTATGGTGGTCTCCTTTTAATTTATAACATCCTTGTCACGTATTCAAAGGTGCCTATAATAAAAATGAATTTAAGTCACTCATTGAATTCATGATATAATAAAATAGCTTATATGACATTAATTCACTATAAGCATTTTTGAAAATATAAGTAGCATCGTTCCTTGATACAACCTGCATAACTTATAAATAAAACCATGAGGAATAGATTATATCACCAGATAATTACATCATAAACAACAGTTTTGTACTGCCTGTAGGCCAAACATTTTATAAGTACAACAACACTGAACATTATTGCTCCTCACTGGCCCAAGTTGAAAACAGTAAGAGGCAAGATCTCCAACCCGTGATTTGAGAATTTCCTGTGAAAAACTGATAACCATAATGATGTGAAATACAGTATATTCAGTAATGCCATAACATTTACCATAATACTGTAATTCCTAAGTTTGTGTAGAGTTGGTCATTTTTTCGTCAGCGAGCTCAGTAAAGTTCGATTTAATACCAAGATCAGTTTAGTTTGGTGACAATTTACAGGGACGGGCATGACCTGCTATCTACCGGTAGACAATGAAACATAGGGCCAGGGCTGGGCTAAGGAGCTTGTATCGCGCCAACCGCAGCCCTCTCCATGCCACACTGTCCATTCTGTTGCAGACCACGTTTGGTAGACCGGGCGCTCGTCAAGTCAAGCTCCGTAACACGAATGTGGCCTCGACGCCACTACGCACTGATTCCACAGTAGTGTACGTCTCTACTGTGGCCTTCGCACACCCATATTATTTTATGATTTGATTGTAAAGTCAACAATGTTGTAGTCGGTAATTTTGAAATTATTTCTTTATTTTTTGTGTCCGAATCAAGCGATCGAAGTGAACGTTTGAATAATGAACCTAAGCAATAATCTTCATTTAATGATACATAACTCTATGGCCTACATATAGGACAATCCAACATGGCGATCATCCGAAATATTTAAACGGTTCTCAATACCTGCGAATCTATTACAGCAATCAAGCTGAAATATTGTATGTTGATAGAGGCTATTGACATACAGTAAGTTCACCTATGGGTCTTTCACAGTAACCTTATGAACACAAATCCAACATGGCGGCGACGCAAAATTTAAATAGTTATATGGATTCTTCTGACGACTTAATTATCCCAGCACAGTGAAACTTTGCACGGAAAATAATTCACACAAGGCTCAATATACCGGCGTCTAATTCGGTTCAATTTCTATGAGAACTTCAAAATGGCGGTTGTATTAATTTCTTAAAATCACGTTTATATGTCTCATGTCCTAAGCAAGTGATAAAAATGCGAGTTGGTATAATAAATGATGATTATAATATTCATCTGCTGGCATATAACACTATAGCATATACAGTATATTAAAACAATCTATCGTGGTTTCCATACGACACATTTCACCGGTTCTCAATATCTCCGAAACTATTTAAGCAATCAAACTGAATTTTTGTATGCTGTTAGAGGACTGTTGAGTACGGACAAAAATGTAATTTTCCAATTCATAAGAAACACAAAGACATCATGGCGGCCAAGTGATTTTCAAATATTCAAAATAATATTTCTAGCGATGTAATCACCCGAGTGCAATGAATCCTGGCACAGTGAATCTTTATTCAGAGCTTAGTTTAGAGACATCTAATGATCAATTGTTTTCAAAAATTCAAAATGGCATCTGTTCGAAAATTTCAAACCTATATTTGTTAGACTATTCCTCGCTTCTTATTGAGACGTATGAAAAGATGATTCGTATGATGAGCTATGAAAATAATCGTTAAATAAGGGCTCGAAATTCTGTAGCTTACTTTTCGTTACTCATAGAAGCCATGCATTTGGTTTTTCTAAACATTAATACCATTAGTTCCTCACAGAGAGATGTCACCTCGCGGGCGGAGTCCTAATCACCGATATTGAAACGATATATTCTAGCAAATAACTTCTCATTGTAATGGTGTTGGTGAAGACATTAATTGTGAACCGAAAGCTTTTTAGTATAGGCCTATCATATGGCAAATCGTTTTAATAGGCAGGAGAGTTTTAATTGAAAAGACCAGTGAGATATGTGGAAATAGGCTATTTAGTTCTTCACAGAACTACCTGTCGTTTTTGACACACATAGCCATTTAATCGGATGATATATCACACTGGCATTATATCGTTTAATGCACTCTCTGAATTCCTTGGTGAGCAGTCTATGTTCAGATCACCTTCCTATGTTTGAAAAAGGGCACTTCTCATTACGAAGTATATTACGAAACAAATGTGCGCTTCTCTCCTTTCCTTGCAAAGATTTCTTTTGTGAAATCCAAGCTTTTGTATAGTAGAACTCAGGCTTCCTGCAAATGTTCAGTACTGCCCCATTTTACGGTTAGTTTCTTCAGGTGATCACGGGCAATGCGTTATGAAGAAGGTCGTATAATGTTCCGAACTTGTTAAGCCAACGTACTGCACTAAACTTTCGTATGTTACTTGAATATGAGCATACACAGTTAAAATATGGCGTTGAACTCTTGCACATAATGGAACGACACATGTTCTTTGGAACTTGATACATATGTGTGACATGTGATATTGAAGTATCATCAATATTCACGTGGCATGAGTGATCATAGCCCCTACATCAGAAAAGTAACGTTATACCCACTGTAGGATAAACTACATTTTCTTCATGCCCACTCGCTTATCATGAAGGGCTGACTGTAAGAATGTATCATCTCATTGAACGTCGGAGATTTACGCTTCAGTAAAGAAGACATTCCTTATATTTCGGCATGTATTTCCACGCTTTGGCTGGCGTAAGGATCATCCATATCTACGATACCTCTTTCTGAAGTTACCAGAGGTGTTTAAATAATATTCAATACGCAAATGCAAGTTTCTCCTTGTTCCTGATCCGTTTGACAATCTTTACAGTCAGCCCTTTAGGTCTACAGTATATCATTCTCATTTCTTGCAAATATAAATATTGTATATCCATGAGCAGTCACACAATGAGTAAACAAAACCGGCTGGTGGTAGTGTTGAACCTCAAAATGAATTCATTTTCGTGATTGCTTGCATGTTGTCGTTACGGGACACGGCAAGGGCTTATTCTCTTGTGTGTGCTGTGGAAGGTGAGATCATGGGACACTCCACTTCTCGTACGTGCTCTGCGGTTTGAAGTGGAGCTATAAAACGAGCCGTGTTTGAACGGAACGCCCAGACGTCATGCACATGGGCAGTAAAGTTGAAGAGAGCAATGCTGGGTAAGTTATGACATCATTTCTTTGTGGTATGAAGTCATCGCATAAAGACACAATAGGCCAGAATCTATTTTCTTCTTGATGTACGTTATATATGAGGTATTTTGACCCAACTTATTATTGCTTCATAATAATAACTCTTCAGGCAGGCAAAAATTGAATTGGATTAATGATGGTCAGACACCAGGAAGTCTAAGATTTCATTATGTAGCAATATTAGACCAGGTTAGCGTGTAAATGGATGATCTCATGATGCTGGACCAAGTCTAGGGAACTGACAGTGGTGCATTTTCACCCACATTACGGACACACATGAAGGAAACTTAATGGATGATATGACTCTGAACTGAAGGGGTTTATATCAGCATTAAAGAATATTTTTCAACACTCACCGTCAGATTTCAAGTTCATATTGAAAAATAAATTCAACAATACAAGAAGTGTAAGAGTATGACTTTTATTGATACACTGCAGTATGCGCATGTAGATGGGGAGGAGGTCGTGGTAGCGCAGCGGTCCAACTGCTCGATTGTAACCAAGCCAGATTTCGTTCGATCCTCGGCCTGAACATTTGATATTTTCAAAATATATTTCCTTCTTGTTGTATCCTATGTTATACAGGATGGTTGGAAACAACGTGAACCGGGTACATGAACATTAAAGGATTGGTCAAACTGATAAATAATTTTAAACAAGTCGACATATCTCGTCGGTGTCATTTTATAAGCTGTTGAACTTAGCCTATAAGATTGCTTCGCCGGCGAATTGAAATGGGCTTTGCGGTGCGATGATGCCAACTCTCCATGTGGCTCAAGACCGGCTTGAGAGCTTCAATCGAAGAAAAGTAACTTTGCCGGATAGTGGATTTGAACGCCGACCTCCAGGCTGGCAGGATCATGTCATAGCAATTACACTCCGGTGACACAGGCTGAAACCCACGGTGTGTTTGTTTTGACGCTGATTTTTCGGCAGTGGTAGGCAATAGATCGTTTACGGAAACGTTCGTAAGCAGCCATGGTGCAATGGGCTTGACTCACAGTGCAACTCAAGATTACTCGCTGTCGATATCGCCATGCATTGTTAGCACCCGAGACCGAGTTTTGTTTTGTTGTAGTTAATTTATTTAAGGAGCTTGATACATCTTGATCATCAGCCCCGTGCAGTTGGGTGTGTGTTGAACTTGTCTGATAACCTGTATATTATGTGATGACTGTAGAAGTGTGTATTGGGGACAGGGATGAGGTAGGTGCCCTGGGACTTGAAATAAGGTACCATCCCGGCATTTGCCTGCAGGGAGTGTGGATAAACGCGGGGAAAATCGACACTCCGGATAGCCGCTGTCAGCGCCGAAATTTAAACCTACGATCTCCGGCCTACCTGCAGCTGCCCACGCAGTCGTCGTGCTATTGTGTGGGACAGTACAATGTGAGCTGAGAGTGATAAATACCCGTCACTGCTTAATCCACACATAAAGTAGAGGCTTCCTGCAACTAGAGACTGATTAACATGAAACATTTTATTTTTCAGCATAATTCTGATTGATCTTAGAATATTAAAAGCCGTTCGCCTTTCTCCGTTTCTTACACTGACATTATTATCATTGTTATTATTATTTTGTTAATATCATCATTATTATTATTAGAAGTAGTTTTACGTGGTTTCCTCATTTCTACTCCAGGCAAATGCTGGGATGGTTCCTAACTTCAAACGACGGCTGCCTCCTTTCTAATAATTATTTCAATTATTGCTGCTCACACACTACCGGTACTACAGACACAACAATAACATGGGTTATTAGACACATTCTATATACACGCAAGTACACTGGGCTAAATGACCACGATATCCAAGCCTCTCATATGAAACATCAACAACAATAACAACAAAATAATTCCCATTTCATCACAAAACAACAGAGAAACACGTCAACTGGATTGCACGATTATTTTCAGTGACAGACTGTCAGCGCAGCTCATTCTCGCCTGCCGGGTTTAATTCCACGTTGCAGGGAGGTCAAAGTGAACAGGAACCTACTGGGTGATTTACGACTCATATAAAAACCCGTTCATCAGAAAGCTCATATGGTGAAGTCTCTCCTCTTCTACTTGCTGCCATAAACCTAATCGTTTCATTAAACCTGAGATATTTCATGATAGTTATTAATTTCTACTTATCAAGTAAAATGAATTCTATATACACACATCAAAAAAAGTTTTGCATCACCTCGGTTCCAAGAGTTCCGGAACCTTTAAATACAAAGGGAATAGAGATCAACACAAACAACATTTCAGCTCGTTTTATTGCTCATGAGACCCACACATTGCATGTTGTACCATCATACAGCTAGACTTTCAGCATTTGTGGTCCAGATTGCAGTACACACCACTACCTCTAATACCCAGTAGCACGTCCTCTTGCATTGATGGATGCCTGTATTCGTCGTGGCATACTATCCACAAGTTCATCAAGACACTGTTGGTCCAAATTGTCCCACTCCTCAACGACAATTCGGCGTAAATCTCTCAGAGTGGTTGGTGGGTCAAGACGTCCATAAACAGCCCTTTTCAACATATCCCAGGCATGTTCGATAGGGTTCATGTCTGGCGAACATGCTGGCCACTGTAGTCGAGCGATGTCGTTATCTTGAAGGAACGCATTCACAAGATGTGCACGATGAGGTCGAGAATTGTCGTCCATGAAGACAAATGCCTCTCCAATATTCTGCCGATATGGGTGCACTATGGGTCGGAGGATGTCATTCAGGTATCGTAAAGCCGTTTCGGAGCCTTCCATGACCACCAGTGGCGTACGTCGGCCCCACATAATGCCACCCCAAAACATCAGGGAACCACCACCTTGCTGCACTCGCTGGACAGTGTGTCTAAGACGTTCAGCCTGACCAGGGTGCCTCCAAACACGTCTCCGACGATTGTCTGGTTGAAGGCATATGCGACACTCATCGGTGAAGAGAACGTGATGCCAATTCTGTGGGGTCCATTCAGCATGTAGTTGGGCCCATCTGTACCGCGCTGCATGGTGTCGGGGTTGCAAAGCTGGACCTCGCCATGGACGTCGGGAGTGAAGTTGCGCATCATGCAGCCTATTGCGCACAGTTTGAGTTGAAACACGACGTCCTGTGGCTGAACGAAACGCATTATTCAACATGGTGGCATTGCTGTCAGGGTTCCTCCGAGCGGCAATCCGTAAGTAGCGGTCATCCACTACAGTAGTAGCCCTTGGGCGGCCTGAGCGAGGCCTGTCATCGACAGTTCCTGTATCTCTGTACCTCCTCCATGTCCGAACAACATCGCTTTGGTTCACTCTGAGACGCCTGGAAACTTCCCTTGTTGAGAGCCCTTCTTGACACAAAGTAACAATGCGGACGCGATCGAACTGCGGTATTGACCTTCTAGGCATGGTAGAACTACAGACAACATGAGCAGCGTACCTTCGTCCTGGTGGAATGACTGGAACTGATCGGCTGTCGTACCCCCTCCGTCTAATAGGCCCTGCTCATGCATGGTTGTTTACATCTTTGAGCAGTTTTAGTGACATCTATGAACAGTCAAAGGGACTGTATCTTTGATACAATATACACAGTCAACGTCTATATGCCGGAGATCTGGGAACCGAGGTGATGCAAAACTTTTTTTGATGTGTGTATATATTAGTTCAAATCGGACAGTGAATTGTGACAGAAGCTGGACGATAAAGAACTCCACTTCGCGCTCATAATCAGCTAAGTAATTTAAACCCACATCTAAGTCAGAACACCAATGTGACCTTTTATTAACCATAACAGTAGGTCTCACTAAACAAGTAAACCGAAGGTCAATAACCACTAACATATCACAACAAAGAAGCCTCCGTGGCTTAGGCGGCAGCACGCCGGCCTCTCACTACAGGGTCCGTGGTTCAAATCTCGGTCACTCCATGTAAGATTTGGGCTGGACAAAGCGGAGGTAGACAGGATTTTCTCCGGGTACTCCGGTTTTCCCTGTCACAATTTCATTCCAGCAACACTCTCCACTATAATTTCATTTCATCTGTCATTCATTTAATCATTGCCCCAGGGGAGTGCGACAGGATTCGGCTGCCGGCACAGTTCATATTCTCACCGCTAGATGGGGGCTTCATTCATTCCATTCCCTGACCCGGTCGGTCGGCTGGAAGCAGGCTGTGGATATTCATATTCATATCACAACAAAGAATCATTTACTAACAAATCTGACAATTTACACGAGTTCACAATAAACCTTTGCAGGCAACTAAGAAGTGTATATAGTGTATATACTCAGTGGCCAAAAGTCGTGGGAAGGCACAGAATAGGATGTTATTAACGAGTTGCTCCTCTACGAGCCCTCAAAACGGCATTGACTCGACAAGAAAAGGGTTCCTCATTCCCAATATTCAACCCTTTGATCGCCCCGTAGGTTTCTGCTGAGGCGACGTGATGTCCGTTTGTTAAACACCTGTGGTATTCCCGTGTGGCGGTACACGCGGATGGAAACATTATTCACCTCGACACTGTTGACTTCGGAAACCTTAATTTGTGTGCAATCTCCGAAATGCTATGACCCACGCGCCATGCGCCAATGATCATCCCACGTTCAAAGTCGGTTAACTCGCGACGTGTTGCCAGCTTCACTACACTTGTGTCTGTGACAGACTACTCTGCTCCGCCGCAGCTAGTCGCAACGCTCAGGACTCATACATGGCACATTTTCTCATGGGACTATCCTTCCGGTGAAGTTTGGCCACTCAGTGTATATCATAACCCATATATTCGTAGGACTGGCTGCGTGGCTCAGTGGTAACGTTCTTGCCTGCTAATCCCACGATAGCGGGATTGAATCCCGGCACAGTCAACTGGCATTTGAGGGTGCTTAAATGTGAGGGTACCGTGTCGGTAGGTTTACTGGCACGTTAAAGATCCCCTTCTGGGCAAAATTCCGGCACCCCGGCGTCTCTGAAAGCCACAGTAGTTAAACGGGACGTAAAACGCATCTCATTACAACAACACATTCGTAGACATAGATTAATAACCTGAGTGTTAACGATTTGATGATGATCGCTTGAGGATCGAAACTGGTCATCCAATTGATCTCATATAAGTGTGTTCTTCCGTTCTTCTTTACGGAGCACAAACGTGGCCATTAACTAAGAAGCAAGCTTCGAAGTTTGAAGTGTGCCAGAGGAAAATGGAGAGAACACTCCTTAACATTACATTAAGGAACAGAATTAGAAATGAGGAAATCAGGAAGAGGACAGGGCTAGAGGATGTCATCACGAGGGCCAGGAAACTGAAGAGGACATGGGCAGGCGATGTACTGAGAATGGATCACGCGAGGTGGGCCTACTAATCTACAGTGCAGGAGCCCAGATATTGAAGAAGAAACATTGGCCGTCCGAAGACCAGATGTTCGGACGAGTTCCAATCGACGATTGGGAGGCGGTGGATGAGAGTGGCAGGTCAACGAAATTCTTGGAGGTCTGTCATCGAAACAGTCTGTTCGAAACACCCTTAGTCTCACCGTCAGCGTAGTTAAATCTTCAAGGTAATATGAACTAGGTCCAAGTTTTACCAGTGTAAATAGTGTTTGAAAACAATCCGATCATTTGTGAAGAAGATGCATAGGAGTGTAAATAGTTCAGTACTACTAGTTTTAAGTTACTATGAAGGTAAATGTTCATCAGCCTAGCTCACCTGATGAAATATCTCAGAACTACCCTGCTAGCAGGAAGGCTTTGCCCATTAAGGGATATATCAACGGCTTATAATAATAATAATAATAAGAAGAAGAAGAAGAAGAAGAATACGGAATAATAATTTCTTTCAGGTTTAGGGAACAACGCGTATTTAAATTTGGGTACAATGGTGAAAATCATTTAAATATCATTCTAAATAAATAAATAAATAAATAAATAAATTAATTAATTAATTATTAATAAATATTGCTGTATATTTCTGGGGGGGGGGGGGGGGTGGAACAATAGTACATTATGCAACGAGCCTATAATGGCAATAATTAAGACACGAGTGTCTTAATTACCATTACATGCGAGTTACATACGACTGTTTATGTTCGACGATAATTATAACTTTATTATATGTTTTAACATAATTATTCATAAATATCTGTGGGATTCAGTAACTTCAGTTAGTGAACAGAGCGCGCTGGGTGGTTTGCTGACTGAACAGAGCGCATGAGTGGGTCAAAGAATTTCGAAAGCAGAGACCATTTACTTTTCTTGGCAATGCTATTGTGTACAGCCTGCATGATGTCTAGTGCCGATCAGAACTAGCAATCACTAATATTGTCACCGAAGTCGCTTGAAAGCAATGCGATGTGTAGAAATTGGCGTTGGGGATATTAAGGTACAGTGATATTTCTTGTCTCATATTCGCCAGTTTATTTACGCGAACATATGGGACGGTGCACTTTCCATGTCGGTAATTTATATTGAAGAATGCTGTGTTACTAACTTCTGGACGTTGATTCATAAATTTCTTGCATATGTCATAGTATTTTCTTGTTACCGTAAAGGTCGAACTGATTTTTTCTTTGTGTTTGGAATTGTAACTACAATGGTTGATCCGATATCCAATTTTGAACTTTCAAATCATGTAATTCATGTCCGACATGTTGGATTTTGAGCGCCTGCGCGAAGCTATCCTTACCTAATTGATCAATGAATAAGCTCTGATTGGCTGGAGAAACTGTTTCATAATGAAGAATAGTACTATAATGACCCCCATTATGATACAGTTTTCTGACATTTACATTTCGACATCATCGAACATAAAGCAGCATTATAGGCCTACATATATTCTGCAGTGTACTGGCTACCCTTAGCCTAGTGGTAGCATGTTAACATGTTGGCTGGTCAGAGTATAGGTTTTTGTAAATTTGTATTGATTTTTAGTCGTATTTTTAAACAGCTATGACTGGTCTAGTAGCTCAACTTTCATTGGTATTATGCGGAAGGCTCAGATAGTGCTCATCAGTTTACCTACGGAGGGAGCATTTCTCAGAGCAAACAAAAATGCATATTTTAATGGCATTCACTCTACTCAAAAATCTTCATATTAATTTTGAGGTATTCCGATTTGTGTGTGTGTGTTTAAGTCTCCAATTCTTAGACTGGCATGATGCAGAATCCCAGTGCCACATGCTAATCGTTTCATCTCTACATGTCCGCCTCGTTGCGCAGAAGCTGGCATGCTTGGCTGCCTCCGCTGAGGCCCCAGTTCAATTCCCGGCTCTGCCCAGAAATTAAATTCTGGTCTGAGGGCTGGAACGGGGTACACTCAGCTTCGTGAGGCAAAACTGAGAAGAGGCTGGGAGGTGGAACAATAGTACATTATGCAACGAGCCTATAATGGCAATAATTAAGAAACGAGTGTCTTAATTACCATCCTGGAAATGGCTTCCCGTGATTTCTCACTTATACTCCAGGCTTCCTACCCAAATCCTACCTCAATTACAAATACACACACTAGTGCCGACATCACAGTGACACAGATTATCAGGCAAATTCTATACGCACCGAAGTACATGGGACTACATGATCACGATGTCGCAGAGCCCCTAAAAGAATGAACAACAACAATCATCTCTACATAGCTACCACACCCAAATCTGAGGCGATCGGTTTAACATAATTTACCTCTACAGTTCTTGTATACTACCCTTCTTTCGTTAATTAAGTTTGGTATTCCTGGGTGCTTAAGTACCTACATGCCGTACTAACGTTTCTCTTCTTTTCACTAGCACTCGTCCCTCTCCCACTCGTCTTCATAACTCTTCATTTGTTACACAGGCCTGAAAAATGGAGGTGACGGAAAATTGTTTGTACAATAAATTTCGTATGAAGTTTATATATTTTTGTACGGTTATTCCAAATACAACCACCATTTTTCTGTATCACGTCAGAATTTTCATAACTTAATTTGGATACATGGGAAATGATGAAATAAGTCCATGCCATGATGCAAACATATACAGCTGCCTACTTACGAATGAAAGTTTAAAATAGCTTCATATGCAAAATTTTTATAAACAGAAAACCACTACAAGGGTTTACTTACATCTTATATATCGTTGTGGTGCCTTTTCCGTTTCTCCGCAAAGCTCCGTCTGCCACTCCTCCTTTTATAAGATGCTTGATGTACTTCTCTGTGTATCAACCAAAGGTAGTCTGAAATCATATTGACGTTCCATCTACCCTGGTGCTTGCCACGGTGGGTGTGTGTTTATAGTGTCGGACTACCAACCCCAAGATTGCAGGTTCGCCCCTGACCATGGTAAGTGATTTTTGAAGGCGACAAAATCACGATACTCATGTCATACGTTGTTGGCATGTTAAGGAACCCATTTGAATTCAGTAGGCCGTGTTCAATGGCAAAATTAATCTCGGGATTTTCCGCCAACACAAAGTTCTTCCATTTTCTACTTGAAAGCGCTGTAGTGTCAAGGAGTTTAGATATCTAACCTCCATGACTTTCATAGCGTTCAAAGGAACGACGAAATTCGACATGCAAGCTACCTTCTGGGTGTTAATTAACAAAGCTTGCACCAGGCACCCGAGGCCATACGATATTATTATATTATTATCTACCCTGGTATGTGCATTTCATTTCTTTCATATCTTGATGGAATACTTCATCCTGTTCTCCGCTTATAGCATCAAGAATTTTGGGAAAGCAATCCAAATATAGAAAATGAACCTTCAGGTTCATTTAACCGTTCAAATCGTTGAACATTGAATGCTGCCCAAGCCTCTTTCTGAACAATGTCCATTTTTGTTTCGAATACTTCATCTCTGAAGAATTTCTGAATTTCTGGACCCATGAAAACACCTTCGTTTACGTTTGCTTCTGAGAATCCCTGAAATTTGTTGCGTACGTATTGAAAACACTCTCCTTTGTGTGGCAAGTCCTTAACAAATTCATTACTCCGAGCTTTATATGAAGTGAAGGGATGAGGACGTTTCTTCGATCAATTCAACTTTCTCGTAAAATATTCTCATTTCCAGGTTCTAAATGCTTCCAAAGTGTCCACTCTTCTTTTATCTAGTGCAGAACTCCATCTCTTCTATTCCACAAACACAGGAAGCAGAAAAATTAAGTGTAGCCTCCGTGCTGTGCAATAATCATGGTTATTACCTTTAAATAACCACATACCATCCAACCATGATCATTGTATTTCAGTTTAGAGAGGATCCCATTAAATATGTTCTGATATAGAAAATTATTAGAGATGATGCAATTACCATGTTTTATTACTGAGTGTTGAAATGAAATATTATACTTGAGAGACGTTACGATTCTTATACGTGGTTATTATGTCTTGAGTGCACATGATTGGAGATGTAGGAGCATTATGAGAATACTAATGTCATGAAGGTATTGCCATGATAAATATTGAAAGATACTGATAGTAGGCCACAGGAATCTATTGTTGAAAGATGAATTGATAATATGTTTATGGTGCAATGAAAAGGTATTTTTAGACATGGAGGTTATTGATGATGTTAGTGCACTGTTGATGATGTAGGTGATGATAATAAACAAGGAATTAAAACAGTAAGATGAGGGAATAACATACATAAAATGGCACGTAAATAGAACATGTATGTAGATTTCTGATGAACATGAAATTAAATAAGGTTGAATTGCATTGCAGATAAGATATTATCGAAAATAAATTTTACATGTTTTAGTGAAACCACAAATAATCAAACATCTAAATAATATGACCAACATTTAGCTTTAGTAATTCGAAATTACCTTAAATAATTGTGAGACTAACAGATTGTGAGATTACGACTTTGTAATTATAATGATGGTGAATGAACAATGAGATATCGATGTTATGAGTATGGAATTGTGACCAACGATGAGGTGATCATTACCTTTGTATATTTTTTCTAAATATTAGTATTTCTGTACAGTGTAAATTAGATTAGATATGTTTTCATTCGATTTGATAATTTTAGCACTAGAGTTAGGACATTTGCTAGAGGGTACAATTAAAGATAAATGTTGGAGATGGTTCTGTCATACCGTAGCAGTATTTTAATTTTATGCATTTTTATTGGAGCCGGTAGAATGCTGTGCATTTCAGCAGATTTAGCCATCTGCTACCGACTCTAAGATCAGTCTGAATTTACATTTATATTTCATCAGTGTTTTTTGATTCATGCCATCATCCTAGCTTGATTTTTGCGATTTTTGTATGACAGGACTCTTGAGGGGATTATTAGGACTCAAACACGAAAAGTTTATTTTTTCAAGAGGGTTCTAGTTAAGCTTCGCACATTACTTCCCAATAAAATAGTAGACTAGGATTCGTTGACAAAATAAAATGTCAGTCGAAAATTTTATCTTATATCGGATCATTTGTGAGTAGGTTTGATTTCATTTTCGTTTGTAGATGTGTATCTTAGGCCAGTGTCATAACTCCACCATACCCAAACACCGCACGACCCGAGAATATCAGTCTTGCGCTGGAACTGTCTCAAAAGGCATGTCGAATATTTGTGTGTTTGTTCGTGGTGAGATCTCACGGTGGTGTGTCTTGGAACAGACGGGCACATATAATACTTATCTTAGAAAGTGACGACCAATGTTTAGGTCTCGATCGTGTTGTGGAGAATCAATGTCCGAGCAGGGGATAATCGATTGGGGGCTCAGTAGAGGTTGACATCTCACCAATGTCGTTCCAGTTAATAATCATAGGTACCTACGTATATTAACCAGCTGTATGCTTAGGAGAGCCAGACGGAGCAGGCTCATTACTCCCGTTTTAGGCACATGGCTGGTAAACCCCTACTGTTGGTGTTGTGGTGGTGTTTCATTTGAGGGGCTTGATCATCGTGGCCATTTAGCCCCGTGTACTTGCGTGTGTATATATATTGAGAACCAGGGAAAACCACTTCCAGCATGACTGAGGTGGAAAACGAACCCGCCTCTTCTCAGTTTTGCCTCACGAGGCTAAGTGAACCTCATTCCAACCCTCAGACCAGAATTAAATCTCTTGGCAGACCGGGAATCAAATCCGGACAACCGAGGTGACAGCCAAGAATGCTAGCCACTACACCACGAGGTGGTTCGTAGAGTTTGCAACTGTCGTTTAGAATACAAGTCTGATACGCATCTATTTACTGGCACGTTAAAGATCCCCTTCGGGGCAAAATTCCGGTACCCCGGCGTCTCTAAAAGCCAGAGTAGTTAAAAAGGACGCAAAACCAATAACATTATTATTATTCTGGTACGCATCTGGTTAATTCTGTCGTGAATTGTAGCGTGTGGATTGTTCTTTTAGTATCTTTGTAACTGACGTTCAACACTCATATCAATAGCTCGAGGTATTTCGCACGTGCCACGCAGTTATTACTTATAAGCATTGGTGCCATTTGTCCATTCACGATGCACTTACACCAAATTATTTCGCAAGTAGTTCTCAACTGCACTAACAGTGCAATTCTGTCACCCTTGGTGTGATAGCCGATAATCATCCCGATTTGAGACTCGTAAGAATAACGCGGTTTATTCACGACAGGAAAATATGATTTGTATACTGATGGCCTATCGCTCAACTTACATACCTCCCTACGTCAAATGTTGGAGTCGGTCGTACTAATATACTCCCCTGTGTAGCTGTGACAATACGACCTGGATGAAAGCTGATTTCAACGTCAGCTCCTTTAATGAACTCGCAGATACAATGGGGTTTTACGAATTGTTTGTGGTCTTTCTTTTACCGAGTCTCGTATTTGATTAGAGGGAAAATGGAGTATCATTAAACACACGAAGCAGTCACTGCTCTAACGGCACCGCAATTACATCCTTTGTTATCTCACCATCCACTGAAGCAATGTCTAAACTGTCAGACTTGTGAATACTTGCTAGTGGATTGATTTTGAAATCTTTCATACGTTAATGAACAGAATCTAAAGGGAAATAACAATATACGGGTTTTACTTGAGATTAGGAGAACTGAAGTCTCAAGTGAATGCAGTTTCAAACGCAATATCTACATCAGCAGTGTGACAACAGGAACCATTATTCATATAATTTGTCCAATATGTATTCACCATGGAGAGGTTACTCCAGAATCCATGTGCCACATTGCCTTGAGGCCTGTAGTATGCCAATTATGATTTGCAATTTTGGAATTATCATTTCATCGTGAAATGCAAATGTCCTTCCCTATTGTTGTTCCATTTAAGAGCTTGCGACATCATCTTCATGAATCCCGCATACTTGGTTGTGTGTGGAATCTGCCTGATAAAGTGTGCTTCTTCAAGTGCGTGTACTTGTGATACGGGCAAGGATAGGAGAAGGTGGCAGTGGCCTTGCTTTAGATAAGTATCAGCTTAGAATAGAGTTGGTAACACGTAGAAAATCACTTCTAGTATGTTCGAAGAGGGAATTGAATCCGTCGCTTTTCAGTTGTCCTCTCGAAGTTGCGCAAGGCAAGTTCCAGCCCTCAGTCTAGAAAACATTTCCTTGGCAGGGGCTGGTATTGAACAAGGGACATTTGGGACAGACTCAGTAAATGTCCACAGACAACAGAAGGTTATTCCAATGGACTTACATGAGTCAAAATATGTAAAAACCTGTACTGACTGCTGTTGTAGAGCACTCATAGCCACAGAGCTTTCAAGTGCTCCTGATCACTTGTTGTAGGAGATCAGGGCATCCTTCCCCCTCTCTTTGTCTCTCCATGTCACAGGGGTGTGAAGTGGAGACGTGGAGGAGGAATGTGGTGTACTCATACTTGCTCACAGTCATAATGCGAGCAAGTGTTCCTGCTCTCTTGCTGTAACAGAGACTAGGCATCCTTCCCCCACTCTCTGTATCTCCAAAGCTCAGCGGGCGGTAGTGGGGACGTGGAGGGGAATGCAGCGTACCTGTTCACAGTCAACGTGTGAGCAAGTGTTCCTGCTCTCTTTCTATAACAGAGACTGGGCATTCTTCCCCCCACTCCCTGTCTCTCCATGCTACAGAGGGTGGTAGTGGGGACGTGAAGGGGAATGCAGTTTACCTGCTCACAGTCAAAGTGCGAGCAAGTGCTCCTGCTCTCTTGCTATAACAGAGACTGGGAATCCTTCCCTCGCTCACTGTATCTCCAAGCCTCAGCGAGAGGAAATGGAGACGTGGAGCGAAATCCAGTAAGCTCGCTGTACATCAGGTCGTATTTACGGCCAGTGCATAGACTTGTTGTAGAGCCTAGCGTTATTGGCTGCCACCTCTGAGATCTCTCACTCTATTCCCGTCCATACCATGAATTGTTTGTTATTGGACCCTGCCTAATGCTGTGATATCGGGATCCGGTCACACTGCGTTACGTTATTGTTGCTCAGGAGGCCTGTTTACTGATAGCTTGTCAGAGTCAAGGGATATACAGTAGGTGGGTCACCAACATTCCTTGTAGATGTGGCACTCAAATTAGAGACTAATCCCAGCTGATAACCGTTTTTTCTCACCCCATTGCTGTACAACAAGCCCAGCGGTCTACACGGAAGCGGTGTGTCTCATGCAGACCAGATGGCAGGCAAGTGTCACATTCCCGAAGGCGCGTGGGAGAAATTCCACAGATACCAACATCATCAGACGTTACCAGCGGCCACAGTTTTGAAGGTAAACAAGTGCAATTTTACACACCTATGTAGTTAGAACTTGTACACGATATTCCAGTATAATGACCAACATATTATCTTATATTCACAGCCCATGTTATTATTTTGTCTAGAATTTAGAAATTTTTGGTAGAAATCTTCACACGTCATTTGGACGTATTTTGAACGTTAATTGTTGATATTCGTCACCGTAATTATTTTTGCAGTTTATTAGAACGCTTAGAATTTGTGAAGATAAATCCTTTGCGATAACAAAGTATATTTCGTAGATATTGTTGTAACATCAGAGAAACGATAATAAGTATTTTAAATAAATATTGTAACAGTGGAGAGAAAGTAGTCACGAGTTTTGACAAGCGTAAATTTGTACATGTGATACAAGAGAAAGAGAGGACAAGATGATCCAAAGTATATGTGGCTAATTCGTTTCAGGAAGGAAATTATGATGTATAAAACCGCAATTATTGACAGGAGTATTCAATATTTGCATTGAAGGAACTCCATAGTCTGAGAAGATGATATTGTAAAACCCAGAAGTTTGTATTGAACGTAAGAACAGTATGCGTATTTTAAAGGCATAGCTGAATGATGAAAACGAAATTATAAAGTATTGTAGATCAATATTTGTTATGAAAAGATCTTGTAAAATGAAAGGAAGGATATTAAGTATCTATTGTAAGGAGAGACGGGAGGTAAAGATATGGTTATTTGAATGACAAACGCGAGCAGACTTAAGATTCAGAGCAAAGCTAGAAATTGTAACAGAAGTGTATTTAAAGCAGAGAGTAGAAATACGGCATGATTTATGGAAGCGAGAATGTGAAGAGATTTGCGGTAATAATATATTGTGAGAGATGTATAGATGAAATATAGCACGGAATTGTATAATCGATAGAAGATTATGTCGGAGGAGGAGTAGTGAATTCATGAAAGGTGTTACACTCGTAATATCTAGTAGGAATTCTGAATATCTTACTTTGTTGAAAGTATTTTATATGGTTCATAGAAGTTTGTGAAAGTGCTAAGGGGAGAATATATACGACAAGCAATTATGTCGAAGGAAGAGTAATAAGGACGCGATAATATGTTTATGAAGTGTGTGAGATAAAGAATTTATGTTGGAAAGATGTGAAATACTATGTGTCAGTTAAGTAAAGCCGTAATATGTATGTTTGGAGAATCACGAGTGTGAGCAGTGAGGTTTAATGCCATGCACACTCATATTTTTATTTTGGAAGCTTATCTGAAAGTCATGCGTCGCAAGTTTGTAATATTATTAATTATTAAATACCGGATTTGTAAATTTAAGTGAATAGTCATGAACTTAACTGTTTGTAACAATAATTCACATTGGTTATAACAATGTAATACAGGATTTGACAATTTAATTGTGTGATATACGAGAGAAGGAGGTAGGAATGAACTCTATACATTTGGAGACAAATATAAAGAAATCGTGCAGGACGCGATAAACAATATTATTATTATTAATTATTTTATTCAGATTTGTAGATTTGACGCTATATTGCGGAGACTTTAATGACTGTATTAAACAGGGAACATGTTTGTAGAAGTTGAACGTTAAAGTGAAGTACAACAGAAGTAGAACTACAGCATTTGGCATTGTAATAGTGTTGTTTGTTTTTGCAACATCTTTCAAGGAAATATATTATTTTCACATAATTTGTGTGTGATACACAAGAGACTCATTTTAGTTATATTAAGCCTAGAGAAAGGCAGCTATTTTATTTTGAGTGTTTTTATTTTATCTTTCAACAGTGTTAGGGACATTTATGTAATGACATTTTTTAGTTAATAAAAGGCAAGCGTTTTTTTATACACTTGTGTACCCAACTGTCATCATGTGGACCATGTGTTCGTATCCCAACTAACTCACGGTCTTTCGAGGTATGGGACGTTCCTGCCCACTATACGACCACATGCTCAGGATTTGAGTCTACCAGGTAACTACTCTACAGGAAATACACAACATTTTCCTAAAATGAACTATTTACTGGTCTAAAATCATGGCTATACAACAAATACAAATAAAGGACAAATTATATTTAATTCCCACAAATAAAAATAGGGTTATTCTGTGAGCTTTCTTCTTAAAATAGTGCTACACTGCACTCAAATCTAATTCTAGCATCCTGTCAATGATACTTTCAGACTTCAATGGGTTTCCATAGTGTTCATCATGTGACACAATTCTAGTTAATGGGAGTATCATAACACAAAAATCACATATCACATAAAAATGATATTAATAAAACATTATTCCGTTTCTTACGGCATTTACCTTGATTAGCATGAATTCATTATTTTCTGCAATCATTAACAAATATTTGTTGTGTCGTGTGAATCATCTTCCTTCTTTCCATCCATATGAACGCTTTAAGAAAAGTGGTACTTATCCCTTCCAAAATAAACATGGATAGAATATTTTATAGTTTCACCATATAACGATTTTCTGGGTCTTGTCGGGCTTATCATCGTTACAAATGTGTCATGTTCTGGGAAAAACACATACCCGTCTGCATAAATTAGCAGGAACTGGCAAAATGCATTCTAAAGAAGATGCCTACATTATTTTGGTTCAGCTTTCCTCCTCAGAGAATAACTGAGCCAAATATTATCTGATTTCTATGATCCAACAACGTATGTGAGTTGCAACACACCATTCAATTCAATTGGCATCATCATAATACTCATATCTTAATTGCATATTGAAATACCGAGATTCCTCAGTGTCCTATTGTGACTCTAATTTCCAAGGGACCGGTCGACCGACCTTCCCCCCCCCCCCCCCTCAGCAGGCAATAAAATTCGTTCCAGCTGGCTAGTCAAGATGGCTGCCGCAGAAGTGGTCCACAACCCCACCTCTCTCTGCTGCTGTCAAGGTCAAGTTTGATTACAATCGCAGTACTGGAGTTACGCTAAGTGTGGCTCCTAAATAATTGAGTCATTTAATTATTTAACACCTATCTTTATAGTGTTTTGGGCTCAACTGGCTCCTTAATTAGCATTCATGGCTGGGGATGGAACTCTAGTGATAGCCTTGCCGTTCTATGGTGACTATTAGTGGCTTTTGGACGCGCATCATAGTGAAAATCCACGATTTTCACCAGCAGCTGTCAATAAAATATAAGGAAATCTGCGTTCCTAAACGACGAATATGATCCTTACCTCTCAGGGTAGGTCATTGATACACATGCTCACTGCGTCTCGACGGACGTCAATAGTGGCCATAATTCATGCAAGCGTTGGATACAGACAGGCTCTGTCCAATTCGCTGCAAATAATACAGTATGCTCAAGGGCGATACTACTCGTAGATTCAGCCAACTTCTCACCTAACGCGCAAGCTATACTAGTTGGTCCCCGCAATTATCTTACGTAAATCACTGGATTCTACGTTAATTCTGCACGCTATACATGCGGCTCAAACAATACTTCACATAGATGACTCCATTATTAAGGCACCCGCGTTCTCTCTGTCATACCACTTAAGCCAAAGCTTTAAATAGCTCCTAACACAAATGTAATAAATTTACTGGCTTACTTTACTTTAATGGTCCTCAAACATAATCCTAAGGATTGACCATATCAAATATTCATTCAAATTTCACTGACACTGAAAAAGCTCTCGTATTCGCTATATTCCACGTTACATTTTTACTGTTTACCAAAATACAGTATCTTTATATTAGACATGACACTATTTGAACATTATTTAGGCCAAAAATGCCTATTACTTTACTGTTGCCGACCCCAGGTTATTATTATTATTTCTCATTTAACGTTACCGTTACATCCATCACTATTTTCGACCTAAATGGCCCTATACAAATCACCTTCCAAGCCATACTTTATTCAAGACGAGTGGTGAAAACTCGTTCAGTAAGTGACTATTACATCTTATTCTCCAAGTGATAAATCGTTACATGGTGAACTATTTAGTTATAATGACATTATAAAATGGGTACTCACTTTTTCCTTTTTGCTGGATAGTGCCAGCGCTTCAGCTTTAGCGCTACCATGACGCTTGATTTAAGCCATCATGTTATCCTTTACACAACACTTAGATTCACACATTTTCCACATGATACACATACTTTTATCAGTGGCCTCTATCACTGCTACACACTGCATATTAATCACTATACACATGAACACTTTTAAATCACTATTACACAATTTATGTACACTTATCCACTACTTCACATGTTGATCCTTAAATCGGACTTCTCCTACGCCTGATCTCAGAGATGCGATGCAATCATGACAACCGCTGGTCTACGTGAAAATCTAACAGCGTTTTACGGACGTTCGATCCTCGTTCCCTGCAATCTTGTTCAGCTCACTATCCAGATTAGGTGGCAATAATTTCCAAGCTCCCATCATTGTAGTGATCCTGATGATAATGTCATATATAATCCTGACAATACCTCCCGGTATAAGAACTGTTCAAAAACATTATAAGTTCCTTTTTCGCTGTGGCGACTTTAAATTTGCGTCAGATAATAGATAAATATCTGTATTAATTTACTTTCGACGCGCTTCATGATTACTTATGAAGCTTATAACTTGCTTCTATTGTTCTTCAACGGCGGAGCGTTGATACTTTAACATTTGGCGTGCTTATTGGCAGCGTCTTAGTTACGTGTATACTGTAGAATAACTCTAGGCGAACTGGCTTGGTGTGAGCTGCTCTCCCTTATAAAGGTTTCTCGTACAAAATAGTCCACTGGACACATGAGAGCGACTCCTTTCTTGGAATAATACCTCTTCAGCCGAAATGACATCTACATCTTGTTTATTTAGGTGTGTAGGTTTCAAAAACATTCGCGTGCCGGCGATCGCTTCGGCCAATTAATTACAACTAATTGCCTTAGTTCAGCGCGTCAGGACGCTACTGTGGTGGTTCCCCGTTGGCTGGTCACAAAGTCACTGCTCTCGAGCGTAAGCTAGGTTGTAATTCGTTCATTTGGAGATAAAAGCTTTAATTTAGGTGGAAAAACCACTCCTAAATTACCTCTCCGTGAATATATTCACCTGGGTGTATATTTCAATGCATTTCAATACTCCACTTGGCTGTAATTAATTAATTTCCGTGAGCCATCATCCCTACTCTAAGTTTCACCGTTGTCAAGCGGTGAATACCCGGGTCATTAATTTTGAGCTGTCTCTCCGCTCCAGACGTAAATAGTGCGCCCGGCGCCTAAGTTCTCCGCCCACTTGCTAAGGGTAATTTGTAAAACTTCAAACTGGCCTCCTCTCATTCTCGTATGCTCTGAAAATGTATATTTCCTTGCATTTGGCTACAATTCTTCATCTTAAATTGCTATGATGTTCACCTATAGATCGTGAAATCACGCTACATTATTATATGTCAGTATACCTCTCATTGCTCTTTGGGTTCCCTGTAATTGCTCCCCCTCAGAGATCAATGGTTCGACTCTAGGCATAACCATGTGCCTGGTCTTCTCTGATGAGACCTGAGTTCGATGCCAGACTGCCGTGACTGATTGGGCACAGTTGCTACGTTTTTATAGAGCTGATTCTTATTTCAATGCTTAATTACGCGATAACGATACCGCTAGCTAGATGCAGACAGTCTATCGACACATTTACCTTAATTACCCGAGAGTCGAGTTGCTCATTAGTGCTCTATTTTTTTATTTTTCTTAAGCTGTTCTGGATGCAACTGGTTGGTAGTATAGTTAGGTGTGCATTATGTGTGTTCAGGGTTCCCTAGTCATTAGTCCGGTAGGACATGTTCAATTCTTAGCCGGGTATTGACATCCCTACGATCCTTTTTCTATCTGCGCGGATTTGGGACTGTCACCTAGAGGAGTTCGGGCGCAGTACATTATGATGGCGTTAATTATCATTTAACAGTGAGCTCTGGAAAGAAAGGTCCTAAGCCAATGAACAATGTTTGCTAGTATTGGTACACAGCGGTTCGTTCCTACAAACAAGCATATAATAGAAGGAACACTATCTTAATTATTACCATCCTGATTTACATCTCATAGCAAGAGATGGCTGACTTTAAGATCGAGCAATTTCTCTCTGATGTACATGGAATGTCCAAAAAATATTGAACTCGTGAATATAAAGGTTCGCATCGTTCCAGAACGGTTCGGCAAATATCATGTGGACAAGTTTAAAGAGTCAGCCTTTCAATTACAGCGCAAAATAACCCAGCATTACCTAACATTGACTTATATCACATTTCCTTGGAAATAATGAATAACTAAAGCTCGTCAGTAGTTGACTTGATCACATGGACACTTCATGATACAAAGGGTGAATTATGAGATGGATTTTCCCTAAAGAACAAATTAAAAATAAATATATGCATTCTTGACTGAAGTACTTCTATTGAGACATTTTGTAACATTTTAGGTTTATGAATGGTTTTAAGAATTCGTGAATCTTTAGCATTATTGACCGACACACCAGAGGATTCGAATGAGTTTTTGAATGGTATGGACTCCGTTTTGAGGAAAGAATTCATGATGAAAGTTAATAAATGTAAAACAAAAATATTGGAATTCAGCCGAAATAAGTCAGAAACCTCTATGGACATCAAATTGGCAGGTGAAAAGCTAAAGGAAGTAGGAGACTTCTGTTACTTAGGAAGCAAAATAACCAGTGATGGACGAAGCAAAGAGGATACAAAAAGTAGGTTGACTCCGGCAAGGAAAGCATTTCTACAAAAAGGGAATCTGTTGACATCGAATATAGGTATTAGGAAGTCATTTTTGAAAGCATTTGTCTGGAGCGTGGCACTCTATGGAAGTGAAACTTGGACTATTGGTCTAGCAGAAAAGAGGAGAATTCAAGCTTTTGAAGTGTGGTGTTACAGGAGAATGATGACGATCAGGTGGGTACATAGTGTTACAAACGAAGAGGTGTTAAGGCGAGTGGGGGAGGAGAGATGTTTCTGGCGAATGCTTATGAAGAGAAGAGATAGGTTGGTAGGACACATACTGACACCCAGGAATAGCAAGCTTAGTTATGGAAGGAAGGGTTGGGGACAAGAACTGTAGGGGTAGACCAAGGTTAGAATATGTTAAACAGAATGCCACGGATTTAGGGTGTGGTAGCTATGTAGAGATGAAACGATTAGCTCATGACAGGGAGGGATGGAGCGCTGCATCAAACCAGTCAGAAGACTGAAGACTCAAACAACAACGAGCATTAATACAGACTCTACTGTGCCCCATCAGAAGTGAATGCAACTAGTAGTTAACCGGTTCTACCAGTCATAACTAACAAAGAAGCAAAAGTGCTATATCTATTATAACGGGCCTTCAAGATCTCAATATCCTCTTTTCAATATTTCCTTTTCGAAACTACGTCTTAAACGACGGAGCTCCACTGAGGTGTTTGTTTGTTGTGAATGAAATTGGATTATGCACAACGAAATCTGAACAAACTTTGTACAATTTGTCACCTCATGTACTCTTTGTCGTGCTTTTTAAAGGGGCCATTAGAATACACGAACCAGTTGGGACACAGGTGTTAATGTTAATCTAATATAGCTGATATTCTGTGTCACGCTACCTAAAGGTATAGCGTATCCGGCCATACATTATTTATCAGTGAGGCAAACTATTGCATTCCCTGTATAAGCATTAATAACTCAAGACCTGATTACATAAATTAGACATCTGTCTCACTCTTAAACATCGTCTCTGGAACCAAGTGTTATTCCCTCCAAGTAGAGAGAGAAAAGAGCCAAAAGCACATCAAGCTGAAGTCAGACCATAGTGACACGTGTTTCCATGCAACCTTCCGAGAATACACACATATGCCTATCGCTTATCTAAAGAGCCTCAGGCCGGAAACCCAAAGGTCCAAGGTTCCAGTCTTGGTCGCGCGAGTCAGTTTAAATCTCTATTTAAATTCTGGCTGATTTGTAGGCCTACTTCCTGTACACATTAGTAAAGAGTTGGTGAAAACTGACCTTAATGGCTAAAAACCACATTTGGTATTGAGACAGAAATACAAATTCCAATAAGCCCCACAGTGTGATTTCGCGACACAGTGCTGTTGAGGTAACAGTATTCGTCATCCCAGTTGATGTACCTTCGCCAAGCAGAGAGAAAGTGTCTGTTCGTAGTAGTTCAGTTGGTTAGTGCATCAGGCCTTGATATCCGCAGGTTCCAGATTCGTGTCCTGGTTGCAGCAGAAATTTTAACTCTCTGTATAATACCTCGATGGCTTGTGTGGCAAGTGTACAACACGTCCTAATAGCAGGAAAAACGCATTTGATATTCAAAGGTGGTGAAAAGTACAAATTCTAAATTCTAAAGATGAGAACTTTAGCATGGGTAATGTCCTGATCTGAAGGTTCTAGTTTTCCAGGTAAACTGGTTACAATTTGGAGATTCAGAGGATTTTACGTGGGGAGGTAGGTTTTCAGGATGACCAGTGAGGCGTGTTTTTCTTCTAACTATTTAAGTTCATCGTCAAATACATCGGAATATTTATGCACACCCTTTTAAATATATTATTTACAATAGTCCTCCTTAGAATTCTCGTAAACATTTTTCAGATATAAAAAAAAACTTCAATCTTTGCAGTTTCCCATAAATTCTCGTCGATTTGCTATCATTCCTTCATTACCCTATACCTAGGTAAATTCAATATTCCGTTTACCTTCACTCCATTAACAATTTCACTTTACCCATAGGTACTCCTTTCACTGAAAATAAATTCTTAGAACATTTTGTTTACCTAACCAATAATATGTCAGCATTCTCACATCAATTCAACCTATGACTTGTTTGCAACCAGTACGAACATGTTTTCCCCAGTTTAAGTAGGGGGATATTCTATGCAGTAATTGAATTTAGCCATGGCTTGTTAAGACTCTTTAGGGGTGGAATGACATGTAACTGATTCAGAAGAAGAGTGCGCATACCATGGAATGGAAGCAGAACGCAATTCTACATGACCATCGACTGCATGACGATTCCTCCAGGTTGGTCCACCAGTAGGTCCTCCATGGTTTGCATTCCTCCTCCAGATTGTCCTAGCCAGGAATGATGCCCTCTGCTTCATCTCCATCCGGTTTGAAGTTGGAAGGTCTCTTCTCTATTGAGCATTATGGTAGATCTCTTCTCTCTTGAGCATTATGGTATTACCAAAATTTTAAAGGAAAGAGGAAATCGGTTTTATTTGCCAACTTTCCAAGAAATTGAAGAGTAGATGTTTATTTTGAACACGTGGTTGTTAAATTGCACACCTCGGTCACGAGGGTAGCTGCAGCCAGTCCAGAGATTGCAGGTTCAAGTCCCGGCACTGACAGCGGCTATCCTGTTGGTGGATTTTTCCAGTTTTTTCCCACACCTCCTCCAGGTAACTACTGGGATAGTAGGCTGCCTTACATTCAGTCCCATTGCATCTAATTTATCCCTGCCCCTAATGCAGTTACACGCACTACTACAGTAATCACAAAAATACCAGTTATCAGACAAGTCCAACACACACTCAACTACATGGGACTGATGACCACGGTGTCTCAGCCCCAAATATGAATTAACACAAAAACAGGATCACGCGTGTCATCTATAATAATTTATGATAAATGCTAAGTCAAGTTTCACTCATGAGATTGGTTCATTAAATACGGTTTCATGGAGATAGAACCATTCCGTAACAAGTAGGGGGAATCTATATCCGAAAATGTGATATGCGCTCAGGGTATTATTTATTTACCTGTAGATTTAGATTACAGTAGTGAAATGATGTACCATATATCACTCCTATCACTCCAAAAAGGCAATAATTACCTGTACCCGATATATATTTCAAGCTTCCACCTTGGTTTGTTCAAAATGACTCAATATTTATTATAGCTTATTTATCTTAGTTAGCTAGACAATGAATATTTGTTATGCCCAGTTTCACTGCTATTAACTCCAACACACGGGAGATATATTTATTTGGCGAGAGTGTTTTGAAATGGAAGTGACAAGATAGGCTATTTGGTTCTTCACGGAAATAATTATTTCTTTTAATTTTGTAAAATTCTATTTTGCGTCTTTTTATTTTTGAATTAGTGACATTGAGGAAACAGCTATAGGCAATAGAGGTTGATAAACGGGGCTAATTTCCACGGTGTCCCAAGCCTCCAAATGAGCTGTGGTAGGTAATGAAATGGCAATTGCAACATTCAACTAATATTTTATGGGGGTCGGAATGTTTGAAGTTACAGAACTCGGACATGACTTGAGTTACTGTACTGCTGCTATACAGTCAAGGTCGCAGTGATTGGCACGTAGCAGAGAATGAAGTTGGTGGTTGTTATGCACAATGAGTGTTCATTCAAATCAAGGTTAGACATGAACGGTAGAAGGTCTGTTGTTGTCGTCGTTGTTGTTGATGATTCTTTAGGGGCTAAGGTAGAAGGTGTACAGCAACGAGGAGACCTACTGTCTAATGTACCAAAGATATCGGTACAGATGGGGCATCAATCTATTTTAATTCGTTGTAAAACTATAAAGCATTTTTTCTAAAACGAGACATGCCCTTTTCTTTATTTCTTGCCTCTAAAAAATTTGGTGTGTTCTTCGCTACGTGATTTTGATGAATGAAAGCGATAGAATTTGAAATAATCCCTGTCCTTCAGTTTCCTTCCTCAAAGATGTAGCATGCACGAGAATGCCTTGTAACTTCAGCTCTGTGAGACTGAGACTACGTACGGATCCTTAGAAGGATGTTGTGTTTTCAAATATTCCAGAAAAAAAAAAGGCTGGCAGTACATCCTAGCACTGACTCTGGTGACCTGCATTCAAATCTCTATGTTAGCCATCATTCAGTGCTGTCATGAATTGTACCCCATTGTTCGCGTATTGAAAATTTAAAACTGAACATTGCAATGCCTGCCTTTCCGATCCACCCATTGAAGCTTGCTTTCAGGATTGTATCCGTAATTCCTTGCTCTACCAATTTCGCGTAGGCCTTTAGGACGTCTCATTATTTCTTGTGTTATTGGAAATATTCCAGCAGATTGTGCTACGATTTGCCATCTGCCCCTTCTTTATAGGCCGTAGAGTGATCTGATAGGCTACAACGTGCCACATTCTCAGATTCCCCCTCAGAAGCTGGCGGCATGGACCAATGCATTACCCTAAGAGTCAACCTTCTATTGAAACTATTGTTTCATGAGCACCGGTGGTTAACGCCCACTGATGAACAGTCCCGTGGCACAGCCGTGCTCGTTAAATCGTGCACCACGGCCACAAGGGCAGCTGAAGCAAGTCTGGAGATCGTAGGTTCGAATCCCGGCACCGACAGCGGCTATTCTGAGTGAGGTTTTTCTCTGGGTTTATCCACACTTCCTCTATTGAAATGCCGGGATAGTACCTTAATTCTAGTCCCCGGGCTGCTTGCTACGTCATCCCTGTCCCTAATACAGTTCCACACATTACTACAGTCATCACACAAACACAGGTTATCATACAAGTTTAATACGGCATGACTGATGGCAGTCGCTCACATCCGGGAGGCGAGGTGGTTCGAATCCCCCCGCCGGCAACCTTGAAGATGGTCTTCTGTGGTTTCCCATCTTCCTTCCAGGCAAATGCCGGGGTTGGTCCCTACCTATAGGCCACAGCCGCTGCCTTCCAACTCCTCGTCCTTACATTCCAACTTCCCTCCTTCCCTCCCCAACGGTACTTATAGCTCACCCATTGGGTGTCCGTCTCGAAGCAGCTACAAAACTGGCGAGCCGAACATGTCCTCGGACACTCCCGGCACTAACAGCCATACGCTAAAAAAAAAAGAAAAAGAAAAAAAAAGTTTAATACACACTCAACTACACGAGGCTGATGACCAAGATGTCCCAAGCCCCTGAAATTAATTAACATCGGAAAATAAATGATGAACTTTGTAAACAAGGCATATCACCGGGTACGGCTTACACATTGACCACCAAATGCTTAGAGCATCATTTCGTGGTCTCGGTAAGGGATTTACCAAGTTCAACGTTAAGTTTGGTATTGATATGCAGTAGGCGACAACTCACACATGTTCGCCATTTCACACTTTCAACTCGAGCTTCCCACAACATGCACATCGATGTTGTTCCCAAGTTAGTACTGACAATGACTAATAGGTAGAATTAATTTTCGTTTCCAGAGGTGCTTGTGAAGGTCAGGGCTACACGTCTCCCTACAGCATTCCATTGCTGCATCGCTACGAAACTTCAGGAATTTTTGACCTCTGGACGTAAATATCCTATATTATAATCACAATATACAAGAGGCATTCTGAACATAAGTCCGTCAGCTTATTTCATAGCAATAATAATAATAATAATAATAATAATAATATTGGTTTTGCGTACCTTTTAACTACTGTGGCTTTTAAAGACGCCGGGTTGACGGAATTTTCTGCCGAAAGTGATCATTAACGTGGCAATAAATCTGCTGGCACAGCTCCCTCGCATTTGTGCACCCTCAAATGCCAACTTAGTGCGTCAGTATTCGATCCTGCAACCTTGGGATCTGCAGACGAGAACTTTACCGCTGCTTCACGCAGCCAGTCTCATTTTAGATAAAGGAAGTTTGTAGTTTTACGTGACCGTTAATCTCGCAATTATGAGTCACCAGACCTCCTTTTTACGTAGAATCTGAGCCACAGGACATGGCATTTCACTTTGAAAATTTCACATGCATTTTTGGGAATCGAACACGGTCCACCGTGGTGAGAAGCCGACAGCTTGACCGCTGTGCCACCGGGCCCCTAGTCTCATATTATGACGCAGGGAAACTGTGTAACAAAGTAAACTGAAATAGCCTATATTGTCATAACTACAGTACTGTATATTTAGTTTGAGTTATGAGTTTTATCGTATTTCTTGTTTTATGAATATTATTGAAATATTCGAAGCCATTTTTCAGTGTTGCCTAAATAATCTATTATCATAAGTTTTTCAGTTGGTCAACATGAGTGTACCAAATTAGATTGGGTGGGGAGCTACTAGTAATTTCCCAGTGCCTGAAATAAATTACACGAATTACTTACAGTATGCATTTATTAAAACATTTCTCACGTAAATGGGGGGCTGAATTGAACGAGTAGTTTTGTTCGTCACGTGAACATCATCAGATTCTGCTCGCTTCGACTTAATTTTGGGTCAGTGGATGTACTGTATATAGTATATAACACTTGTGTGCAATAGTATTTATAATTATTAAGCTACAGTATAAAAGTTTTAATTGGACTTTATAATTTTTTAGACAATTATATTTCCTATTCCGTTAGTTTATTTAAGTTGAATGGAGTTGCGTTTTCTTTAGTCATTTTTATGTGTATAAGTATGAAACCCTTTGGAATTGTTAACTTCTATCGTATCGATCTATTTAAGTGATTGCGTTCTAGACATCCCACAGTGGAATGTGATGTCAACTGGACAACCATACAGGAACAGCCGCAAATCAGCTAAGTCTACTAAACCAAAGAGTCATCTCAGTTACATTTAAGTGTTTAATCTAACTATCCAACTAAAAAAGAGCATCAAGTAATGAAATTTGAAAAGTAACGGTTAATAACAAAATATTTGTAGCTGATTCTTTAGGGGCTTTGCGACATCGTGATCATGTAGCCCCGTGTACTTGTGTGTGTGTGTGTGTGGAAGTCTGATAACTTTTGTCACTGTGATGTCAATAACAAAACAGTCTGGAATGCTATCACAAAGTGGACTTGGTTGCAACTGGGAGTGATGGAATGTAGTGATTAACTATACCATGAGGACGACTTTGTTTAGTACAACTAGGGCCTATAGGTTGTTTAACGACAAGGAAAAGGAAACTTGTGAAACTAGATTTTAAGAAATACCTTGCCATCAAAGAGCGTGATAACTCTTACTTGTATTTCAACAATAATTTTTACTTTTCCTAAGCAACAAAAACGACATAAAAACAAGAAGTTCCGTGAAGAACTAAAGAGCCTACTTTTCATGCCAATGATTATTCTACAGTATATGAACCTATGTAGAATAATGACGAAATTAAGTTGCTAATATCAAAATTTCTAATTAGTTCGAAATACTGTATACCTGGCATAGCCTAATGTACCCTAATAGAGCACTACAGTTGGCAGCCCTGATGACTGAATATATTCTTAGTTCCATCTCGTAAGGTACAGAATACAAAATTTGGTTGAAGTCCAATGAATAGCATGGACGTTACATGCAGTTAAACATTGGATCTAACAGCGCGCGTAAAATCATGTTGGCAACAATGTCATGCATGTATTGGTCAGAAATAATCGGAAATAATATGCTCTATTGTTGTGCCAATTTTGAATGAAATCCATTAGTTAGTATAGAAGTTACATGCATTTTAAAATTGGACCTATCAGCAGGCTTAGAATCATGTTGGCAGCACTGACGTATATTAGTTACTCCAAATTCATCTAGAATGCCAGGTACTATACGTGTGCAAAGTTTAGAGCTATTGGCTTGCATACTTTATGATATATTGATATTAGGGTAACAAAATAGGGACAGCACATATTAACAGTTGGCAGCCCTGGTTGCTCTTAAGAATACGCATAGTCATATCTGTTATGGTACACATAGCACATACGAAATTTGGTTGAAATCCAAATGATAGTATGGAAGTTACATGTACTTAAATTTGGACCTGTCAACAGGCTTAGAATCATGTACTATACGTGTTCATAGTTTAAAGCTGTCGGCTTGCATACTTTCGGATATATTGATATTTGGATAAAATAAATTAGGAGCATTTATTAACAGTTGGCAGCCCTGGTGGGTCTTAAGAATACGCTCAGTCATATCTGGTTATGTACACATACAACATACGAAATTTGGTTGAATTCCAATTGATAGTGTAGAAGTTATATGAATTTAAAAATTGGACTTATCAGCAGGCTTATAATCATTTTGGCAACGCTGCCATGTATGGCCTCCTGGAAATTAAACTGCAATATTATTATCTATACGTGTGCCAATTTTGAAATAGCTCCCATTCATACCTTCCAAGATATCCAACATGGAGCTCAAATTTCAATTGCGATTTTTTAGCAGTTGGTAGCACTGACATCATTTTCAAATATGGTCGTGAGATATTCAGGTATAGATCTTTACTCCTACCAAATTTTGTTTCGATTGCTGCAGCCGTTTAGGAGTTGATAGTGGGGGACACACACACAGCCAGACAGAAGGACAGACAGACAGACAGACACACATTTGCCCGACCTCATAAGTCTACTTTTTCCTCATTTTTGCAAAATGTGAAAAGTAGGCTAATAAATACATAAATAAATAAAACGTGCGTTGTTCACTTTCCGCTGTAGGTTCCATCATGTTTCACTGATGACTGCTGCACTTGTGTTAATGTGCAGCAAAGTGTCTGGTTGCAACTTGCGCAATCTACTGTGGCCTTGATGTTACAAGAACAGGCTATATTAATGACTGTCGTGTTGCAGAACCGGCCCCATTATTCCTCTTGACTAAGGGATTCGAACTCAAGCTATTGCCGGCCAAGACCTTGCTTGTAATCCAATGCTATATACAGTAATTGCAAGGAGAATGCCTGTCTGCCAAGACACATCTCAAGGTTTCTCTCAAGGGGAAGTTTCCTATCTTCTACCTCACTGCCACTCAATCCCGTGATCCCATGGCAGTTATTGGAATCTGTGAAGGTATTGCTTGATTTAGTACATCGAGGTCATAAGCTCAGGCATGTATGTGTGTTGTTGTTGTTGTTGTTGCTGTTAATGCTTTTAATATACTTGGGGGTATGATTCTGAAGCACGCAGTCGGCGTCTTACAGGACATTTGGTATCATCCCCGCATTTAACTATAGTAGAAGTATGAAACCATGGAAAATTAATTTTAGTAGGGGTGAGTTGTAAATCGAAACCACCTGCGGGCCTAAGTGAACAACTTAGCCTACACCTATCAGACCAGAATAAAATATCTTGCCCAAGCCTTGAATCGGGCCAAGAACTCGTTACAGTTTTGCAAGTTCGTAAAACTAGACCACGAAAGTTACACAGTGAAAATGAAAATCCACAGCCTGCTTCCAGTCTCCGACCGGGTCAGGAATGGAATGAATGAAGCCCCCATCTAGCGGCGAGGATATGAACTGTGCCGGCTGCCGAGGCCTGACGCACTCCTCTGGGGCAATGATTAAATGAATGACAGATGAAATGAAATGATAGTGGAGAGTGTTGCTGGAGTGAAATTTTGACAGGGAAAACCGGAGTACCCGGAGAAAAACCTGTCTGCCTCCGTTTCGTCCAGCACAGATCTCACATGGAGTGACCGGGATTTGAACCACGGACCCAGCGGTGAGAGGCCGGCGTGCTGCCGCCTAAGCCACGGAGGCTGTCACGAAAGTTACACAGTACAGAAGTTAAATAATCTCTATCTCTACTTAGTATACAACAAGGTCCCCAATTCTTGGATGTTACGGGTAAACTCGAGAACCACTGGATGGATTTTGATGCGGTTTTCACCTTCTGTAAAGGATATCCTGAGGATGATTTCTGTAGAAAATAATTTATTTATGATCAAAGGAAGCCGAGCAGTAACGATTTCAGTGGAAAAGTAAAAAAAAAAACTGGCGTCCGAGCGCTTTGTAAGCTTACGCTGGGCAAACCGTTAAAATATCTAAATACTATGCGTGTAAGAATTGTTCAGCATGCAAAGTTCTACAAAAAAAAAGTCCGCGAGAGCATATGTCTATCTTCAATACATCGCCCACTATAAGTGTTTTTAAGTATTAATTTCTTCAACCATGTCCATTCAACTACTGAGGCGACAGTTTACGAGCTAGCTATGGGCGAATCTATCATCCCTGTTACAGCCTAGCTAGCGGGTGAACCTGTTGCCCCAGATACAGCCAGTAGCAAACCGTTGAGTCGTGTTGAGTTAAGACTTCTGAGAAGGGTGGTTGTGTTTGGAGTTTCCCTGGAAGTGAAACTCGGGTTTTCTTAATTTCGCTTGTGAAACTCAGTCAAGTTAAGATTGGATGGAAGGGGGATTTAAGTTTCATTCACCTCGCCATTCCCTGGAAGTGCAACTCTCATTTCGCCTGTGAACTTTTCGTTCCGCAAAATTCACAGTCAATTTAAGATTGGACGGAAGGGGGATTATATTATATTAAATTATACTGATTGGCGTATAATCTCTACTTAGTATAAAACAAAGTCCCCGATTCTTGGATGTCATGGGTAATCTCTAGAACCACTGGATGGATTTTGATGTGGTTTTCACCATTCTGTAAAGGATATCTCTAGGAAGGTTTTTGTAAAAAAAAAATTATTTATGATCAAGGGAAGCCAATCAGTAACGATTTCAGTGAAAAAGTATGTGCATTTTTTAAGCTTACGCTGGGCAACACCGTTAAAAATATCAATATACTATGAGTGTAAGAATTGTTCAGCATGAAAAGTTCTACAAAACTGCCCCGAGGGCATATCTCGATCTTTAATACATCGCCTACTATAAGTGTTTTTCGATTGGACGGAAGGGGGATTCAAGTTTCATGCACCTCGCCATGTTAAACTACATCTTACAAGAATTCGTTGCTCATGCATCTCCATGATAATATAATTAATAGTCCAGTCAGTGATTTTAACCCATCATGGTGAGACGTAAAACGGATATAGGTCGTAGTTCATTGACATCGAAAATAAAGGCACTTGTCACGTAATGCATTCATAACTGTTCCCGGGCAAAGCCGGGCCGGGTTGCTAGTTAACTATATAAGAGGGCCCTCACAGCAGAAACCGAGCAACACACCAGAGTAGCCAGGCGTTCTAAGGCACATTCGATGACTGACATGGGAAGGAAGGAAGATTTCAGTTTTACGTGACCGTTAATCATGCAATCATGAACCACGGGACCTCCTTTTTACGTGGAATCCGAACCACAGGACATGGTATTTCACTTCGAAAATCTCACATGCATTGCCCGGGAATCGAAGCCGGTCAACCTTGGTGAGAGGCCAACAGCTTGACCACTGCGCCACCATGCGGGGGGCATGGGTATTAGGCTTTCGGTAATCTGAGTTTCGACCTGGAACCATCCTTTCCTAAGGTAAGGTACCGTACAATTCTTAAATAATAATAGCTTACACCGTGGCGTAGCATTGTGCGTTAAATCACACAGTACGACCACGGTAGGGAGTTCAGCGATTCCGGAGATCTGGCGCTGACAGTGGCCATTCTGAGTGTGGTTTTCCCACACTCCCACCGGAAAAATGTTGGGGCACCCACCCCATCCCTGTCCCTAATAGGGCTACACACACGCGCGACAGTCATCACTGGAACACAAATTATGGGACAAGTTCAATACTCACGGAACTGATGACCAACATACCCCAAGCCCCTAAAATGAATTAACAACACAATAAAGGAATAATATATATATTAATAGTTGTATGTTACAATACATGAGCATGCTGGAGAACTGCGGTGTCCTTACTACGTGAAGGAGGACATTCCAAATGTAATTTCTCCGAAACATACATTCTGATAGATATTGTATTAGAGTCCTCCGCGTTTGTATAGCCAATGGTAATCAATTATCTAGCAGTGCACAAATATTAAGTGATAAGCGCCTCAAAATTTACGTGTATATCACACCCCTGGATGCCACAAGTTAGAAAACACACTTACTTTAAAGCTATGCCAGCCTTGTAATGAAATACAAATTTAATAAAATACTGTGTAACCAACGTTTCTGAATGACGCTTGAATCTCGGGTGTAGAAACATTTTCTACTGTCATCATATGTTACCACAAAGCAAAATATGACAGTTTTAAAGCAGAAATACATTGTTGGTACAAGCTACAAAATTGCATTTTGCTGGCATGTGGGGAGTAAAAGAGAAGTTAGTAAAAGAGACTTGGCTGATACCATAATTAGCCTTTCCTCATATCAATACAGCTGTTACATTGCCATGTAGTTCCAAGGAAGAAAGCTTGTCATGTGACCGTTATTTTACGATCATAAGCCGTGGGAATTTCTTTTATTTAGGGGTAATTCGAACCTCTGGACGTGACATTTCACCTCAAAAATCTTAACTGCGTTGACCAGAAATCAAACCCATGTTCATCAAGAAAGTTGCTTATGGGGCAAGAGAATTCTTATTTGAAAACGTATTTTCATTCGTCGTAATTTTTGGACACGTATAGTTTTTAATAATCTTTTTCATATCCTTATCATATCATGGTCATCCAAGGGAATTTATTAATCCCATGTATTCTTTTTAAGGATTAGGGAAACCCCATTACAATTGGGTACGATTGAGTTGACCGACTGAAAAATATTATATTTCGATTACTAAAGCAACAGTGAAAATTCTCTTCCAACACCTCTAGCACTAACTGAGGCCTTCTGTATTTGGCCCGCAGCACCATATAGCGTCCTCTATCACTTGTAGAATTTGACCTGAATGGTTGGAGAGACATTGCTAAATGAATATAAAGAGAACGATAGCTTCCTTTTCGAATATTATACCGCCAATATTCTTCAGCATGGAAGATAGCACGGCCTATGTCCTTTGGGCCAAATAGAGATTGAAATACCATTGACGAAATTCCGTCTTAAGAATTATGGTTCCGTTGTATGCCGGTATCCAACACGTGAACATGTATGGAGGCACAATTCGTTGCCTCGAAATGCTAATCGATTTTCGTAGGATGGAATTTGTCACTGACATCTTAATTTCCAATCCACATAACGTCTGTGAGAGTGAAAATTTCGTCAGATGTAGATACTGTACACCTAATCCTCACAAAAGAAGTTTGATTCATTTTACCGTGTTAAAAATAAGGATGTAATATACTGTAGCCTATATCGCTCATAAGAGACTCCTTATAATATCAGACACACTTGCTGGAAATAAGTTACCTGGGCTGCGACGAGAAGTACGAATGCTGTTTGTGAAGGTTTTTGTGAAGATATTCGAGACATGCCAGCGGGGAGTGACACGGAGAGGGTTGGCAATCTGTCGGATGGAATTACTATACTACCATTTCCAAACACATTTCGAGTTCCCTCTTGGAAAGTTTTCGATGGGCCAGTTGGAGTTAATATTGTGGAGTCCATGATAACAACTTTCTCAGCGATGAGGCGTAGGTCATCTGTCTCTAAGACAGCAATTACAAGGAATGAAATCCAAAGTATTCGACATGAGAATAAGTTCTGTATCCTTGACAAAATAATAATAATAAAAATGATGATAATAATAATCATAATGTTATTGGTTGTATGCCACTTGTAACTACATATTTTACAGACGCCGGAGTGCTAGAATTTTGCCCTGTAGGGGATCTTTAATGCGTCAGTAAATTCACCAACACGGCTCCCTCGCATTTGCGCACCCTCAAAAGCCAACTGATTGCGCCAGGATTCGATCCTACAACCTGGGCACAGCATGTGGGAACGTTACCGCTGCACACCATTTCCAAATGAAATGATTAAAATTATATTGTTGTGATTGAAATACATCAGTGGTCAGCAGTATCAGTGATCAGTGATGTAATTCGTAGGACCAATATTGCTCGGTTCTCCGGGACTCTGCTGGGAAAACAATGAGATAGAGCAGATGCATAACTACAGGGAAGACCTGCTCTCGGTACATTTTATCGGGCCGCTATGATGGATGACAGATGGCTAAATTCTATAATCCAGTTTACCATTTTCGCAGATAAGCAGCATTTTTAAAAGAGATTTAAGAAAATGTAGATACACGTTCTCACAGAAATAAGAATGAAGGATTATCACCAAATTATTTTGGGGAGAAAAAAGAAAACACACATTTGTTTTATTCTTCGTAGGGTACAAGTAGGCCTAATGGACACACACAGTATAGTACCCATGTTATCTGTAGTCTGCATGAGGCCACTCAGAATTGCTCTTCATGAGGCATTTATTGTCCAGTGGCGCTCTATGGCCAGCTACAAGCAGACATCAGCAGATGCTTCACACAATGGAGATGCGTATGCTGAGATGGTCCATGGGAGGGATACATGACCACATCAGAAATCAGACCGGCGTAGCACCTTTAGAATCGCTCCAACTCCTGATCATTAAGCCCGGTGTACTTGGCTGTGTGAAGAATTTGCCTGATAATCTATGTTATTGTGATGTCCGTGATAGTGTGTGTACTTGTAATTGAAACTGGGATTGGGATGGAAGCATCCGTGGCCTTCAGTTAAGAGCCATTCCAGCATTTGCATGGAGTAAAAGTGGGCAACCCTGTAAAAGTACAACGAAGGAACCCACCACTTCTCAGTTTTGCCTCAGACCAGAATTAAATACCTTGGCAGAGCTGGCAATCGACCACGGACCTCTGGGGTGACAGCTAAGAATGCTAGCTATAGCACCACGAGGCGGACTGTTGGTTAGAGCAAACGAAGATACTGCAGTATTGCAAAACGGCAGTCCATAGGAGACATCAGCAGATGCTTCACACAGTAGAGATACGTATGCTGAGATGGTCCATGGTTGACATTTTGAAAAGTCCAGCTTACCAGAAGACATCTCCACTGATGCTGCAGACCGGGCAGAAAGGCGAACTCCATATCTTAACGGCACCAACGCCATAAAAATAAGTATTGTCCAAGCCCATCATGTGTTCCAACAACTTTTATTCTTTTTTTCTAAGCTACTAATATTGAAACATTTGATGCCATGTTTCACTGGTGCTTAGACAAACAACGCTATTGAAATTCAAATTTCACGTAAAAATACAACGAAAGAACGCACCTCTTCTCAGTTTTCCCTCAGACCAGAATTAAATATCTTGACAGAGCCGGCAATCGAACCCGAACCTCTGGGGTGCTTTACATAGCATCATTCTAGTCCGCCGGGAAGTGAAGTTAACTGCCACTAACGTGCGTCAGTATAAACATTTCGCCTTATTAGGAATTATATGGAATTCTACACAATAGATTGTGTCTTCGAAACGTTATGAATTGTGAGTGCATTGCCAGCATAAATTTAGTATTACAATGTGAGACTGCAGGCCGCATCGGAAGAGGACTTGTACAGATTTTTACAGTAAGGAGTGATATAGTTGTGTGCTTAACTATCTATATTCACTTTAATTTAACAAGGTCACTCACCATATGATTAATGCCGGAGCCAAAAAATTGAATGACATCGAAAGTGTATTTAAAGAACGCACAGACATTATTACAACATTGCAGTGCTATTAGAGACGAATGGACACAGTGATTTTAACAGCAGTTTGTTACAATCAAACTCACATCATCAGGGGCGTAACTATAATTTGAAATCAAGGGGTGTATTATTTCATGATGGAAACAATTCAGGCGAGCCAGCCGAGTGAACTGTTAGCGAAATATATTTGAGTCGCTGACATGTTGTGCTAAAAGAATACGACGGTCGAAGATGAAGAGATGGGAAGCTGATTCTACAAGAACCAACCGACAACGTAGGAATGGTGATGATGGGACTTGGAATCAATCCTGATTGGAATTTCAAGAGCTATCGACGACGATCTTTCAAAAAGATGGCGTCACGAAGAAGATCTTTCAAAATGATGGTAACTCACGACTTCAAAAGATCCTTCACGGACCTTCCTGAAAACAGCTGCACGAGATGAAGGTAGATTAAAGACTTTCTTGTTACTGCTTTTGAATGTTTGAACCTATCGCACTACAATTATGACCAGTTAATAGAATCTCCATCGAGCATACAATTTTATAGTAATATTTGGGAATGTTTTGTAGGATTAGGAAGTATTTTTCTCACAAGGAAGATTTGACTGAACAATTCATGAACCCATTGTAGATGAATTTCTTGATAACGGTTGAGTGATTAATTAATGTAAGTTTTGTGAGTGAACAAGAGTGATAAGATGTTGTTGAATATAAAGATGAGAATGAAAGTTTTTAACTAATTCTAATGATTAGAGAACATTTTTAAGGATCTTTGTTGAATGCATCAGGAAAGTTCAAAGTTTATTGTTATTGATAAGAGGTAGATCAATTTAGACTGGAACAATGATGTAATTGGGTGAAACAGTCGGTGAATTTATTGAGAATAATTCTGGCAAATAATATTAATGAAGGTTTTTATTGGAGCATACATGTATAGACTATTGAATTTCTACGTAGCTAGCGTATTATCGGAAATATGATATGATTAGATGACTGTGAATGTTACGAAGGGTTTCCATATTCAACATGGTAATTGGTTGAAGTAACTGAGAGTTAGTCCAGAAGCCTCCGTGGCTTAGGCGGCAGCACGCCGGCCTCTCACCGCTCGGTCCGTGGTTCAAATCCCGGTCCCTCCATGTGAGATCTGTGCTGAACAAAACGGAGGCAGACAGGTTTTTCTCCGGGTACTCCGGTTTTCCCTGTCAACATTTCATTCCAGCAACACTCTCCACTATCATTTCATTTCATCCGTCATTCATTTAATCATTGCCCCAGAGGAGTGCGTCAGGCCTCGGCAGCCGGCACAGTTCATATCCTCGCCGCTAGATAGGGGCTTCATTCATTCCATTCCTGACCCGGTCGGAGACTGGAAGCAGGCTGTGGATTTTCATTTTTTTCAACTGAGAGTTAGTCCAACGCTGATTTTGTTCAACGATGTAATTTCAACTTAGAGAATCGTGCTATTTTGTATAAGATTCCTGCGTCGAATGTGCTTGTTGCCAAATGTAGTTCAAAGTGTGTTGAATTGATCCTCAAATATTTATGATGTAAAGTAAGATAGCCTCATGACAGGGAAATTTATTTGCTGAATTTAGGTAACGGAAGCAGTATGTTTAAGAAAGCAATAGAGCAGAAGCTTTAATGCGAGAATTATTTAATTATGATGTTCTTCAGGACTTTACTGAGGAAATTTATGATGTGTTAATAATGAGATGTGAGATGATATAAATGATATAACTAAATTTGATTCTATACTCTGGATGATTTGATGGATGACAATGAAGTTATGTTTTAGAAATGAAAGGACTTGAGATAAATATTGCAAAGTATTAATGTAATATAAGCTAAATTAGGACTTTCTTAGAGGTGTAAGTATTGATTAATTTCAGGACATAATTTAACATCAAGCCCCTAACGGAGAGTGGGATAGGTAGTCAAATGCATCACAGTAGAATAATAGTTTTAAAACTTATCTTATTAAAATTTATCTTGGATCTGATTTTTAGATGTATCTTCTGAAATCGATATAGCCCTGAATTTGTGTGTATTCTAGGATTGTAATCTGATGCCACCCACATAGGACATGAGATACTTTGTCTCTTGCCACCCTAGCAAATTGTCCATTTTTCTCCAGATTGAAATTCACACCCAAAAATGTTTGTTTAATAATGTTTAGAGTGCTCTTGCCATGATGAATTGCGGTGTTTTAGCCCGGCGATCGCTGCTCATTCGCGAAATGGGTACAGGAGAGTGAACTGGTTGAAACACTAGAATTTAATTATTCTTATTTTACGGGCAACTGGCTCTTTTAGCTTCCCCGTTGACCTCTCTTGGTCAACTCCTGTTTTCTTCAAACCCGACGGTATTAGGATATTTGAGCCCTATGAATTATATGCATGTTTTACAGCTACGTACGCAATTGCTAATTACCAAGCCTGTTACTACCTTACAGCATGGGCGATCTAAATACTGAGCGATATAGATCGAGTTTTGAGGCTACAACCACTTTGTTTTTGTAGAATACTGTAGTTTGCAACTGAAAACTCAATTTTCCTTTATTTTATACTACCATTCTAAGGGGATATTCTATACTCTAATGTTTTACCTGCTCTACGACAGCACTTATTATGTCCTAACCTATGATGCTACTTTTTCATTTTATAGTCTAAATATTAATTGTTGGGTTGGCCGAGTGGTCTAAGGCGTTTGACTTAAGTTCAAATTTCCTATATATAGGAAGCAAGGGTTTGAATCCCTTACCCGGAATAACTATTACCTCAACATTGGTTGGCGACACTGTATTACTATGGTACTCAGTACACAAAACCGCAAATAAGAGTGCATTATTTAAGGGAACTCTTTCTGAACATAGCCGGAGACTGTCGAAGGTTAACGATTGCATTAAGAATAAGAGGTGGGGGTAGCAATTACGAGAAACAAACGATACACATGTAATTTTTTTATAAATATAATTTCTACGATATTTACACACAGATTACAACTCTTTCTCTCTTTACGAGTGGGTTTTAATTTATCAAACACAACGCATGTTGTATATGCTCTTTTTTTCCCCACGGAGAGCAATGATTGATGTTCTCAAAAACAAGGGAAGCCTCAATGGTTTTATAGGCATAAAAACATCATCCTCATCTTTTCCATCATCATTATTATCATCATCATCACCATCATCATCATTATCACTACCAATATCTAGTCCATTTTGATCCTTTTGTAATACTAGTTTCTGCTGAGTCTGTGTTGCCTTTGATAGTGTTGGGGGTTTCTCAGACACTGACGACTGTCCTAACATGACTTTTTGAGGAGATGATAAATGCTTTTTAACAAACAACGCACTATCTCGAGCAGCAATATCTTTTTCTTGGACTAACGTTTTAGCATTTTGATGATTTTTCCTCAACTGCAACCGTGTTTCATTCGGAGCACTACATTGATGATCACTCACACTTAAAACCTCACCATTTTTACTTTTTGGGTCGCCTCGACCTCTTTTTGACCCCTCTTTTAAGCATCACCAGAATATTATTCCATCCATATTTTGTCGCTTATAGTTATAAGAGTAGCCTTTATAGAGTGCACGTTGTCTACCTTTGTTAGTTGTAGTAAGTTTCAAAGCAGCAACTGACTTGTCAGTCTGATTTGCATATAACAAATGTTACAGCAGTTCTGGTGAAAGAGTGATTTAGAGTCGGCTTTTATGTTAGCTTATTTTGTGGTTTATATTATGTCGGCTTATTTGTCGGCGTATATGTAGGCTTATGTGTCGGCATATGCGTTGGCTTATGTGTCGGCTTATTTTTTGCTTATGTGTCGGCTTATTTTTTGCTTATGTGTCGGCTTATGTGTCTCCCTGTGTGTTGGCTTATGTGTCAGCTTATTAACTTAGTCACTTTTTGATGTTGGCTTATTTGGCGAGTTATTTTTGTTGATGTATTTAGTGGCCTATTCTTTTGGTCTTGGAAAGTATTACAGCCCTGTTATGTTTGTAAGCAAGCGACAACAACAACAACAACAACAACAACAACAACACACCAAGATTCCAAAGAATTCTAGAGTACTTTATAGTTAATGAATGACTAAGAATGAGATAGTGGTAGCTAACCTAACTTTACCTAACTTAAGCTCAGCTTACCTAACCTAACTTCACCTAACTTAACCTCATCTAACCTCAGCTTACCTAACCTAACTTCACCTAACCTAACCTAACCTCACCTAACTTAACCACACATAATCTCAGCTCACCTAACTTACCCTAACCTAACCTCAGCTCACCTAACCTAACCAACTAAACCTGACTTGACCTGACTTAAACTATCGTCAGCTAACCTTATCTAACCTAATCTCGGCTCACATAACCTAACATGACCTGACCTACCCTGACTTCACTAAACCTTACCTAAGCTAACCCCAGCTAACCTCACCTCACCCGACCTGACCTGACCTCACCTAACCTAGGATCGACAGTTCTCTACTAATCTACAGAGAAAAGTTTGACTGTGGGCCCAACTCTACATCAGCCAATATCACGAAGTTACAGTGTCCACGTTTACAGCAAGTACAGACATATTTCTGACACATTCCATAATCACATAAATACACAAGTCTCTAGCATTATTGGTTCGCTAAATATCGGTTTGCCTACCGCCAGGGACTCACCACAAGCCACGTGCAGGCGGTGGCCATGATAATCGTTATGACCTTTGGCAACGTAATACAATCTAAAAACAAAATGGTAAATACAAATTACATAAATAATAAATTAAAACATTAAATAGAATTTAAAATAGTCAAAAAACCAAAATTTTCAAAATATACAGTTAGGCCCTTTGTCAAAATCAGAACATAATGGTAAATAAAAATTATATAAATAATAAATTTAATATTAATGTAAAAGAAATTAAATATATAAATAATAATTAATAATAATTATTAAATAAATAATAAATAAATAATAAATAATTCATAGTCAATATACCATAAATAATAATTTAAAAAACCCGCCAGGTCGCACCACTAGTCACATGTCCACAGTAAGGTACAGTCGCGTACAAATAAAATCGGTCCCTCACATGTTGTTCAGTCCTTTGGGCAAATTTAAAAAATAATTCATACATAGTAAAAAGGGGTTCATCGAGAGTAAAACGAGTCATTTAACGCCTTTCTAAAATTACGGGTTCCAAAAGTATTTGAGGTAAAATATCAATGACCTTGTAGGTTTTGGTTATTTGGGTAAATTAATGGTCCATGGGAAAGAAGGGTTCCTCTCGAGTAATTTTTACGCCTGACACTAGTCTGTACTGAGCCCGAATTCGGCTTATTTTATGATGAATTTTGAGGCCAGTATCAACTCAATAGTACTGGAAATTCACGAGATTATAGGTGCTGGATCGGAGACAAAAAACGAGATTTTAGCTCAGTTGCAAGTCTATGATGCATTATGGGTCGTCCTAGCAAGGTCAATTTACCTTAGCGACGAAGTGATACCGCGCCTATTTTAGATTGAATACGGTATCCACGAGCAAATTGTCAGAACACTGATAGCCAATCAGGGAAGACTTCTATGTCGGAAGACCCTGGGATCATAACTGGGATAGTTATCTATTCACTTTTAGGCCGTATGAAGAAATTATTATAACATGAAAATATGCCTAATTTAAGTATTTACGATGGTAAAATGATAATACAGTGATTATGGACTTCAGAAAGAAGTATTAGGCATTATTGTGTGATCACGTGATCCATCCCCACTCTTGAAAAATGGAAGAGAATCATTTTGATCGACGGCAAAGCACAGTGAAGAGGGCTCATAACTGACTACAGATTCAGCGAGGTGCGATCGTGGAGATTTGCAAGTTAGCTCTGCAAGGCCAAGCGGGCAGGGCCGTGCAATGGGCAAGGTAAAGCAGTGCTAGCGAGAAATTTACTCGCGCTGGCGGAGCGCAGCCCTACTAGGTCCATTTCTGAGCAATGCAGCACGACAGCACACTAGCACTGCAGCGCTTAGTCGCACAAGCACTGTCCATTTGACCGAGTACTGCAGTTCGTTTAGTACTGAGCGCAGAGCATGGACACTAGGCGCACTAGTGCCAACATTTCGTCATATGCGTGTAGTCTGCCGTGCTCATAACGTATTTTGTGCATGGGGAGGACAAAATTAGCATAGTGGGAGAGTCACACATTAATGAAACAACCCGAAGACGTATAAAACATGATATTTGGACGCACATGAACCAGATCTGCAGCAAGGATACAGGAATTTGCATACTTTTTGGGTGATGTAGCAGGTGCAGCGAGACATAATAGTCCTAAAATAGAATCAAGCATATTGGTAATCATGCATGTGACAGTAACAGGGGCCGGTATGGAATCAGGAGAGTTAAAATACAGTTTTTAATTTCTTGACATAATGTCACAAACCAGCCGAGGTAGCTTGCGCTGACAATGAAAGAGACCACCTTGGCTGTCGCCCCGGTGGTCCTGGTTTGATTCCCAGCCCTGCCACGAAATTAAATTTCGGTTTGGGGTACTGAAATTGTATCGATGATATGTAAGTCATCCAAGCGGTGCTCATTTCGAGGCCTTGCGCCAGGCCAGTGGGCATGAGTTTTCTTTTTTATACATTCTTATTCTGCAATTCGAATTGAGAGCACATCACTCCGTAGAGTTGTTAGAATAGCTTCCGTAAAATATTCTCAAAGGCCTATGCTACAAGTAGCCCTCATGAGTTAATCCAATTGCATATGTATATGTAGGCTAATCCAGATATGGTATATAAGACATTTGATTTTCATTGCATTCTAAGTTCTGGGCATAGGAAAACCTCGAAGCTAATTTTGCAATTTTCAGTGAATGAACATCCAAAGTATAGTAAGCATCATGTAGGGAGACTGTACCAGAGAGAGCATGAATTGCTTGAAGACATGGTGACATAGTGCGTAATTTGTGCTCGTACAACGAAGGAGGTTGTCAGGACGGTGATGATGATGAACATGGTGATAACGATGAAGACGGTGATTTACTAGTTAGGAACCAAGGGAATATAAATAGCCGATACTTAAGACTGAAGCGGATCTATGGTAAACACAAAATGAAATTGCAGGTTGATTGCGAAAGTACAGAAACTATCCAATTGGCTAATCCAGAAGTAGACATAAAAGGTTGCTCTTGTGTGAGACCTCCATGGGCATAGCAGGGACTCTGTATACTGCAAACACTGTGGAGTGCCTGAAACCCTAGCTCACGTTCAAACACCATAATTAAGAAGGGGATTCACTACAAACGTTAGGAATCACCGAAATAGATCTAAGATGCAGCTGTAACATTTCAGAAATGTTACGCGATCCATGTTTTCGTGTCTTTCTCGTGTTAGAAGCAAAAATACAATGGGCATAATAATTGTTATTGGCCATAAGAAGGATACAAGATTTATGCTGGACCCCACCATCAGATGTGAAGTAACCTTCCGCATAACAAGACAGGTCGTTTATAGAAAACGATAGGATTCAAAGAGAAGTGAAAGCTTGTGGTACGTTTCGAATAAGCGAGAGGAACAACATCAACAATTTTAAATCACTCATCAAGTTTGGGTACGCCTAAGTATAAATGACCTAATTTTGCTATCAAAGAATCCATTCAATAATAGAGAATTCATCTTCAATGTACTCGGGAACAGTATGAGACGTAGTCTATTGGTACCCAATAATATTTTATTGCTAATATTAACAGTACAATAATTATAATATGAAGAGAAGATAAGAACGGCTTTACGAAGCCCTGTCGGTACGGTGCGCGCCTGACCTGACGAGGTCCAGCGTAGCCAGTGCTGACAGTGTGAGGCTAGGTCATACGGCCCTAAAAGCACTTGCCAGGCTTGCAGGGCACCACGCCATACTATACACAGCTCGCTCGCACATGTAGCGAGTGGCAGGTGGGGGAGAGGCAAGGACATGACGTCACGCGCTTGTGGCTTACCTCTTAGACTGCCCGTAAGGGAGCAGCAGGATAGAACATACTACAAGCACTAGCTACGCAGGGCCCTGTAAGTGGGGCCACAATTGAGGTAAGTCCGGTGGCAAGACCGAGGCTTCAGCAGGCTAGATGCTCATATCACCCGTACTATGGTGGAGCAAATTATAAACGCAGTACTTCATTAATACTACTATTACGAAGTCAGCTTATATTTGAAGCTAGAATAAGCTTGTGCATAGTGCCAGTATTGCAGGCAAGCTTTCGTAACGGATTTATGTTATCCAGTTTAAGAGATTCTACGGTTTTGGTATACGTGAATCTAACGCAAGAGGAAGGTGCTAATCTCGCCACAAGAGCGACGTGTATTTGACGCAGTGAAGAGAGTCCAGACAGCGTGTGCACTGTGGTTACATTTCGTGCAGCCGGGAAGCACAATAGACATTCACAAGGCTTCGTGCATTCTAGCATTAATCAGGCCGTACATTCAGTTCAGTGAGATATCGATTCTACGGATATTCACTATGATCTCAACTCAACATTCTTAATGAAAATGAAAATCCACAGCCTGCTTCCAGTCTCCGACCGGGTCAGGAATGGAATGAATGAATCCCCTATCTAGCGGCGAGGATATGAACTGTGCCGGCTGCCGAGGCCTGACGCACTCCTCTGGGGCAATGATTAAATGAATGATAGATGAAATGAAATGATAGTGGAGAGTGTTGCTGGAATGAAATTTTGACAGGGAAAACCGGAGTACCCGGAGAAAAACCTGTCTGCCTCCGTTCTGTCCAGCACAGATCGCACATGGAGTGACCGGGATTTGAACCACGGACTCAGCGGTGAGAGGCCGGCGTGCTGCCGCCTAAGCCACGGAGGCTCAACTCAACATTCTTAATAATGCAGTTAAACTTTACAATGTTAGCTGTTATGAGTGAGTAGATTATGCGCCTGGGGTATACAGAATGGAAGCATAGTGACTTCACAGAGCAACCTTCAACATGAACTTAGAAAACTAAAAAATTATGTCCATTTATATCGTGACATTCCGCAACCAAGCGACTTCATTACACCTTCGAAGTAATATGTGGTTTGCAAATACAACGCTATTGCTCATTCTCAACTGAATTCTACGAGAGTCGTCTAAAGAAGAATTAAGAAGACACTTCCTGATGGAAGAAGATGGCAGTACGAGGGGACGAGAGAGAGGCAGTTCGAGTCCAGTCTGCAGCAGTGGGTGTTCTTGGGGGAACGCGAGTTCGATGCCCGAGATAACTGTTCGTGGATCGTGGGGAACAACAGTTCGATCCTCTCCTGGAACAGAATTACCATTCCATCAGGGTAATTCCTATACGCTACAATTCAACCAGAACTTCTTTCAAGGTACAGCGAAGACATACTCTATTATGTAGTTTTGAGTAGATTGATAACATGATTGAGCACCAATTTGCTATTTTAGAATAGTTTTTTGTCATCGAATGGATTTAGATATTTTTATATAAACTTCAGTGTTGGATATTTTTGTTTGCCAATCCAACTTTTATTTTATTCTACATTTTAGAACTTCTAGAGAGTCTTATGGAATTTATTTCCATATTTTGGATATTCTTCGACTTTTATTTAATCCTATTTCCATGGATTTTATTTGCGGATGTATATTCTGGTTATCGTCTTCAACGATTTTTACCATTCGTTTTAGAGGATCAGACTTGGGTATTTTTCTGCGAGAAGATAATTTAGGTGAAGCTATCTTTGAATGATAACGACTTTTAAATACGATTGTGCTGTAATCTTATCGACGTTTGATCGTTTTGGCAAGAACATTACTGACGATTTCACCGATATCCCAAGTGAATTTAAGCTACAGAGTCGTTGATAAAGCATTGACATTCATTAATATCCAGCAACTATTTTATTTTGGGATAGCATTGTTCTATCTTTAAAGAATTTTGATGAAGACATAAATCTCATTGGAAGATTTAATTTATTTATTGGTCGTCGATTTTTATAGACGTCACGATCCAATCTTGAACTCAGATATATGGAATATTTGTATAACAACGTGTTTGTTAAAGCATGTTGTAACGTTATAGACAATTGTGGTCTTGACTTTACGACATTGTTATGAGTTTACATCAGTGTGGAACGATACACTTATGAAATGAAAATCCACAGCCTGCTTCCAGTCTCCGACCGGGTCAGGAATGGAATGAATGAAGCCCCATCTAGCGGCGAGGATATGAACTGTGCCGGCTGCCGAGGCCTGAAGCACTCCTCTGGGGCAATGATTAAATAAATGACAGATGAAATGAAATGATAGTGGAGAGTGTTGCTGGAATGAAATGTTGACAGGGGAAACCGGAGTACCCAGAGAAAAACCTGTCTGCCTCCGTTTCGTCCAGCACAGATCTCACATGGAGTGACCGGGATTTGAACCACGGACCCAGCGGTGAGAGGCCGGCGTGCTGCCGCCTAAGCCACGGAGGCTCTAACGATACACTTATATTATTATTAAATATTTTGAGACATTTAATTGATTCCAGATTTACTCTGTATAGTAAACTTGCGAGGAGATTCAATCCTACACACATTTCAACAATAAATATTATACCGAAACATCTTGTAAACAACATTTGAGTTTGTAATGATAAATAAATATGTAAAACAACATTGTAACAGTTAATTGAGTTAATAAGGGACGCATATGTCAATACAATGCGAAGGTTAATGCCGCATTGTGGTGATATTGGTAATAGTATACGATGGTGTCATTCCGTATAACTTTGTTGAAGTGGGAGTCTGCGATGAAATAATTTAAGTTTGGAAATACGAAGATGTATACCGTATTGTTGAAGTAATTAATTAACTTGTTGCTGCAATGTTAGAGCATGCTATTTGTAGCATTTGTGTGAAATGAAACTGAGTTGGTTGTAACTCACAGTTATTATAGTGAAAGTGTTAGACGGATTTGATGATTTGGAGGAGGCATGCAGATCAGCAAGGTGATCTGATGAATTAATTTGTGTTTCTAAATTAATTATTGAACCTTTATCAAGATTTCGACTTAATAATCATATGAGGTATTCTTAAATGAAAGATCATATTAAACCGGATTTAACAGAAACCTAACCACGACATTAATAGTCATTGTAATAGTTGAGTGAACTTTAATATTAAATATTACGTGAGGTAATTTTATTGCCATTGAGAATAAAGTGATTTGATAGGAAGGAAGCCTAATCTACACTTTAAACATTTAATACTTCTCTTGGAGAAGCTAAATAATAATATTATTTTATTATTATGACATGGAGGGGCATTTTAAATTTAAACTTGTTCTATTCCGATGTAAATACTTTAAACATTTTTAATATGTTTTTAATTATTTTTCTTCAACTTTGTTGAAGAGGCGTTTAATAATAACTTTGTTTGCGAGGTTAATATTGTAGTATTAAGCTACTATCATACGTGTTCTTGTTTTTGCATGGAGAAACACTTGTATGCAACACAAGGTGAGTGAGAGATTGTATTATATGTATTATGTGTGTGATATATTGTGGGATTATGATTGTAATGGAGACACGTGACGTATTATGAAGATTAATGAAGGGAATAGTGTACTTACAAGTATGTTTTTGATGTGTGTTCGTGAAAGAGTGTTTGATGACTGAGGGATTGGTCATTTGTACACATGAATCCCGGTAGAGGAGGAAACAACTGATTGCGTTTAGCAATGGCATCATTTTTGGAAACAGCTGATTGACATTCATGTAGTCCAGCTGATTGTTTTCAATTAGAAAGGGAGATATACGTTGTATAGAGTAAAATATAGAATTATTAAATTTTAAATTCACAGTTTTAAAATTTTGGGAAAGCCTTTGGCATATTGAAATTTTATTTAAACAGTTTCTTTTCGATATTTAAACTCCAGTTGAGGGAGGTAAATTAAATGTGAGTTTGTGTGCGTTTTCAGCACAGCTGTTTTGAGAGCGTGCGTGTGTAGTGTTTGTTATGGATGAGTGGTTGTTGTTATATTTTGCACTTTTATATGTATTGTCTGCAGATTTTATGACCATAAATTTAGCTTCATTCTGTTTACAAGTTGGTTTTGCGTGACTTATTTCAATTACAGTGATAATGTGTTATGTTAAGGTGGTACTCATGGTATATGGCGCCTTTTACCCATTCCGACCCGAGATTTTGGTATGGATCTCAAGCTCCTGAGGTAGTTAGCATCCTTGTCGAGTGTAGTTTGTCCATAACACTTCCGTGACGACTGTGTGGTTATCATAGAAGTGCTTGTCGGATGGATTTTTCAGGTTTTTAGCCGGGACCTTCAAGATTCTTCGATCCATTCTCCATCTTAGGATTTCGACAAGTCAGCTTTATGATAATTACGGGTACAGTACGTTTACGGGTTCGCGAGATATCTGAAAAAAAAAGCCGCGCGGCAATCAGCATAGCCGAGTGCCTAGAGTCACTAGGTAGAACTTTTGCCAAATCAAAAAAAAATATATATATATATACGGTACCGGGTAATTAATAAATTATAAAATAAAATTGAACTAAAAAGTCAGAAAAAAAATTCAAATTGTTTAGTTAGGCACTTTGGCAAGATTTTGGAAAATAAATAGTAAATAAAATTATATAAATAATAAATTAAAACAATAAATAAAATTAGAAAGTAAAAAATCAAAATGCGTAGTTTGGCCCTTTGGTAAAATATAAAACCTTAAAACAAAATGATAAATAAAAATTATATAAATAAACAAGATGTTCAGTAAAGAACATATAGCCTACTTTCCCCTAAATGCAAGGTTATTGTTATAAGTCTTTGTCCTTTTCAAGAAGTATAATTGAATATTGGTTGTAGTAGCTTGTTGAAATACAACGTGTTATACGGATATTAAACATAAATATGAGGCGACCTTTGCTAGTGCTACCTCTGTACAAAATTTCATTCAATTCGGTTTCACCGTGCCTCCACTATTACTCAAAAACCTGGGTCTAGCTCTTCTAAACCTAAGCCATACGCCACTGGTTACAAAACTAGGTCCAGTGAACCCCGCAAAAGTTTAATGAGCCGTTAAAGTGCATAGTGTGCAAAGATCCCCACGCTTTATACTCATGTAAATCTTTCAAAGAGTTATCAGTTGATGAAAGAAGGAAATTGGTAGCTCAAAAACCAGTACTGTTTCAATTGTCTTTCACCGAAACAAACCGCTTCTAATTGTAAGTCCACTAGACTCAGTTTTCATTGTGAAAGGGCGCATCACACACTATTGCATCGTCATGATCAATCGAGGTCATCAACACCCTCTACTTCTATCCAAAGTGACAACCCTAGTAAAACCAACGCATCATCTTATATTCAAAACGCCAAGTCTTTGCATAGTGCTCAAGTATTATTGTCCACTGTTCAAATCGAGGTTCAAGATAAATCTGGCCACTGGGTTCGCGCCCGTGGCCTTCTCGACTAAGCTGCGACCCATGATTTTGATTCCGACTCTTTAATCAAAAACCTTGGTCTTCCAGTAAACCCCACTTCTATAAATGTATCAGGCATTAACAGTTTAAAATCACAAGCTTTGCAATTCTCAAAATTAACTATAAAGGATACTTCTCAAAGAAATAATTTTCTCAAACTGAACTGTCTCATTCTTAACAGTATAGGTGAAGATACCCCTAGTCACGCTGTTGACTCCTCCTGTTTAAATATTCCTTCTCACTTAAGACTTGCCGACCTTCTGTTTAATATAACGTACAAGGTCCTATTGACATACTTTTTAGTGCAAATGTTTTCTGGAATTGCCTTCGCAAGCAAATTCGTCAATTATCTTCCATCTAGCAACCCAACCCGGCTTCGCCCGTGAACAGTTATGGATGCATTACGTGATAAGCGCTTTTTTCCAATGTCCATTAACAACGACCAATATCCGTTTTACGTCTCGGCATGATGGGTTAAAATCACTGACTGGACTATATATTATCATGGAGATGCATGTGCATGGTATGGCGAGGTGTATGAAACACAAATCCCCCTTCTGTCCAATCTTAACTTGACTGTGAATTTTGCGGAACGAAAAGTTCACAGGCGGAATGAAGAGAAGCCGAGTTGCATTTCCAGAGAAACTCCAAACACAACCATTCTTCTCTAAAGTTTTTAAATCAACATGACTCGACAGTTTGCTGCTGGCTGTATCTGGGGCAATAAGCTCGTCCGCTAGCTAAGCTGTAACTGGGGTGATAGACTCGCCCCTAGCTAGCTCGTAAACTGTCGCTTCAGTAACTGAATGGAGATTGTTGGAAGAAATGGAAACGTAAAAACACTTATAGTAGGCGATGTATTGAAGATAGAGATATGATCTCTCGGGCTTTTTTGTAGAACTGTTCATGCTGTACATTTCTTACACTCATAGTATATAGATATTTTTAACTGTTTGCCCAGCGTAAGCTTAAAAAACGCACAGACGCCAGGTTTTCTTTCGACTTTTTCACTGAAATCGTTACTGATTGGCTTCCTTTGATCATAAATAAATTATTTTCTACAAAAATCTTCCTAGAGATATCCTTTACAGAATGGTGAAAACCGCATCAAAATCCATCCAGAGGTTCTCGAGTTTACCCGTAACAGCCAAGAATCGGGGACTTTGTTTTATACTAAGTAGAGATTATACGCCAATCAGTATAATTTAATATAATATAATTCCCCTTCCGGACAATCTTAAATTGACTGTGAATTTTGCGGAACGAAAAGTTCACAGGCGAAATGAGAGTTGCATTTCCAGGGAATGGCGAGGTGAATGAAACTCAAATCCCCCTTCCATCCAATCTTAACTTGACTGTGTTTCACAGGCGAAATGAAGAAAACTCCAGTTGCACTTCCAGGGAAATTCCAAACACAACCACCCTTCTCAGAACTCTTAACTCAACACGACTCAACGGTACACTGCTGGCTGTATCTGGGACAATAGGTTCGCCCGCTAGCTTGGCTGTAACAGGGATGATATACTCGCCCTTATATAGCTCGTAAACCGTCGCCTCAGTAGTTGAATGGGCATGGTTGGAAGAAATTAAAACGTAAAAACACTTATAGTGGGCGATGTATTGAAGATAGACATATGCTCTCGCGGACGTTTTTGTAGAACTTTTCATGCTGAACAATTCTTACACTCATAGTATTTAGATATTTTTAACGGTTTGCCCAGCGTAAGCTTACAAAGCGCTTGGACGCCAGTTTTTTTCCCGACTTTTTCACTGAAATCGTTAGTGCTCGGCTTTCTTTGATCATAAATAAATTATTTTCTACAGAAATCATCCTCGAGCTATCCTTTACAGAATGGGGAAAACCGCATCAAAATCCATCCAGTGGTTCTCGAGTTTTCCTGTAACATCCAAGAATCGGGGACTTTGTTTTATACAAAGTGGAGATGTGTTTGCCAGAGACACTAATTTTGGGTGGATTGTTACCGGTCAACTCCCTCATTACACTACTCAACCTGTGTCGCAATGTCATATTGTAAGTACCGATTTGGAACAGTTCTGGACACTTGAAAACATTTATTCCCCCGAGTTCAACCTCTTCAGAAATTGAATTCTGCGAGCAACTTTTCATTTCTACCACTACTCGCACACCCGAAGGCCGATTCATAGTTCAAATGCTGAGACTACTCAATCCTCCAAAACTAAGTAATTCTCAGCCTAGAGCACGTAAAGCTCTCTTTCGCCATTGAGAGTAAATTCAAAAAAGAATCTCTCGTCAAACAACAATATACAGAATTCATGGAAGAGTATGAAAGTTTAGATCTCATGGAAGTTATTACTAAATATGATGACGAATTACATCCTCCAGTCGAAACTGTCTTCTTAAATCACCATCCCGTGTGGAAAACCCCTCTTGTTAAAGACAAAATTCGAGTTGTATTTAACGGGTCATTACCTGACGCTAATGGCAATAGTCTTAACGATACTCTTCACTCCGGTCCTGCTATTCAGTCCAATCTGTCTACTATACTTTTAAATTTTCGCCTATTCGCCATTGCCGTCATAGCAGATATGAAGCAAATGTACCGTCAAGTTTAAATTCAATCTGAACAGCAAGATCTTCAAAGAATCTTATGGCATGACGAAACAAGTAGGCCTATCAAAATATTTCGTTTAAAACCCGTTGCATACGGTCTCAAACCTTCCGCTTTCCTAGCTATCCGATCCTTACATATGTTAGCCTCTCAAGATGGTCATTTATTTAACGCTAAAGCGTCAGAAGCATTAACCACATCATTTTATATCGATGATTATCTGCAATCCTTTCAAACTCTTGAAGAAGCTTCTCTCATATCTCTTGAATTAAAAGTTTTGTTAAAGAATAGAGGATTCCCACTTCACAAATGGAATTCAAATTCACCTGAGTTTCTTGCTCAATTTCCTGTCGAAAATGTAGATCCCTCTTCTGTCGAAATCTGGGGCGATTCCGACTCAATAAAGACGTTAGGAGTACACTGGTGCACTCGCACTGATACTCTCATTTACAAAGTCTCGCTCTCCGAAGAGCTCCCTAACACAAAAAGGCAACTTTTGTCTGAAATAGCTAAAATTTTCGACCCGCTTCAATTTCTTGCTCCAGTTATTGATATTGCTATGGTCTCTTAAATGTGAATGGGACGAAGCTGTTCCCTCTTCTTTCCTTAATAGATGGCTTTCCTTTCTTTGTAGTTTACTTAACCTTCCGCTTATTGAAATTCCTAGAAATTTAATCTACGCTTCTTCTAATACACCTTTCGTTCTTCATGTCTTTTCCTACAGTTCCGAAAAAGCTTACGGTTGCTGTGCATACTTTGTTTACTGCAATCCCCTAAACGAATCTTCACGCTCGAGTCTTATTTGTGCTATATTCAAAGTAGCCCCGCTTAAAACTATCACCTTGCCCAGACTTGAATTGTGGGCCGCTCTCATGGCCGCAGAACTTGCTAACAAATTGCGGAAAGTTTTAAAAATTCAATTCTCTCAAATTTATTTGTGGAGCAACCCCATGATCACTCTTTCTTGGATCGCCAAAACCCCCACCCACTGGCGAACCTGCGTTGCCAATAGAGTTTCTAAAATTCAAACCCTTTCTTTGGGATGTCAATGGAGACATGTGCCTTGCGCTGATAACCCCGTTGATATTATCTCACGTGGTTGCTTACCCTATCAATTATTAGCATCTCAACTGCACTGGTATGGGCCCTCGTGGCTAGTCGAAGACTCTTCTTGCTGGCCTTCTAAACCTCCAGTTTCAATGTCTAATTTGCCTGACGCTAATTTTGCTAAATCCACTGCTTCATGTCTTATTTACAGCGTTTCATTTCCCTTATTATCTCGCTATTCTTCCTTTCATAAACTAATTCGGATTTTTGCCTATCTTCTTAGATGGAAATATCTCGTTGTTGACCAGCCTGTTCTTCCTAAACCGCATGTAACCAATCATAAATTAACCCTCGCTACTATCAAGGTTTTGCAACTCACACAGCAAGAAGCTCCCCCCATTGAGTTGTCTTCGCTTTCAGCTAAGAAAGATGTTTCAAAATCTAGTCTTCTTTGCGCCCTAGCCCCTTTCCTTGATGAAAATGGGTTACTCAGATTAGGTGGTAGGCTTTCTCATTCTTCACTTTCTGAAGACAAAAGTCAACCTGTCATTTTGCCTTCTAAACGTCACGTAACTTCTTCAATCATACGTGACTTCCATTATCGAAATCTGCATGTTGGTACTCGCACCTTGCTTTGCTTATTAAGGGAAAAGTACTGGATAATAAATGAAATTCATGAAGTTTCTTCAATAATACACAAATGCATCCCCTGCTTTAAGGTTAAACCTAAGGTTAGCACTCAAATTATGGGCGATCTACCGTCTTTCCGCTCTTCCCCTAGCCGTCCCTTTGCTTTAACTGGCGTGGATTAGATGGGTCCATTCCAATATCAGCGCAATTCCCCTGAAGCTAAACGCAAATTGTTTGGAAAACTCTATGTTTCTCTCTTCGTTTGCATGGTTCCTGGTGCGATCCACCTGGAACTAGTAACAAATGCCACTACTTCTTACTTTCTGTCAGCTGTTTCTCATTTCACTGCCAGACGTGGAGTTCCTTCTGAAATGTTCTCCGATAATGCCTCCACCTTTCAATGCGCAGCTTCATTGTGGAAGAAAGCTCTTACATCTTCTCCTTCCATGGAACAAATTTCTAACTTTTCCTATGGTAAAGGTTTTAATTGGTGATTCGTAGCCCCTTACGCCCTCCATCACGGCGGCAGGTGGGAATCTTGTGTCAAGCTTACTAAACGTCATTTAAAAAAGGTTTTAGGTAATCGTATTCTAACCTATGAAGAATGTAACTCTCTGTCTATCGTAATCGAAGGTGTTGTTAATTCTCGCCCCTTGACCCCGCTTTCCAATGATCCTGATGATTTACTTCCATTAACCCCTGGTCATTTCCATATTGGTAGTTCTCTTTCTTCTCCTCCCCCCTTCCTAACTCTCACAGAGATCCTCGCTTGCCTATTGTTTCGCGTAAAATTGAAGCCCTTCGTAATTCATTCTGGAAAAGGTGGACATTGGGGTACTTAACTTCTTTGCAAAGGAGACAGAAGTGGCTTCTTTCCAATCCTGACATCAAGGTAGGAGATTTGGTCCTTGTGAGGGACGCTTCTCCTCCACTAGTTTGGATCTCCGGCAGGGTGGCGGAATGCTACCCCGGAAGGGATGCAAGGGTTAGAGTGGTCAAAGTTCTCACTTCTAACGGTCATATTACAAGACCGATTTTCCTAATTTCACGCCTACCCATTGAAATTTAGCATCTTTCTTCCCTCTGTTGGTGTTGGCCCCAGCTTGGTGTATTTATTGGATGACACGGTTAGTTAGAGTTAGCTTTTGCTGCTCTTTGCTTTTCATTTTCAATCGTTTCATTTATTTTCTCTCGCAAACACCAACAGGGACCCACCTTGGATTCCTCTTTTTCTTTGAACATGCTCTAAAATTTCTATAAGTTTGTTTCAGTTATGTATTCCTAACAAAGTAACGGCACACCACGCGGCAACCTGCAGAAGTTCTTCGGATTCATCGAGTTCAAGAGGACTTACACTCCATTCCAGCAGGCGTCGTCTTCGTCGTCAGCTATCATCTCCTTGAAGACCCTACTCCATGAAGAAAATTACATTCTGTAAATGGTTTATATTGTTCTTATGTGCCCTACCCTGGTTTTTGTTCCTTTGTTTCTCCCCACCTCTCCTTCGTCCGCTCGCTCGCCGTGTGCTCAAATTATTCGCTCACTTCTTATCTAGTCGTCAACGTTTAGAGTTCAGCCTTTCTTAGAGGCTAACCTCCTCTCAACTGAGGTAAAATTCAAATCGCCGCCATGTTGTGGAATTGGATCAAACGGCTGCAGCAAACATCATCAAAAGTTAAGTACAACTTCTAAAAGATTTTAACCATGTCTTAGGGTTTTAATCTCATTCAAGAAAGCTTCATGGATTTTATAGGCAGTAATTTGATTTCGCAATATTGCTCATTTTCTCCTCCCCCCCCCCCCGTGGGAACTATCATTTTTAGCCAACTAGGCTTTCTAGTAGTCATGAAATCTCGCATTTCCTATACTATATAAGGGAATACCTTCCCTAAACGAGGGATTAATGTCAAATTGATAGCTGTCCAAGTTTAAATTCCCTGCCTCCGAGGGATTACTACCGCTTCATTTAACTGTCATTTCATCCCTGAGAATTTCCATTCCTAACAGACTGCATACAATGATGAACTATACCCGATACTGTCAAAATTACCACAACTTTACGTGAAACAGAACTATTAACTGCATCCAAAAACTCTCTAACGCAATAAACCTATTCATGTCAAACTCAGTGAATTCATAAACTGCAATATCAAGACTACATACCGCTAAAACCCGTCAAAGTGCAATTTATTGAACCTATCAATATTGTTATAGTGAAACCTTACAATATATCAACAAACTTCAGTGCTACAAAAACAGTGTCCGTTCAACAATCAACCGCGCCGCGATTCGTTCGAATTTATAAAAACTGGCCAGGACACAAATCCCATGTTTCCTACTCTCCTAATCCCATTACTAACAATTCTAAACTAATTACTTTGTTATGAGGCCTCGCCTAATATAGGCGCCCTCCCAAATTGTTCCCACTCCTAAACCTACTTCGTTTTTTCTCATCATCTTCCCTCAGGTAGTGTTGACACTCAGTATTAACCTACCACGTTGGTCTTAATGTGATTTAAGCTTTTAACATTTGGGTGGCCGCCATTCCGTTTCCGTCATGATGGCGGCGATATAAATCATGACACTGAGGTGCCTTTGCTAGTGCTACTTCTGTACCAAATTTTGTTCAATTTGGTTTTACCGTGTTTGAATTGATAGGAGGAATCAATTTGCACACATACCTGGCCGCCATATGCAAACTATTGAACTGATGATCTTGTAGTTTGGTCACAAGACGCTCGCCATATGAAAATATATTTTTGCAAAATTTGGTAGAGATCACATGATTATTTTGGTCGTTATTCGATTTAAGCTTTTAACATTTGAGTGGGCGCCATTACGTTTCCGTCAAGATGGCGACGATATAAAACATGACACTGAGTTGCCTTTTGCGAGTGCTACCTCTGTACCAAATTTCGTTCAATTCGTTTTCACCGTGTTTGAATTGATAGGGGGAATCGATTTGCACACATACATGGCCGCTATCTGCCAACTATTGGCCTGATGACCTTGTAGTTTGGTCAACAGATGTCTACCACATAAAGGTATGTTGTTGCAAAATTTAGTAGAGATCAGATGATTAGGTTGGTGGTAATTTGATTTAAGCTTTTGACATTTGGGGGGCCGCCATTACGTTTTCGTCAAGATGGCGGCGATATAACACATGACACTGAGGTGCCCTTTGCTAGTGCTACCTCTGTACCAAATTTCGTTCAATTCGGTTTCATCGTGTTCGAATTGATAGGGGGGGGGGGGGGACAGACATTCAGAGTGCACACACTCACAGACTCACAGACACACACACAGACAGTCACACAATTTTTTGCCCTGTGTTGATCTCATAAGTCTACTTTCATTTTTTGTAAAAATCGCAAGTAGGCTAAAAATGGTAAATACAAATTATATGAATAATAAATTAAAACATTTAATAAAATTAAATAGTAAAAAACCCAACATTTTCAAAAAGCGTAGTTAGGCCGTTTAGTGAAACGTGGAAAAATAAATGGTCCATAAAAAAGGGGGGGGGGGGTCATCCCGAGTAATTCGACACCTCACGTGACCATCTCCGATTATTGGTTAAGATGTTATCTAGGGTTGCTGTACGCCCACTACTGTCACCTCTTGACGGGTGAAAATAGAGTATAGAAGGCGTGCTTGCTGCGCTCACCAAATGCCAGTGCTCGTTCCTTGATGAATTACCAGCGTGGTGGCGCAGCGGTCAAGCTGTTGGCCTCTCACCAAGGTGGACCGGGTTCGATTCCCGGCCAATGCATGTGAGATTTTCGAAGTGAAATGCCATGTCATTGGTTCGGATTCCACGTAAAAAGGAGGTCCATTGGCTCATGATCGCATGATTAACGGTCACGTAAAACTAAAAGCTTCCTTCCATGCTTCCTTGATGAATTGCGGTGTATTAGTCGGGCCATCACTACTCATTCGGGAAACGGGTACAGCAGAGTGAACTGGTTGTATCTCTAGGATTTGAATATTGCTGCGATCTGGTACTTCGAACGATTGGACAATTCCCTCTTATTGGAAGTGTAGCGTATTAGACTCACCAACTCCCCAACAATTCACCGCTGGAGATCACTACTTCCTTACCCTACAAATAACAATAGCTTTAAATGTACAATAGAAAATGACAACAGCTTTTTTTTAATACATTCCTCCCTTCTCTAGATATTGAATTCCAAAAGGATATTAACTAGACAAATTTCAAATAAAGATGAATTGTCAAAACAAGGTTGTTGTTCTAGTGAAAAATTTCAGGCGGTTTCTGCTTCCTTTCAGTTAGTGACACTTTCCCCCAAAGCAAGGTTACACAGTTCGTTAACCTGAAACTATTTTGCAAGTCAACTTCTTTGCGCCACGTTAAGAGATGGACCTCTGCAGTCGTCATCCATAGCTATTTATACTGCACGATCCAAAGAAATGAGGGCCTTTCTCTTAACTCCCCAGATGTAAGAAAGTTTGATTCGCGAGTGCTCACGGAACAGGTATAGAAAACAACGTAGAACCGGCCATTTCCAAACCAATGCTGCGATGTTACAACTTTAGAGTGTTTAGAGTGATAGGGTCTGTTGAACCTCAGCAATGAAAGGTGCGAGTATTCCCATGATACTCTCATAAACGTGGACTGAACACAAGACGTTGTGACTAAATCAAAAGATACTCGTGGCCGTAACAAAGGGATCCCTCACAGGTCTCACTGTAGCATCACTGGGCCGCTACTACGCTACAGGCCCTGCAATGTATTCAATGGATGTTTTAGAAATAGGAATGCCGACTTCCATCCACCATCAACAATATCAACTGTGACAAAAAAGAAATAAAGGAACTGGGAATATTTGAATGATGGTGCACTACTCTTCCTGTTTGTTCAGAGAATGGTACACATTTTACAAGAGCCAAAATTTTATAAATCACTATCCCACGAGTACTAATTGAAATCGCTATGCAATGTAATTGAATACAATTTGTGTGGTAATATTGTTTTCACCATTATGCAGGTAGACGTAATACGTTTATGAAGTCCATATTGGAAATGAAAGACGAGTAACTGTTACACATAATCCACACCTACACAGTGATATCAAACCATATCCTATACTTATAAGTACGATGTACGCTTGTGGGCATCCGAAATGTTTTGATCGGATTTCTTTAAGACTCAGACAACTTAAGTCTCTTGGACAGTATGCTACCTTAATCATAATTGCATGAGAATGTTAAAATAATTTTACAGTTGCGTAGCCTATTTACATTTTAATATCTGAGGTTCTACTTAATCGTTAATTTAAGGCTGTGGTGCAGCCTGCTTTCAACAATGTGCCAGCTCTGGTTGTTTGCAGTAATGACAAGCCCACTTCTAACAATGTTTTGTAGGAATTCAAATTTAAAGTAACTGCAAATTTAATAAGTTGAAATAGCCATTGAAATGCACACAAAAAAAGGTTGCGTGATGGTGCAGTGGTCAAGTTGCTTGCCTTTCATGAAGGTGGGGCCGGGTTAGATTCATGGTTAACTCGGGAGAGGTCGCGATGAATCGTCGGAAATGAGAGGTCGCGCTGGGTCTATTAGGCCAGGTTGTTTCAAATGACGCATCACTTTACTGTCATGATTATTTCCTAGTTTTGCATTTATCTTTTATGATTTTTGTTTTTGTTTTGAGATTCATTTTATTGTTTGAAATGTATCTTTCAGGGAATCTTCTGGATTTTTGCTAATTAAAAAACACGTTACAAAATTCTCTGAAAATCATAATACAGTCATATTCATTAAAACTGTGAACTAAACAACTATTTCTAATAATAATGAAAAAGCAATAACTGCAAGAACAATACAACATAAAACGTTTGTAATAGGCTGCACTATGGGCACTTCAGTTCCTCATTCGCCGTCACCACCTTCCGTTGCGTATTCGACACATGTTAAAACTGTGTGCTCCTTGCAGATGTATGACTGACATGAGGTGCACTGGGTTTGCGCCAATCACAGTAGGCACAACGACCAGGTCAGGATTCCCGCCTTCATACTGCAGACTATTCACATTCCACTTCAGTTGGTTCATTGAGCTCTTTTAGAATGCTGCCTTTTCTCATCTTCATCTCCGCGGATAGGCAATACATAGTTTCTCGTTATTGTAAATATTCTAGTCACAGTTCCCAGGAGAGCCCCTCCAGTTATTGAAAATCCTGGCCTTTTTCCTTTACCATTCTTTCTCGTGGCTTCCTCTTCATCGTTGGGCTTATCTCAGGACATCTCCTTCACAGGGTAGCTTAAGCCATAGTAGACATCACATATACTGGATTCAACATGTCATACACGTGGTTAGCAGATAGATGCATGTCTCGAAGAAATATAACACGAGGTTCACAGAATTTATGTCTAGTTTTTGGTGGTATCAGAAAATTCTCACTGGCTCGATTCACAGTTGCAGACAAATACAAGAAAGGCCATTATACGTCTGCCACAGGCTTTAAAGATACTCGGGTGATATCCAACACACTGAGTCTATTACTTGGATAGCACAAATCTCACACTATCACTGCGATCAAAAAGTATAATGAATCGCGCACAACTCGTGGCGGATTAATATTCGGTAGTGGCGTATTTTACGCTCATATAATACAGTACTTACAGTTCACTTGTGAATATTTCCACCTCGTGGATTTCGTAGATTTTCAGCAGCGTGCTGGGTGGGAAATATGTATCGAAAATTCGTAGTTTCATAAATTTAACACTGTCGTAAAGTAGACACACTCAACTAGACGTTACAATAAATGTTGTGCACATATTAGTGCTTTAAATGCAGGATGCTTTCAGATACACTTCCACTCCAATTGTATAAGTGGGCTTCACACAAAGATGTGGGTTCGACAGACCCAAACGTGTTGCGTCCTACCTGGACGGACTCAATCTTAGCGCATCCTACTTAGACGAATCCAAAACGTGGTAAGTTCGTCCCCGGAATAGCGTTCCAGCTTCCAAGGAAGTACTACAGTCGTGCAGTGTTTGGTTAAATCCAGTTCCTATATCCACGATGGAAATACCTTCACCAAATCATTTCGAAGCCACCGTAGCGTGGTAAATTTCACAAAGTTACAAATTATAAAATCCTGGGATGTGTGGTGTACAAATCCGTTGTAAAATATGCTCAAGAAAAATCTCAGCATGTTTCTCCAAAGTTAAAATAGCATCTTTAAGCATGAAAAGGCTCAAGCGGCTTCTGGGTAAGTTCTATGCAGTAGCAAAGTAATTACACATTCCTCCAAAGAAAATATCACCAGCATGAGCACATGCGGGCTCAATATACAATCACAAATGGAACTTACAAAGTTGGAGTTTACGGTCCTTCTAAAGCACTACTGGAAATAAGATTACAAAGCTGCTGCCGCGGCTCGAAGGATATGTGAAGTGGAAGGAGAAGGTGTCGTTAGTGAGCGTGTGGCACAACGATGGTTTCAACGTTTCAACACTGCAGAAGGATACACTACACTTTCACCACGTTCTGGAATACCTAAACTATGGGATATTGAGAATACACGCAGAGATTTGGAAGAAAATCCGCAGAGAAGTACTCATAGGCTGTCAGAAGAACTTGGTGAATCAAAAGATACCATACATCGCCAGATTAAAGAACTAGTAAAATCAAACAGAAGCTGTAGATCTGTACCTTGTGAATTGACCCCTGAACAGGCTCAACGAAGAAAGGATATCTGTCGTCAGCTTATGGGTAACCCCATGGATGATAGATTTATCAGGAGAATTGTCACATGTGATGTAAAAGGGTCTATAACCGCAACGCTGACGCCTTGAAACAGTCGCTCAGTCCCTGTCAATCTGCCAAAGTCGTCGTTAAAAAGGATTGGTTCGGTCCCAAAGTGATGTTGTGTTTATGGTGGAATTTTGAAGGAGTGATTCACTGGGAGTTTGTTCCAAACGAGCGTGCAGTCAATGCGGATCTTTATTCTCACAGCTGGAACGAGTTCATGAAATTTTGAGATGGATATACCCAGCATTATTTAATCGAAATAAAGTTCTGTTGCAGCAAGACAATGCGAGACCTCATACTGCACGAACAACCATGGCAAAAATTTAGGAATTGGGAGGAGTCGTACTTCTACCACATCCGACATACAACTGTAATATTGCGCCACCAGATTACCATCTTTTTCGATTCATGGCCCATTTTTTGCGTGGAAGGAATTTCGAAAACATTGAAGCTGTGGAAGTTGATCTCGCCGAATTCTCAGCATCAAAACCCAGAGACTGGCACTGTCGCGGGATTAGAAACCTCGTTGAAAGGTGGCTCAAGACCGTAGAATCTGATGGTCCCTACATTGAAGAATAGTTTAATTTCTTGTCAAGAAACTTTCCAAATAAAATTTTCTTCAAAATACGACATTACTTATGACACATCCCCTATAATTTTTATTCGTGGCAATGACAAAGCCTGTGAAAGTATCCATGCAATTACAACAGACGAGGATTTGTTTCTCCAGCATTGGAAGATCTCGATTTATGATGGGATGGATTGTCAGCTATAACAATAGATGGAGCAAGGAATTTGAACGTTACAAAACCTGGAATAATTGGAAGAATAAGAAATGAACTTACTAACAGAAATACTGATATACCTCTTAAATTACACTGCATTATTCATCAACAAGTCCTACGTGCAAATGACTTAAATTTACAAAATGTGATGAACACAGTGACATCCAAAATTAATTATATTCCATCACATGGACTCTATAATCGGCAGCTCCATTTACTTCTGGCCGATATTGATTGTCATTACGGCGATGCAATTTATCATAGCCAGGAACGCTGGCTTAGTCGTGGCAAAGTTTCGATACGCTTCTTTCATCTTAGTAAAGAAATGATCAATATTATGAACATGAAACCGAAAGAAGTAGCAGAATTTGGGGACGAAATCTGGATGTGGGATTTAGATTTTCACAGATTTGACGCAATATTTAAATATTTCGAATAAAAGTTTATAAGGGAAATGCGTGCTTTTTAATGAAGTGATTAGTTATGTGTTAGCGTTCCAAAATAAATTGAAATTATTTCGACAGCAATATTAGAGAAGGGCATCCCCACACTTTTCATGTTGTACTGAGCCTCAAGAAGCGAACTCAAACAGTTCATTGCCATTTGATCGCTTTATTAAATTGATTTACTTCTTGAAGTATGAGTTTAAAACAGATTTAAAGACTTTCCTATGAGTGCGGAGACAATTCATTTGATAGAAAATACATTTGCAGTTGACGTCGGTGATGAACCTGTGCAACTACAGGTGAATTCATTGAACTTCAGTGCTGTTCCCAATTAAGGGACAAGTTTGCGGAGAGAAATCTTATTAACTTTTACAGGGCGCTTAGTAATGAGCATTTTCCGATTTTCTTAAAATGTGTACGAAAATACTTGTGCGTGTTTGCGAGTACTTACATTTGTGAACAAACATTTTAAAAATTGAAGGTTTAAAAAATCTAAATTACGTTCCCGGATCAGTGATGAACACCTCCATTCCATTCTGAGGGTGGCTCTGTATAATCTATCTCCAGACATTTCAACACTGTCCCTTCAAGCAAAGGCCCTCATTAATTGGTTAGTTTATCCAAAGTTACAGAATATTGTTAACTTTCCTCAATTTATATTGTATTGTGTCAGGTTATTGTTTGTGTTGTCGAATTGTCGTGAGAGAGGTTGGTGATTGAAGAAGGTGGTACTTGGGTATATGGATGTATTTGTGTGGTAGGGAAGAACGGAGGGGGAGAAATTAATGTGGCCCGCAGTTAGTTTAGGAATCTGCCGTTCGGCCCGACCGCAAATTAAGTTGAGCACCCCTGTCGTAAATGCAGGTCCATTTTCTTATTAAAATTCTTTGGAAATTTTCAAATTTCCTTAAGCAATTTCTTGAGTTTGAATTGTCTGGGTTTTACGACTACCAGGGTTCGGATTATTCGGGGTTTCCGTGTATAACATAGGGTATGGCTTAATACATAAAGCCATATAAAATACTTCGATCTAAAAGGAAAATTGTGAAATATAGATTGTGTTGAACTTACTGGGAGTTGGAAGGTAGTAGAACGGTAGAGTAAGCAAAATTTGAGAGAGTGCTCTATGTGAAAGGATACTAGCAACTTGTTTACAAACTGTTCTATCCGAGTGAATTATCGCTAAGCTAATGAACTAGGGACCGACACGTGGTCGTGTGGTAAACAGTCCAGGGTAGACAGGTACCAGCCAGCCGCCTTCCAGTGAATACAGGCAGGCTGTGTGAACTATGGCAGGATTATTTAGATCCATGAGGTTTGCTTATGATATTTGATGTCGGAGAGGCAACAGAGAATGGGAGTGTCTCGTGTGCGCGCAATGATGCTTTTTAATAAAATTTTGGTCATGTAGCCCAGTCTACTTGGGTGTGTTGGAATCTCTCTGATAACGTGTAACATTGTGATGGCTGTAGTAGTTTTTGTATTTGTTATTGAGACTAGAATTCAGAATTAGGTGACCGTGGCCTTATGTTAGGTACCATTTGCCTAGAGTAGAAGAGGAAAACCACGGAAAAGCACGTGTAGGATGGGTGATTGTGGCAATAAATTCCATCTCTTCCCATTCTGCCTCACAACCCTGATTGCACCCCAGTCAAGCACTCGGACCAGAATGATATTTCTCGGCAGAGCTGGGAATCAAACCCAGACCTCAGGGTTGACTACGAAGAAAGCTAACCACTACACCATGAGGTGGCCTGTTTTTCAATCAGCAGTAAAAGTAAAGTTAAGACGGTACACACAAATACAACATTCATACGAAGGTCAGCTTTTCAGTGGAGAGCAATACTGCACAACGTACTGAAATAACATACTCTTGCTGAGTCACTCTTTCGATATGGGCCGATAACGTGCAAGAATTTGGCTAAAATCAGCCAATAATAGTGCTCTATTTCCTTATTGGAACACCACGACTGTCATCACACCTTGCTTCCTCGTTTTGTTCACGAAGTATTGGTGGTTTTATGCACCGGTTTATTGATTTCTTCATCAGAGTACAGTTGCGAGTTGAGTGGGGACCAGAAGTTAAACTTTTGTACATCACCATCACAAATTCTTTACGGCAACATATTACTGTACATGCAGGGTGTCCAGAAAGCTGTAGTTACGTGATGACAAACGGAGTACTTTTCATGCGGCGAAATACTATACAGGACTTTAAACTTCTGCTTTCAGCTCAGTCTCTCATTTTGTAAGCTCGCAATTGTACATGCCCATAAGTGGCAAGCCGTGATGGTGTACAGCAGATGTGGCTAACACACGGCCACTGTAGTTTCACGATATGTACAGGTTATACAGTAATTATGAACACCAAGGATATTTCATGTAAAAGAAAAGTTGCTTAAATTAAGAATTCTCTTTCAGCCCTGAAGTCAAAAGTGTCATGAAATACTTGTTAATATTTTGAGAGTTGTATTTCTGACATAATGGTTTGCTAAGGGTACACACATATACAGCATTTATAGATTAATGACCGAGATTCAAAGTGTTGTCATAATATCCCTCTTTGTCTGACATGTTGTTCTACATGTAGTTAGTTATTTCTCTTGTGCAAAATGCACATCATCCCATCCCAAACTAACTCATTGTCAGTTGATTGTTTCCTGGAATACAATGTAGGCCTATAATCGTTAATTATAAATATGCGATTCAATGGTATGAGAACAAACGCTAATCTTAGTTTCATTTCGTCACGAGGGCCTTGACTGCAGTTTTTACCGTCTAATTGATCCATTTTAAAAGCTGAATTTGGCACACCTGGTGTATAGAATTGGACCAAGCCATGAGCCTAAAGGGAATTTGAGACCTCAGTGCATTGTAACAGTGATTCTCCTTTTTTGATCCAAACACAGTTGACACTGATGTTAGCCCTTGTTTATTTGTTTATTCATTTTAGGGATTCGATACATCTTGGTCTTCCGTCCCGTGTACTTGGTTGTGTGTTGAATTTGTCTGATAACCTGTGTTTCTGTGATGAATGTGGTGGTGGGTGTAACTGTATTTGAGGCTAGTTTAACTGGAGTTGAGATGAGGTACTATTCTGGCATTTGACTGAAGGGAGTGTGGAAAAACTGGGGAAGCACTACACTCAGGATAGCTGTTATCAACACCACGATTCAAACTTCTGATCTCTGAACGTGTTGCGCAATTTGGGCACAGCTACACTGCTGGGTTGATATTAGCTTTGGCGCCATGACGTCATTTGGGATGAACACTATCCAAAGAGGTTGGAAAACTATTACTACGCAGCTGATTGTCACGTTGGTTTCAAATCAAGACAACATTGTAGTCTATGTTATTTATGGTCTTTGGGCATCGTGCTATGCGATACTAACACCAAGAATGCTTGTGGCAGAAATACCCTAGTATTCTAACATCTTGAAATGTTTTAACCTACAAGCTTGCGTTGATATCGCATTTCTTCGTGATTTTGTTTACATCGACAGCAACATTCCAAACGACCACCTCCTGGTGAAGTGGTTAGCATTCCTGGCTGTCATTCCTGAGGTCCGGATTCGATTCCTGACTCTGTGAAGAAATTTAATTCTGGTACACTTAGCCTCGTGAGATAAAACTGAGAAGAATGGATTCCATTCTCCCCTCAGCTCTCGTAGAAGGGGTTTCACACTTATAGATCACTGCCGGTATGCTTCCTAACTTAAGCCTACGACCGCATTCTTCTCAATCTTAACCTCCCATATAAGTACCCACATTGCTAGAGAGATCAGAATTACCCAGGCTATCAGATGAATTACACACACAAGTACACAGGGCTGATGACCACGATGTCCAAACTCCTCAAATGAAACAACAACAACAACAACAACATCCTTGCGATACGGACTGTCGGCTCTATAGCATGGTCGGTTGGCTTTTCGCCTTCTTTGAAAACGTTTGCGAATTCAAATCCTGGCCCCCTTCGTGGTGTTCGCAAGTGAGAGAATCATATCAGTAAAATTAGCCTAATAGTGCGTTAAACAACCCATTCAGGGCAGCAATACTGGAATCTTTGAATATAAAAGAATACATTGGAAATGTAGGTTGTTGTTCATTCATTCATGGGATTTTTGACATCGTGGTCATCATCCCCGTATACATGGGTGTGTGTGTGGAATCTGTCTGATGACAAGTGTCATTGTGATGGCTGTGATTGTGTGAGCATTTGGAAGGAGGTGACTGTGGCCTTCACTTACGAACCATCCCGATATATGCCTTGTGTAGACAACTGAGGTGGGAATAGAACCCATTTAATTTCCACTTTGTCTCATGCGGCTGAGTCTACCCCATTCCAACCCTCAGACCCGAATTATATTCCTGGCAGGGTCACGGATGGAACCCAAGCTGGAGTCTCAAAGACAAGGGAATTTCACTGCATATTATTGTTATTACACAAAATGATAGTGCGTCTGTATCTTCCCTCTATGGGGGCTTTTATTTCATACATCTCAAATGCAGAGCTAGAGGACCCCTTACCGTAACCAAAAACCTGGTAGTGATGATTAGTGAACAATGCAGCTACTTAATGGCGAGCGATACATGCTATCCCTATGTTTTCTCCGTCTATAATTGCAGTCCACACCAAATATATATATACAAATCAAGATAAGTTTTGCATATTGCTGGCCAAGAGTCGTAGTGGTCTCAAACCCATTAGTTGTTCTTGATGCGTGTATATCGGCTGTGTACACTCGCCTGTGTCAATGAGGATAGATCTGTGCGAGTGTGGAGACGACCCGGTGAACGTATGCACGGCCAATACATCCGAGGCCGATACCAACAGGGAGGAGGTGGTGCAATGTTTTGGGGTGGCATCTTGTATGGTCGCCGAACCCCTCTTGTGTACACACCAGGGCGTATGGCAGGCATACTATCCTGGCACCTGTAGTGAAAGGCTATCGTTCACTTTCCTGGATAATAACGCTGGCCCGCAGAGAGCTGGCATTGTAAATGCCTTTCTTGAGGAGAATGGTATTCACAGAATGGAATGGCCCGCCTATGTTCCCGATCCCAATTGTATAGAGCAGGCGTGGACACTGCTTAATAAATAGGTCCGTCCTCACAGTGCTTCATGGCAATATGCAAAGCGTTTCTCTCTATATATAGTCTATTAATCACATGCAATTTTCTTCAGGTTCTTTACTCACATGCTGCTGTAATTGGCATAATATTGAGCTGACCGACTGAAACGTTGCAATATCTATTTTTCTGATAACCGATGTTATTATAGTAACTGTAGAGGTATGTGCAGTTCTTAGAGTGTAGGTTTGGAGTAGTTACACCGGCCTTTGAAATAAGATACTGTTCCGGGATTTACCTGCAGTGAATATGACAAGGATACCGGAAATAACCACCCTCAGCAGCGAGCTTTTAACCTTGGTCCTAGAACGTGACGTGAGGGAACCTGGAAGTGTACATTACCCACAATGCATTCTTAGTCCCACATGGCACAGAAAAACTTCAATTTTTCACATATCATAAGGAATTATAGAAATGCATTATATATTTCAATAATGACGGACATATGAAGGAAGTAAAAATATTCTGAAAAGTTCGAAAAGTTCAGTTGGTTAGGTAGTCACCCTTTTTTATTTGATCTTACTGTAGATGATTGGATGAAAGCTATAATTTGTAATCTAATGATAATGGCAAAGCTTGTTGAGCAAACTGATTGTTGATATACATTTGGTTTAGATTTTATGAATAATTGAATTTCTCCCTCTTCTGTAGTCCATAATAATTATACAGGGTTAGCACAAATTATTTAAGCGATTTCATGTACACGTAATATTGAAAGTGTATAGCTTACAGCATTGGCACATATAACAATTAAAAGAGAAACTCATCAAGGTTTTTGAGTCTGCTTGCTACAAATGATCGATGTGTCCTCCTCACGTCACACGTCAAATATCGATACGGTACTCCAACTCCGACCACACACACTGGAGCGTATCCTGGTCAATTTTAGCTACAGCCGCATGGATCCGACTCCTCAGTTCAACAAGATTAATTGGCATGGGTGGAACATAAACTTCATCTGTGACAAACCACCATGAAAACAAATCACACGGGGTCAGATCAGGGGAGGCCAGCGCATAAGACACCAGTCTGTGGTCGAGGCCCATAGAATCCTACATTCAGGGTGTTGATCGTTAAGATAGTGGTGCAAGGTGGAAATGTGGGAGCGCTCAACATTTTCGTCGGAGGCAGACGGCGGCTGGTGGATTGTTTCTAACAAAGACATCCTGTGGTTACAAATTTCAAATAACATGCACGTATAGTGTTTCTGTTAGGAGGTTCCTTATGAAATCGTGTGCGGAAATGTCTTGGAACAGTGTTTAGAGACTTAGTTAAGTGAAATTCAAGAACACAATAAGCACGCTCCACGCCTGTCTCCGGGCCGATAACACCGCCTAGCGGTCGACCAGTGTACTAAGCCTTTCCGAAGTAACCTTCAGACAAAACTTGGTGAGTTTCTCTTTTCATTGACATACGTTTCAATGCTGTAGGCTATATACTTTCAATAATACATGTACATGAAATCGCTTAAATGTATGTATGTCTACCCCTTATTATTCCCGTTTTTCCAACGGGGTCGGGGATGAGATGCGATGGAAGTATTTGTGGCGATGGTTTTTACGGCCGGATGCCCTTCCTGACGCCAACCTCAGGAGAGGAGTTAATGAGAGATGAAATGAATGATGGTGAATGAAACTGGGCAAGGATGTGGAAGGAAGCGGCCGTGGCCTGTCAGAAGGTACCGTCCCAGCATTTGCCTGGTGTTGAAAATGGGAAACCACGGAAAACCATTTGAAGGACGGCCGACGGTGGGGCTCGAACCCACGCGTCTACCGAGTCAGCAGAGAGTTTGGCCCCATGAACTAATGCTGCGCTTTAGCCAGCGTAGCCACTACTGTCGGTCCTGAAATCGCTTAAATAATTTATGCTAATCCTGTATATATTGTACTAGAGGGCCTGTCCGGGAAATCTTGCATGCCGTAAACCATCCGCTCGGCTTAACAGTTGAGCGCGCTGAACGCGACACATGTTCTTACAGGGCCTATCGTCCAATTTATTTGTTTCAACGCACTTTATAAACAAATAAACACATTTCTGTTGGCATTTCAAGAAATGCAATATTCTTACTGTTTTATTGAGACGATTTGGAAGAATTTGGCACGAACCGCACCTTGTAACTCCCTCTGATTCCCGGGCTTGAGTTTTTTGAAACATTAGCGTTTCATATACTGCTCGAGTCCAAGCTCCGTGAACCTAAGAGGAATGTGGATCACGGATACCAAATACTCGCTCACTCATTCGCAACACCTCAGTGGTTTAGGCAACGGCCCTATGTTATCAGTATTGGAATAGACAGGAATTCCCGATAACACGGCGGACAGTTGACAGGTCTTTCTCTTCCTGCCTCCCACGCCAACTCACCACGCAAGTTCACAGAGCTTGGAACCGAGCAGTACTGTATATGATCAAGTTTTAATCACTTGAATTTATTTTCAGGTTATCTTCTCGCCATTCCCAGTATTTAGAATAATGATATTATGTTGACCAACGGAAAACTTCAAATATCAATTGTCAGTAAGGCAACACTGATAAGGAAACGGTTATGCGCTCGCATGTAAATGACATTGAAGGACAAATCTGTGTCAAGCTCCCGAAGCAGTAACAACAACATAGAGGAATGCTATCAATATGGCTGTAATGTGTATACTCTGTGATAAGGAGGCCTAGAGACCTCGATACTACTAGGAAACGAGTGTGATAAGAGGACTGGTTCAGGGGCATGCCACACCTCGGTGTCATTGGCCGATAACGCAGTGTCCAAGGTAAAGGTGATTCACGAGCAAGGTTAGGATGTTTTGGACCTAATATACAAGCAAGTATGACCATATAAATAACTGGAACATAATATGACCAAACAGGTACCGTATGTGCATAGTAAATGACATATTACCGGCCACGTAGCCGAGAGCGCTAATGCGCTACCTCGTGCCTCGCTGGCATCGGGAGAGCGTGGATTCAATCCCAACTCAGCCGTCCTGAAAATGGTTTTCGTGGTTTCCCACTTTCACCACCAGGCAAATGCCAGGATGGTTCCTTTCAATAGATCCACGGCTGATTTCCTTCCACAACCCATTCCCTCACCCGTCCTGTCAAGAAAAATATGTGGCCATTGGCTGCATTAATAAAATTATTATTAAATGACACATTTATAAAAATCACGTGGCTTAACATAAGTAGAGGCTTTGTGACATCGTAGTCCTTCCGCCCCAAGTACTTGGGAGTGCGTGTGTAATATGTCTGATAACCTATGCTAATGTGGTTGTCTGTAGTCAACAGGTACAAGCTATTTAGTCGGTCAACTCGATAGTACCCAATTAGTTTGGGCATGGATTTGCAATTAATGTCCTAATGCCTGAATTAAAATACAGGAATTATTTAGACACATAATGAAACACTTCTCACACAAATGAGGGGCTAAATTGGATGGCTAGTTTCGTTCGTTAAGCGAACATCAACAGATCCTAATCAGTTAGGCTCAGCAGATATGTATATAACACTTATGTAGAGCAGTATTTACAAATTATTACAAAGTATGAAGCTGTGGAAGTATTTACTGTAATTAAACTTTCTAACGAGTTAGAACCTTTAAGAAATAATTGTGCTTTTCCTTTCGTTAGTCTATTAGACTTCTGTAAGTGTTGCGATTTTTGTTAGAACATTTTATGTATATAAATATGAAAACACTTTTTAATCGTTAACTTCCACCGTAGCGAGCTTTTCAAGTGATTGCGTTCTAGACTGTTTTGTTAGTAACCGTTAATAATAAAATTTCTCGATTTTTTTAAATGACCTTTTATAATTGGTTAGATCGGTTAATCACTTAAACAAACACTTAATTGTAACTGAATTGCTAATGTGGTTTTGATGAGACTTAGCTGATTTCTGAGAGTTCCTCTACTGACATCCACCCTACTGCGGTTACAGTAATGTTCAATTCTATACATTTTTTGTTGAAAAAATTTGTCTTGTCTAAGTTCATGAGTTTAGCCTTATTTATTTCAATGTCTGTAGCCGTATGCGTATTTGTAATTAAACACAGGATTGGGAAGGAGGCGGTCATGGCCTAATGTTGGGAAACCATCCCAACATTTTCCTACAATGGAAGTGGGGAAATCAAAGGAAATTTACTTCTAGGATGGATGAGGTAAGAATCGAACCCAACTCTTTTCAGTACTGCGTCCAGAGGCTGAGAAAACCCCGATCCAGCCCTCAGACCAGAATTAAATTTCTTGGTTGAGCTGAGAATCAAACTCAGGACCTATGGAACCGGAGTTTTAATACGTGGAAACCCGCGGCGTAGCTGTGAGCGTTAAATCGCGTGTGACCATGATGGGCAGCTGCACCAAGTTCGGGGATCAGAGGTTCGAATTCCGGCGCTGGCAGCGGCTATCCAGAGTGTGGTTCACCCCGAGATTTTCCACACTTCCTTCAGGAAAATTCCTGGACAGTACCTAATATCAAGTCTCGAGGCACCTACCCCATCCCTGTCCCTAACACAGCTACACCCACTACTGCAGTCATCACAGAAATACAGGTTATCAGACTACTTCAACACACACTTAAGTACACGGGGCTGCTGGCCAAGATATCTGAAACCCCTGATGAGAATTAACAACAATAAAAACACAATGCACGAGGTGCATTCTAGTTATTCCCTCAGGACTGCAAACAGTTGCGGGTTGTTTGAAGATACTCGCGCACTCGTAGTGAATGCGTGACATAGGCCTACCAGCTGGTACGATGCAGAGATTGTCTTTGTTGATTGTCACACGACGTTCTGCCTTCTTTGAATTGTCGCACCCACGCACGCACATTGGAAACATCCATGACACCATCACCACAAGTCTCACTCAACTGGCGATGACTGCTTTCAATCGGTGTCACATCGCGCAATTGGATAAAACGATTGATTACACGCTGTTCTTGTACCGAATACGTCACCATTTTAAGTATCCAAAGCAGTCCTCACTCTTGCCATTGCCGCTGGCGTTCTGAGTTTTCGTACAATGCTGCTATCTCTGTCACGCATTCACAACGAGTGCGTGACTGTTATAACTTCAATGCACCTCAGACAGTACCTCGAGGCCTCAGAGGTCGGCAATATAACATTGAACTAAAAGCGTATATTTCCCTGCATTGTGTTTTAAGTTTCTTGCTTGTGGCACAGTGGCTATCTCTCATCCCTGAGGTCCGGATTCGAATGTCGGCTCTACCATGAAATTTAATTCCGGTCTGATGGCCGGAATGGGAAGCAGAGAAGAAGTAGGTTCGTTTCCCATACCAGCAGTACGTGCTACTCCAGACAACTGCCGGGATGATTCCTAAAATAAGGCCACGGTCGCCTCATTCCCAATCCCAACTTCAAATACAAGTAACTACATTTCCATATGGACATCGCACTAACGCAGGTTATCAAAACAAGCCTATACTCACTGAAGTATTCTGTACGTTAATGTCTAAATGAAACCAACAACATATTTCCGTTTTACGGTGCCAGGAATGTGGTGAGATGAGTTATCAATGTAGCGGATGGAGTTAGAGGAGTTAACAAGATGAAGTCAATGAAGGAGGATGAAACTTAGAAGGCATCGTTGCGGCATTTCCCGGCGTAGAAATGAGAACCACGCAAAACTAATTCTTGTCTTGTGTCGTAGCATAAATAGTTTACCCTGTAATGTGTTATTACTTGCTGTCGTTATCTGGGATACACTGCTGTACCAAAATGTGCTCTGGGATAACCGGGAACGACCGCGAGCTTCATAAGTTGGGTGGGGTTAGGGAGAATAGATCATTCACCTGGAAGGAGTCGCTTTTGCTAGTCTCATAGAAGTATTGCATACATTGTACATTGCAATAGGCCAATGCACTTGGGAAATTCACGACTCCAAACAAGCAGTTTCTTGTAATTTTGAGGTTGGAGTATCGTCTTTGTATGTTCATTCTTCTTCTTCTTCTTCTCCTTCTTCTTCTTCTAGTTTTAGCAATTTTTATTTAGTTTGCTGTTTTAGACACTATTCACAATAACGATATTAAACTTAAAACATTTGATCTTATTCAAAGGTATTTAACTAATTTACAAGGAAACAATCAACCCTGCTCATTTCGGAATCCCACCTGGAACTCCACACACCCACAGGTTTACCAACAACCAACTTATTCCGAAAATCTCACTTGTCAATACCAAATGCAAGGGCCAACGATTAGGAGTTGATATTATGTGTGTGACATCTAGTAATTATTAGGGACACCCACACACACACTCACACACACACACGCGCGCGTACGAAAGGTGACCTCATAAGCCTATTTTTTTCAAATATGGTCTTAGCATCCTTGACAAAAGGAAGTCATCCACTCGATAATGCACAGCGTTGCATTGGTGTCGGTATATATGGCGTATCACGTGATCAAATGCCCCCTCACACGGGCATAAAGGCCATAGAACTGACATGACATGAGTACGCCAGTCAGTTCTAAGAACGAAATATGTCAAGATTGTGACTACTATTATGGGAGTGAGTGTATGAGGTTAGTCAAATCATTGGTGAGAACGGTACCGCTGCGCCACGCAGCCCGTCAAGTGTATCTTGGTGTACTTGGGTGTATGTTGGATATGTCTAGTAACTATAGTAGTGTTCGTAACTTTAATTACTGTATTAAGGTAAGGGATTGAGGTTGGTGCCCCGGGACTTGACATGATAAGGTAGCATCCAAGAATTGGCCTTGTGGGAATGTGGAAAGCCATAGCACAAAATAACAAGAAGTTCCGTGAAGAACTATACAGCCTACTTTTCATGCCAATGATTATTCTACAGAATATGAACCTATCTAGAATAATGACGAAATTAAGTTGCTAATATCGAAATTTCCAATTAGTTCGAAGTACTGTATACCTGGCATAATGTATCCTAATAGAGCACTACAGTTGGCAGCCCTGATGACTGAATATATTCTTAGTTCCATCTCTTAAGGTACAAAATACAAAATTTGGTTGAAGTCCAATGAATAGCTTGGACGTTACATGCAGTTAAACATTGGATCTAACAGCGCGCGTAAAATCATGTTGGCAACAATGTCATGCATGTATTGGTCAGAAATAATCTGAAATAATATGATCTATTGTTTTGCCAATTTTGAATGAAATCCATTAGTTAGTATAGAAGTTACATGCATTTTAAAATTGGACCTATCAGCAGGCTTAGAATCATGTTGGCAGCACTGACGTATGTTAGTTACTCCAAATTCGTCTAGAATGCCAGGTACTATACGTGTGCAAAGTTTAGAGCTATTGGCTTGCATACTTTCTGATATATTGATATTAGGGTAACAAAAATAGGGACAGCACATATTAACAGTTGGCAGCCCTGGTTGCTCCTTAGAATACGCATAGTCATATCTGTTATGGTACACATAGCACATACGAAATTTGGTTGACATCCAAATGATAGTATGGAAGTTACATGTATTTAAAGTTGGACCTGTCAACAGGCTTAGAATCATGTTGGTAGCACTGACGTATATAAGTTACTCCAAATTAATATAGAATGTCAGGTACTAAACGTGTGCATAGTTTAAAGCTGTCGGCTTGCATACTTTCTGATATATTGGTATTTGGATAAAATAAATTAGGAGCATTTATTAACAGTTGGCAGCCCTGGTAGGTCTTAAGAATACGCTCAGTCATATCTGGTTATGTACACATACAACATACGAAATTTGGTTGAATTCCAATTGATAGTGTAGAAGTTATATGCATTTAAAATTGGACCTATCAGGAGGCTTATAATCATTTTGGCAACACTGCCATGTTTGGCCTCCTGGAAATTAAACTGAAATATTATGATCTGTACGTGTGCCAATTTTGAAATAGCACCCATCCATACTTTCCAAGATATCCAACATGGAGCTCAAATTTCAATTGCGATTTTTTAGCAGTTGGTAGCACTGACATCATTTTCAAATATGGCCGTGAGATATTCAGGTATAGATCTTTACTCCTACCAAATTTTGTTTTGATTGCTGCAGCCGTTTAGGAGTTGATAGGGGGGGACACACACACAGCCAGACAGACAGACAGAAGGACAGAGACAGACAGACATTTACCCGATCTCATAAGTCTACTTTTTCCTCATTTTTGCAAAATGTGAAAAGTAGGCTAAAAAGGATGGCAGCTGTAAGTGCCGCCGGGGTTTGAACCAGCGATCTCCGGAGTTGCTACGACTCCACATCGTAGTCGTGGTTCGCGATTTAACGCGCTTGGCTTCGCCACGGGAGTGTCCAACCTTGAAACAGGCTCACTAAGTCGCTTATTTCTAAGCACTTCCAGTACTTTTTCAGACATGGAAGAAGCAGGTTTTGAGGCCCATCGAAAGCTACAGTCAATGCAAAGCGTTAATGTATTGGAAATGTGGTACACAAATTGAGTTGGCAATCCTCTTGTAACTTTACCTCGACATTGTAACTGCTATTAAGATTGGCGCGTGGTAAGTTATCAGGCAGGCTCAGGTTCTTTGGAATGCGATGACATCACGTTGTGCGTATGTGTGCACTGGATGTCTAATCTCTGTTTGCGGTCATGATTGGTACTGTATTTGTTTCAGTATTTAAAACCAAATAAGTAGCTCGATAAGACAGGAGCGTTCCTAGGAGGGGCAAGTGGAGCGATCATCAAGACACCTCCTCGCCGTAGGTTTCGAGTGACTTGGACATTGAGGTCATTTAACACCGTGTTCTTTATGTGTGTATATATAGGCTATACTTATTTATTAATTTATTTATTTGTTTATTAATTTAGATTTGTCTGATAACCTGTGTTATTATGATGTCTGTATTAGTTTCTATAATTGTATTTCAGGTGAGGATTGGGAAGGAGGCGGCCGTGATCTTAAGTTAGGAATCATGTGCCTGGAATAGAAGTGGGAAGCGACGGAAGAACACTTCGAAGATGGCTATGGTGGGAATCGAACCAAATCCCTCTAATAATTGCCTAACGAGGCTGGGTGTATCTTGTTTGAGCCCTCAGACCAGAATTACATTTCTTGGCAGAAACGGAGCGACGGCCAAGAATGCTAGCCATTACACCACGAGGCTGACTAGGTTCCAAGTTTCGACAAGTTATCAGATTGTTATTCTTGGGATATGAAACATGAAACGTGACATTACTGTACTGGTTTAAGAATGAGCTCATCAATGCGGCATACTTCGCAAACGTATCATTCTAGTCCAGAGTGACTCCAGTGTACGTGGCAGTCACACTTGCATCTAATCTATGATTGCCGGAGCCAAATTGCTCACGGATATAAATGTGATGTAAATTCCATTTCAAAAACATAGCACAACATTAGTTATTACATACGTTTTAGGCTTTCACGGTGGGTTGAGTATTCTTCAGAACGGCTTTTTGGGTTCTGAAGGTCAACATTAGTTGCTTCATGTTGTTGTTGGAGTTGCGAGGTTGGACATCGTAATCATTTCAGCCCCGTATACTTGGGTGTGTGGAGAAATGGTCTGATTACCTGTGTTATAGTGTCTGTTGTAGTGTATGCATTTGTAGCCGGCTGGCTGCGTGGCTCAGCGGTAACGTTCTCGCCTGCTGATCCCAAGGTTGCAGGATCGAATCCTGGCGCAGTCAGCTGGCATTTGAGGGGGCGCAAATGTGAGGGGGCCGTGGCACGTTAAAGATCCCCTTCAGGCCAAATTTCTGGCACCCTGGCGTCTCTAATAGCCGCAGTTGTTAAATGGGCCGTAAAACCAGTAACATTATTATTATGCATTTGTAGCCTGATTGAGTCTGCGATTGGGGAGGAGGCAGCCGTGACCTAAAATTAGGAAAGTTCTCTGCATTTGCCTAAAATAGAAGAGGGAAACCACATAAAACCCCTTCCAAGAAGGCTGAGGTGAGAATAGAGTCCAACTCTTCTCAGGTTTGGCCCACGAGGCAGAGCGAGCCCTGTTCAAACTCGAGCAATATTAGTGTAGCATCCCACATCACTGTCAGTTATTGAAGCTTTGGTGTGCCGTTGTTTACAAACTGTGTGGTAGCGTGCTCGCAATAATGTGAGAAGTAGTACAAGTAAGGAAATTTGTGACGGTCAATTTCGCGTTCATGAACCCTGAAACTGCCTTGGTGCGTGCCAAGCATCCTAACCATTCCGCCATTACGCCCCTGTGAAAAGTAATCGTAACATGGGTGGCACACGCAAAAATCAACAATTAACGTCCCTATGAGCACACATCTCATGGTCCATCGTTTACGAGCTGTCCCTGTTTATATTGCCTACCCATTATTATTCCCGTTCTTTCAACGGGGTCGGGGATGTGATGCGATGAGAGTCTTTGTGGCGGAAGCTTTTTACGTCCGGATACCCTTCCTGACATCAACCTCATGAGAGGAATCAATGAAAGATGAAAAGAATGAAGATGAATGAAACTGGGCAAGGATGTGGAAGTAAGCAGCCGTGGCCTGTCAGAAGGTACCGTCCCAGCATTTGCCTGGTGTTGAAAATGGGGAAACCACGGAAAACCATTTCAAGGACGGCCGACTGTGGGGCTCGAATTCACGCGTCTACCAAGTCAGCAGAGAGCTTGGCCCCATGACCTAACGTTGCGCTTTATCGGCCGTAGCCACCGCTGTCGGTCCCTGCTTATATTCTGAGCTGGAATTCAAGATGTATGAAGTATTAATTTGGAGTCAGAATATTGTCTTGTTTCGTATCTTTTAATTTCGTGCTCATCATTACTCAACAGTACGCTGTTTAGCTGTTTAAAAGTCATAGCCTACACCGTATGACACACGAAGTAAATCACAGAGAGAAAGGCACTACTACGTTCATTACATATCGCTGCATCTGACTGACCTAATGGCCTGCATTCTCTTATCGGTAGATGTTTATGGGGCATAAAGAGTTGAGTCATTGGCGATGTATTCATGCATGCATTCAGGTGCAAGGTGAGCATTCTAGCACTTCTTTTAGAGTGATGCGTTCCCGCTGGTACACAAACATGACTACAACTACCTGGGATGTGTGCGGCAATGTTCTTACCAGTTATACGTCTGAAAAGTGTCCAACTCGTAAACGAACCCTTTCAGGACGTATATTTAAATGTACATTTGTCTTGCTTTAGGGTTTACTTTCAATGCTGCACATACTTTTCCAATTTTTTTTAGAAACTTTAACGTGCCAGCAAATCTACAGACACGGCTCTCTCGCATCTGTGTACCATCAAATTCCAAATGACTGCGCCAGGATTCGATGCTGCAACCTTGGGCACAGTTACCACTAAGACATGCAGCCAGTCGAGTTGCTATACAATATGACTCCTGACTTAAAATATCTTCCAGAATGAAGGAAATTATCCTTAACATTTTATAACTAATTCATATGGAAACATTTGCAGGTCGCCATGAAGACATTACGTTCATGAAGCGAACTCAGCTCTCCAGAAGTGTTGTTAATTCTCTTAAGGTCTTTGCGACATCGTGGTCATAAGGCCCGTGTACTTGGATGTGTGTAGAATTCTCTGATAATCCGTGTCACTGTGTTGTCTGTACCAGAGCGTGTATTTGTAATTAAGGTAGGATTTCCTTAATACACGAACCATCCTGGCATTTGCCTGGAGTTGAAGTGGGAGACAACGGAAAACAACTTCCAGGAATAGGTAGGAATAGAACCTGCCTCATCTCAGTTTTGCCTGACGAGGCAGAGTGTAGCCCGTTTCTGCTCTCAGACCAGAACTATATTTCTTGACAGAACCGGGAATCGAACCCGGGCCGAACGCAACGAGGCGGACTATCTCCAGAAGCAGCATATATTATTTTGAATGTGCTATCGTTGCCCAAAATATCGAACCGGGCAATAACTTCAACCTAAGTACTTCGTTTAATCCCTGGTAATTGAAATTAATAGGGGGGTGTGGGGGCGCAGCGGTCAAGCTGTTGGCCTCTCAGCAAGGTGGTACGGGTTTGATTCCCGATCAATGCATGTGAGAATTTCGAATTGAAATGCCATGTCCTGTGGTTCGGATTCCACGTAAAAAGGAGGTCCCGTGGTTTATGATCGCATGATTAACGGTCACGTAAAACTAAACGCCTCCTTTGAAATAAATCTTAAAATATATACTTAAATTAAGGAAGAACAATACAAAATCAACTATTGATATTCCCGACATACAAAAAGTGGTTAGTCCACAAAAAGATTGACATTTAGAGTAAGCTCAATTGTTATGTTGCTGAGAGACATCAACATTTAGTAAGGAACAAGCGATATGCACGCACTCTATTTAAATGTCTTGAATATTAATGGTGATGAACTTGGTCAAAACATTCTTATTCCTATAATCAATTTAACACTAACTAATGTAGCCCTGTGTAACCGACAGCGGTAGCTACGTTCGCTAACGCGCAGCGCTTGGCCATGTGACCAAGCTCACTGCGGACTCAGTAGACGTGGGTTCGAGCCCCATCGTCGGCCGTCATTGAAATCGTTTTCCGTAGTTTCCCATTTTCAACTCCAGGGAAATGCTGGGATGGCAACTTATAACAGGAAACAGCTGCTGCCTTCCACATCCTTGTCCAGTTTCATTCATCATCATTCATTTGATCCCTCATTTACTCCTCTCCTGAGGTTGGCGTCAGGAAGAGCATCCGGCCGCAAAAACCATCTGCCACATAGACTTTCATCGCATCTTATCTCCTACCCCGTTGGAAACGGGAATAGTAAGGGGAACACTTACAATGTAGCCCTGTGTACTTGGGTGTGTGTGGAATCTGTCTGATAACCTATGCTATTGTGATGGTGGTACTAGTGTGAGTATTTGTAATTTTGCCAAGAATTTGTGTAGGAGGTGGCCGTCGCCTTAATTTATGTACCATCCCAGCATTCACCAGGAGTAGAAGTGGGAAACCACTTTAAGGATAGCTGAGGTAAGAATCGAACCCACCTCTTCTCAGTTCTGCCATACAAGGCTGAATGAACCCCGTTCCAGCCCTCAGACCAGAATTCATTTTCTTGGTAGAGGAGGGAATCAAACCCTGGCCTCCGTGGTGACAGCAAATTACGGTGGTCATTACCCCACAAGGTGGACTTTTTTCAAAATACCTCACTTTCCTTTCTATTTGTCATTTTGCATTTCCACCAGTGACGTTCCGGGGGTATTGGCAAATCTTGTGTCTAGCAGGGACAACGTTATGCGGTGATAGTTTTATAATTTAAAATAATTAGTTTTATCTGAAAGAGTTCGGTAAAAAATGTCAATTGTAAGGAACTCCTGCATTAACTATGTTCACGCTAATACTTATATACTCGTAATTGTCGAAAGTATTTTGTGTTCAAATTAAATTTAGTGACAAGTAAAAACAATGAGATGAGAAGATGCATAATGCATAAGATCATCGGCGTCTATAATTCTCAAGCCGTGCTGTTAGTAGAATTGGCAACACTGGACCCTAGGCTCTAAGGCATAGGTGGGCAATGAGAGAGCGCAGCTCCTCAGGCCTAAGAAACTCCAAGCACTTTCTCCGTCCGTTAAATAATAATTATTTTGTTTGGGCCCGAACTCGGTAACTTCTGTTTCCAATGTTGGTTGTCACTAGATTTTAGGGGCTTTCCGTTTATTTTGTTGGTCCTTGGGAAAAATATATATTGCCATGGCAACGTGATCATGGACGGTGATGGATACATTTGATGTGGAGTTCGCAAATCAAGGTAATTATTACGTCTCGACATTTGGTGATTTACAGAAAGGTAATGGCAGTTTCAGTCGATAAGATGGCAGTATATTGTTGGTTGATTGTGTGTGAATTAAGTTCTGTTTTTGGTCGTGCTAAGTTTATAATAATAGAGACTTAATGAGATCCTGTATAGGTTAACTGATCTTAAGCTCTTCAATATTTGAGAAGTAATGATGGATGTGATGTGTGTTGCCCGTAATCCAGCCATCGGCTAGAAGTTTAGAAAATCTGTCCGCGTATGAATGAGAAATTATTATATTATATTGACTTTTTCTACTGGGATTAATGGTGTACATTATATTTAGGGGAAGGATGGACATCCTCTTTATTCTCTACATGTAGCCTACATTCTCATCATTTCTCAGACTTTTGTTTTACTTGTTGTTCATGATGAATAGTCTGTCACTTTATTGCCGAATTACCGTGTTGGCAAGAAGGTCGTGTACTGCTCTGAATTGTGATGGCGATATCTAACCAGCATAGGCACCTGTGTAGATTTCCCTTGGATTACCGTATGGTAGTGGTTTTATACAAATCCTTTGTATAAACCAGGTACAGTACTGTCCATTTTAGTCACCTTTATCTGTGATGTAGATTTGTGTCTGTTCATCCCTGTAGTTAGGCTATTAGTCAGTTAGGTAGTTAGTTATTGAGGTTTTAAGAGGCAGAACTACGAGGTCATCTGCCCCTATCAGTAGATAGCGTAAGCTTCACCCAGATGTTTTCCATGAGGAAGTGTTGTTTCCGGTTTGACAAATCATGATCATCATGTCTTTGTTGACACCTTGGAAGAATTATACATGTAATTGCAAGTTTCCACGGTTAACATAGAGCCAAAAAATTAGGCTTGTGACTGTTTGGAGTATGATAAGTAATAAGCAGGGCCCGGATAATCGTGTACTTAACTCCCTCCTCCCAAATGCCATCTGTTTGGTGGGTTGTATTATCTGGACTTGTAGCGATGAATTCATTAACTTGCTATTATTACGAAATGCCTTAATTGGAACAACTGTGAATGTGGATGCCATTGCTATTGTAACCCGGGTACCAATTGCCAGATCAGGTATACTGCCACTTGTCGCACATCAATTATGCACAGTGACTGACCGTATACATAACTTCTTTTGTGCCTCATTGTGTAGTGGCTAGTACTCTTGGCTGTCACCGCGGAGGCCCGGGTTTGATTCCCAGCTCTGCCAAGAAGTTTAATTCTGGCCTGAGGGTTGCGCAAAAGCTGAGAAGAGGCTAGTTCCAATCCCACCTCAGCCATCCTGGAAGTGGCTTTCTGTGGTTTCCCCACTTCTATTCCAGGCGAATGCTTAATTAAGACCACAGCCGCCTCCTTCCAAATCCTCATCTGTGTTACAACTTCACACACTAATACAGCCTTCACAATAACACCGGTTACCAGGCAAATTCCACACACACCTAAGTACACGGGGCCACATGGCCACAATGTCGCAAAGCCCCGAAATGAATCAACAACACAATATAATTTCTTTGTGTGGCTTCAACACTGCAGCCCCCTGTGGGTGGGGGTTTAGACTACACCCATGGTATCCTCTGCCTATCGTACGAGGAGTCTAAAAGGAGCAACCTTGGCTATTCTTTGAGGCTTCCTACTTGTCTTATGAATTGTGTCCCCCTCCCAAGGGTGGGAGAGATGGAATACACCCACTGGGAGAGTTGGACGGTTGGCACACGTGCTGTGAAAAATAGTTAGTTATTGTTGTTTTAAGGGGAGGAACTGCGAGGTCATCTGCCCCTGTGCTGTGAAAGTTTTATGGAAATATATATAATCTGGTGTAACAGTATGTTAATGTTGTAGTAATTTCCAAAGGAGGTACATTTTTCTTTACATTGCACTTTGTCAGTACCTGTGTGTGTACTGTATATAGTTTAATGTAAAGTTTTTACATATTTGGTAGCTGCAATCATGTAAGTGCAGTGCTAGGCCATGGGGCCAATCTTTCGGGTGACTGGTTTTGGATTTTTTATTTTTTTGGTCAGGTTTACCATTTTTAACATCCCCCAATGCTGGCCGGTACCTCGCTTCATTCCAACTGCTTGGTCATATTCATTTATTTCATCCTTTTATCAGCTCCTTGTGATGTTGCCATCTATTACGACATCCGGCTGTACACATTGGCTAGGTGGAACCGCATCGACTTAAATTAATGCAATATTTCAATGGTGGTATTGTATTGGATTGCGGTTCATTGAAATCTTGTTTCAATTTTTATAGCAATGCATTGTATCTCATCTCCGATCCCTCTGAAAAAATAATAATTAGGTGTAGGTATGCCGGCAGCTAAAGCGCAGCGTTCGGCCTTGGGCCCAAGCTCTAGCTCTCTGCTGACTCGGTGGACGTGGGTTCGAACCCCACCGTCGGCCATCCTTGAAATGGTTTTCCGTGGTTTCCCATTTTCAACTCTAGGCAAATGCTGGGACGGTACCTTCTGACAGGCCACGGCTGCTTCCTTCCATATCCTTGCCCAGTTTCATTAATTCATCTCTCGTTCCGGTGCGCAGGTCGCTCACGGGCGTTGACCAGAAAGACCTATACTCGGCCTATAAGGAGGCCACACGACAAAAAAGATGACAGGGGGTAGGTATACGTGCACATGTTTTGAACTTCTCCAGTCCTTCAACAAAGCAACAATGTCATCATTGCCTAGCTTTAAAACGATAGATTTTAGCATTTAGTGTGCACATTTCAAAACACACATGTTGCGAGATAATGGGCGAGGTTAAAGACCAATTGTAAATTTATATTTAAAGGGCATAGAATATTTTCAAGAATATTGACAACTTGTCTGTAGGACACACTCTTTCCCCTCTCTCTTTTAATACAATGTGCACAATATTCCTGTGATGCAGATTTTTTCTGTGTATTTCACAGTAATATGATGTGGCTCCGTACTTTTGGCCTGCAGGGGTCCTTTTATCCTGCCCAAAACAGGAGGTTAATATTGCCATTAAACTGAGGTGGGGGTATTGAATGTACAGTAATTGGTAATGTGTTGCATCATTACGTTCAACCACATCTTCCAAATGTCCCCTCCCTTTTATTTCTTGCAAGAAATGCTGCGTTAACTGGAATTGTGTTGCTTTACAGGCTGACAATTCATGTTCACCAAAAATAATCCTCTTTGAGTTTACAGCTTCTTCAGCCTGAGGATTGATCGGAGCTAGCCAAGAGGTTTTACTGCTTTGGAGTGTACTTGGCTGTGGGTGATCAGTTGTTTTCTACCATCCTGCATCGTAGCCGATCATCTGAGTGCAGCCCGGCATGGTCTTCTTCAATCCTGTCTCCAGTCGACTAAGCCATTGACGTTCACACATCAGAAGTTATGACTCACATGTGAAAGAATATACAATGTGTACTATGATTGAACATACATTAATAAAACAATTGAAACTGCCTGGAAAATCAGCTTTCTCATTTCCTTGACAATCCTCTACCCTGCCTATAGTTTTTCTGTAGATACAGTTGAAAATCATTTAACCGTTGAGGGCAAGTAAATTGCAATGAAATGACATTCTTGGCCATATTCAATTTATTTAGAGAAGGAGGTATATCTGACATCAGTCATAGTGGCGTACTGGGTCGGAATATGGGTACGGTCTTTTTGAGGTGATGGTACCATAATATTGCAAACTTGAATGAAACTTCATAATGTATTTCTTTTTAACGTTAGAACGTCAAAAAGACCAATCGTTTGTACTTAACACGTAATAAAAGGGCTAAACAACTAAAAAGTAGGATGTAAATAATCGACAGTGCATTTTTTTTTCTAAATACCATACCAACGTTATAGAACGGAATGTACGTAGAAAATTTAATTTTAGGGTGTCCGTTGCCTCTTAAAATCCAATCAACGTGATATATTGTCGTTCAAAAAGAAAACGTAGATGCTTTATAGCAACAAGAACGATGTGTATCCAGATTAATCAATCTCGATTCGATTTTCTCTCATTTCGTAAGTTGGCTAACGTACTCGGCGAAAGCAACCTAGATCCTTCGTTCATTTATATTTCTTGCATAATATACGGCCAGTTATTGCATCTCAGTGGCGTTGGAATTCGCCACGTGGTGCGCACCGTGCAAGTTTTTTTTTTTAGTAGCTTTGCGCACCATGTGCGTTTGAGTTGGAGCCCAATGACGCAACCGCACAGAATTTAACGAATCGCAGATTTAGCAGAGATTCCCTACTCTGATATTATATGCTCCTTGCAGCTCCTGGAGCCAACTGCATGAGCGCGAGCGGAGCCAATGAGCCGGGACCTGCTGACTGCTCGCTAATAGTTTGTGCTGGAACGACTAGATGGCAATATGCGCAGTCAAGGCGCTAGCATAGGTAAATATATTATGTGTACGGCTGTACGCTAAATACTGTATGAATCACGAACAATCTTAGCACATTTTTATGAAAAGTTTTCTCAAACAGATTTCCCAAACATGCATAAAATGACTGCCAAACTTCCATCAGTGTTTGGTTCAACATGAGAAACTATTCTCTCTAATGAAGATAAATAAATCTCCATGAAGAGCCACTCTTAACTGACGCGCATCTCACTGCTGTTCTTCGAATTGCAAGTGCAAGATCGATAGCTCCAAATGTAACCCGTCTGCTTCAGCGAAAGGATACGCACACCTCCTCATCATCTGCAGAATGAGAGTTCAGGTATACTGTATAAGAACACACAGGCCTACATTTTGTTTATGGTGAATGATATTTATTCATGTATTTATTTCTGTACTCCTACAGCAAGTTTTCGTTCCTTGTGTTCTAAACAAGTTGTTAGGTTGGCTTATTGTAGTTTCAGGACTATCGGAAGTGGGCAAAGGAGTGTGTACTAATCAGCTGTCAAAGTAATTATTTATGTTTCCTACACAGAACCTAATAAAAGGAATATAATTAAGCGTATGTACGTAGCACCATAATCTAATCTAAGACACAACAAACAGGGCACAAGTATAAAGGTGTTGTGATACGCCGCTTGTAACGGGAAGCTGTGCAGGCAGTTAAAAGGTCAACTTCGGTGAGAGCGCATACTCGGCTCTTTCTCCTGCTAGAGCGGGAGCGCTGCTCAATGAGCCGAATAGTGCCCACCTCTGCAAGGAGTGTAAACAAGCTAAGCTCACATGCTAACTTTTGTTAATAAATATCGTTTATTGTGATAAGACAGCATTTCAAATCAGTTTGTATTTGCTATTTCAACACCCGTGAAGTACTTCGTGGTAAATTAGACCTGCTGAAGGTAGTAGAAGTGAGTATTTCCCGTAGTAAGATGTGTGTATAACCAATGCCTGGTAATGAATTTAACCTACACATTTTTCACTAATATTTCATTATAATATTTCAGATGCCTAGGAAGTGTTGTGTGCCTAGCTTTGAGGCAAATTATGGCAGCACTTATAAAATAACTGGTTAAATTACTATGTTTTGATCACTTAAAACGTGGAACACTTTCATTGCCTAGTAATTTAGTTTTGGTATATATCTTCATGTGGCCTCTATATTCCAGTACATTATGAACTCTACTCAGTTGGCACGTGCTCTTAGCTAGATTTCATTAGAATGCTAAGTTTTAAAAATTAAGGTGATCAGTGGAGCATTATTGTTAGACTGTCAACATTAAGCTTGGAGGCCTATTGTTACTATTTGTGGACAAAACGTGAATGATTTATTATCTAAGGCAGTCTCTAAATTCGTTAGAATAGTTTTAAATAACTTTTCTGGGCGCGTATGGCGGCAGTGAGCATAGCAGCAAGAAAAGGAAACTTCAAACATTGGGACATTGAGGTACAGTACTGCCTGTTATTATTACCTTATCGGGAATTGACAGTACATAGCATGATAATATGTATCCTTTATTTGTGATATGTGTGTGTAGATTTAGCGGACGTTATGTTCTGTTGTATTTTCGGAATCATTTGATGTCAAAATCTATGTGTTTACACAGGGTTAGCAATTACCATGTGCTTGCTCTAGGCCTCCCAGATGACAGATAGGCGACGTTGCCAAGCGTAATGACACGGCTTGAGAATTATAGACGGCGATGATAAGATGCATAATTTGCATAATTTCTTTTGCACATTCGGCGCGATTGGCCCACTAGTTACGAGGATACCTTCCTTTGTGTACATTTCAGTAATAAGAGCCATAAAGGATGAAAAATTCATAGATTTGTAGTGTTAACTGACACCTGGTATTCTTTTTCATGCGTTCCATTGCAAGGATGGACAGTGACACAATTCCAACAAGATGTTTCGTAAAGAACAAATTGCCTACCTTTCTCTTGAAATTTAATGTTTCGACATTAATATGAAGTAAAAATCTGTAGAACATGTGGGTAAATTATTTTTTATCGTGTCTTGAGAAACGTTCTCTAAGTCCATATTGTTAATTAGAAGCGGAGGAAGCCCTAAACCCATATCTACACAATAACGGTGTCGTATACACTATATGGGTTCTGAATTTCCAACGCATTTTTCGGGACTTAGACAACAGACGTCTCCTATGCACTCCCACAGAATGTTATCAGAATACTAATTCATCAGTCTTGTACTTCCTTTTTAAAATCCAAGGATGGCCTAAATTACAACATTAGGGAGATAATGAATGTTGGTCATTTGTAATCCATCGACTTTGACTTTAGATTATGAAGTCTCTTCAAATACTACTTTCTCCTCAAATTCTTCATTACCACTCAATTGCATTATGTTGCTGATGTTAATGTTTTATAGATACATATTAATATTCCGTCAGTTAGTCTTGTGCAAGCGAAGTCTCTTACATAGGCTAAGATCTTCTCTCAAGTGTCGTGCCAGTTGCCCAGTTACATACTGATTAATCTATTTTAACGTTGTGAAAGTTCGCTAAGTGAATAAATTCGTTTGGGTCGTGCTCTCAGCTGCATGAAACTCTCCTTTTGCCAAGCTTGGTTTTGCGTTTATTAGCGGGTGAGTTATTGATTTTTATATTTTATGCATTAAAGATGCTGGTTGTGCTTAATATTAATTCCAATTGTCTCTTGATTCAAGGAAGTATATTCCAATATTAAAGACTCTCTTTCATAAAACTTTGTGATAATTTCTAAATTAAATTATGGAATATCTATTGTATGTTTCCATAGTATACATTACAGCTATCCTGAATTAATACAATCAATGGACTTCATCAGAGTTTCAAAATTTCAGGTGTATTAGAAGGTGACGTACAGTATATTTTTTTAATATTTTACAGAATATCCTCAAGATGATACTCCAGCGTAATATTCAGTGCCTATTGTATAGCACACCTCATTCACAAATTGTTTGGTCATTGCTCTATTATATTGTATGTCTATTTTATTTGTTAATGGTATGAATGGATGGCACAGATGTAAAGGATTCTGTTGGGTATACAATAGGTGTGGGTTACGTAGCACAATAGGACCTCTCTAGTTTCTTCTTATTTATTTTAGGTACGTAGTACGTCTTCATATAATTCTCAATATATGACAAAAATTTCCACACAAAATATAGTGACCTTAATTGCAAAGTGATGGCGCGATTTATATTTTACGGAACATATCGCTCATTTTATTTAATCCATCATTAACTCTCGCGATGGGTTTGTTAATCACCACTCGTTGGGTAGAAATGGAAATAATTATGGGCTGAAATAAAGCATTTTGAATATAATTCCACGGTTATACAATGTATCGAAATACGCAGTCTTCAGTGTGAAAATATTAAGTTCGTAAAATAACGTTGCGCAAATTGATTCATCCAAAATTTAGAGATCCCACAATGTAGCCATGTGCGTAATGACACGCAAAATGACTGAAATTCACGAAGTCTGGAAGCCCAGAAATTGAAGTTTCAAACCCCAGTGCTGACAACGGCCATTCTGATTTTGTTTTGCCACAGTCCCACCAGGAAAGTGCCGGGATGGCACCTTATTTCAAGTCAAGTCTCAGGAACTCACCCCAATTTTTACCCTAATGATTACAGTTACACACACTAATACAGTCACTACAGAAACACTGGTTACCAAACAAATTCTACACACACCCAAGTACACGGGGCCTGTAACCAAGATGTCCCATACCCCTAAATTTCACGTACAAAACAACATCTAATGTGAAATCATGCGTTTTAAATTGAAAAGCTTTCGTAATCTAACATTATGTCTGATAGATTTCCTCAAGACATAAAAAGGATGCTGGGAACTGAAGGAAAGCTCCATAAACTATCACAAACTAGAGCACCGGTACCCTCTCACAGTAATACCAGTGTCAGCTGTCATAATTGGGACTAATTAGCGCTTGGACATTCATTATTTTCGTATTTGGGAAAGTTATTGGGGACTCGACACCCCCTCCCCAAAAAATCTTCTCTCCGTAGATCTTAATGATGTATTTAGAATTTTGCCTTGGAGGTTTCTTGTCGTACTACCGACAAGAAGATGTTTCATTTAAACACCATCGGATTGAGCCGAGATTGAACCAAACGCTAAACCACCTGCGTCATTCACCTTGGTAACATGAAACTATGTAAAGAAGGAAATTGACATTTAAGATGAAGGTACGGCTGTTCCTCCGCTCTTAGGAATATTTTTCTTTATCATTTTAGCACCTTCTGTGTCCTCCTGAATATCAAGTTTCTACTTGATCTATATATAAACAGTAGGTAAATAGTTTGTCGGCCAGCCAAATATCAACCACTTCCCGCCGTCTGTCTCTAGTGCATATCATTTACGGCAACCTTCTCGCTCAGGTGCTGAAGAACCTTGCATACTCAAATTATTCTGTGTGAATACAAATGTATGGTCTTCTACCTAGGTAGTCATTCGCAACATTACCAAGTCATGAGGATCTAGGCTGGATAATAAAATATTAAAGACGTGAAGGCAACAGGAAACCAATTTTTATAATTTTTGAGACAGATGGCGTCTACACGTCGGCTTAAATGACGTAGGAAGTGAGGGTCAACACATGTAATGCTCGTGTGTCAAAGAATATCGGACAATGGAATGAAAATAATTTTAATGGCCAGAGTTGATGATGATGATAATTGTTGTTTTAAGGGGCCTAACATCGAGGTTATCGGCCAAGCCAGAGTTGAAATTGCTTCTCTGTAAACCAGTGGATGTTGATATGATATGTGGATACGATTTTTAGTCAATTTAACCCTTATCGTGTCTTTTTCGGAATATTCCACGCTAAAATCTTTGCCTTACGTGTCGTTTACGATATATTCCGAAAAGGAATTCCCGCTCTTGTTGGTCACATATGGAATATTCCACAGTCTATCATAAGTTTACATTGAAATACGGTAGGAACTCACCTGGAACCAGGAAAGACTACTTGAATAATTTCATCTATTTTTTCGGGATTGGTTAGATAAATACTTGAGTTTGACAGAATCTGCTGATGTACGATGTAAACAATGAAATTGAGATGGAGGGGGCGGGGGGGGGGGAGGGGGGGGAGAGGGGGGTGACGGCGTGTACAATAAATATATGGCTACGATTTGAAGGTAATTGAGTGAATCGGACTGTGATTACAGTGAATTTAAAGACAGTGTTGAAGAGATTGAGGTTTTATGAAGTGACAATGATACTGGTGGAGATGAGAGCATTGACAATTCAGACACAAGTGTATGCCTGCTTCCAGCTACGTGAATTCCATGGTTTCCTTGCACTGGTTCTTATTTTGTATTATTTTCCCTCTTTTTAGATGCTTTCCTAAACAATATAAAAAGTAAACATGTCTTAAGAATTGTCCTTAAAAAGTGCTCAAAGAATAGTACAACAGATTTCATTGACACTGGAAGGGTTAACTTATTACTGGTACTAACAAATGTAATATTGATCAACATTCACAAATATATCAAACAAATAAGTGCATACGTAATTATACCTCAGAAATGTGGACTTAACATACAGTTCATATAAGGATTATGATGTTAATAAAATTGCAATGTTAAGATTCAAAATTGTTTAACATAAGAACTTGCACTGAATCGCAGATCGAGCATTCAACGATAGGACTCGTTTTAGAAACCATAATAGCAATTCACCACTACTGTACTTTTATTCATTGGGAGAAATATTTGTATGGTGATAGAGAATAGAGACAAGTAGCCTACACACACTTGACTTCCAAAATCATGATAAATACAAACTCAACGTGGCAGCCACCCAAATTTCAAATATTTAGAATGATTTTTCTGACGATCTAATCATCCAAGCAAAGTGAAACTTGGCACAAGTAATCTTTAACTAAGGCTCAATATATCGGCATCTTCGAAGTGAAATGCCATGTCCTGTGGTTCGGATTCCATATAAAAAGGAGATCCCGTGGCTCATGATCACGAGATTGACGGTCACGTATAACTGCAATCTTCCTTCCTAACACAAAGATTAAAATAATTGAAGTATTAGAAACAATATTTCAGTGTTGCCTAGTAATTTATTATAGAATGCTTTTCAGTTGGTAAACACAGTATATTAGACGTCGATTACAAATATCTAAACACCCTAACCTGAAATAAATATTACATGAACTATTTACCACTTAATTAACACACAAACAACGGGGGAAATTACTTGGATGACATGTTTCGTTTGTCATGCTATCATCATCAGACCTATTCACCTAGGCTTAGATGGGGTACAGCGGATATGTTAACGCTTATGTACAAATATAGTGTAGCCTATTTACAATTATTAAATTACAAACGTATTTTATAAGTTGTGTAACTTATTGATCTATAGGTCAGTTGGTCTTTAGCACTTCTATAAATGTTGCGTTATTATTGATATTGGTTAAGTATGTCAACAATGTTATTTATTGACTTGTTATAGTAACGAACTTCAGATATGATTGTTGTCCACACAACTTTGTTAATGTCCATTTCAATATTACATTTCTATTTAACTGATGGTCTGTTAAAATTTGGTTAGTTGGTTAAGAAAGCTAATACACAATTGCTACATTACTCTAGAGTTGAATAAGGTTAATTAAACTTAGCTGGTATGAGGAAATCCTATAAAGCATCCGTTTCCACTCACGCCCTCTGCGGACTGGCTAGTGTAGTCTTAGTATAGCTTCCTTGTTTAGTTGTGGTGGCGCTATCTACTCATTATTGCGTGAACTGTTGCACTATTGGTACGTCTAAGTGCTGTTCTCGCCATCTATTGTTGTTTCGTAAAACGTGTTTAAGTTATGATGATGATGATAATTGTTGTTTTAAGGGGCCTAACATCTAGGTTATCGGCCCCGTGTTTAAGTTAGTCGACTTGCTTCTTGAGTCAGCTAGGGAACCCTAACTTAAGATGGTGTATGCTAATAGTTGAGGACCTTTCAAACTATTGAAGACCAATGTTGCCTCCGCCACGCATAAACTATAGATTCAGTCCTATTTAATCATAACTGGCATCCTGGGGCACCTTGAACTCTTTAATACAGCCTAAGTTAGGCCTTGGCTTATTTAGAATATGGTACATCGTACATCCTTCCCGCATAATTATTAACCAACCGACTGAAAATCATTCTATAATACTATAGAAGTAAAAAATAACTCAATTGTCCCACACGCATTTACTGCAGTACTGTTTGTAGAAAGTGAAACACCCAGAAGAAATGGTCGGAGACACTCGCAGAACAGGGATCGTGTAGGCCTAAGGTACCATACAAAGTGATTGAAATCACAGAGAGATTGCGTGCACATTGGCCCACCAGTGCTCTCTGTCGTGGGACCGAACAGGTCAGTGTTCTGCACAGCTCTGTCGGCGTAGGGCCGTCATGACAAGTGGAAACGTGTAAGCAAGTGCAACGATGCCTCACCGACATCACAGGGTGGACTATCAGCATGTGAGTGCGGTTGAACGGGGCAGAATGCTTGGGCTCCGGGAGGCGGGTCAGACGTTCCGGGACATTGCGGCTCGTACAGGGTTCACTGCGTCTACAGTAAGGCGTACGTGGATCCAGTGGAGAGAGGAGGGCCGTATACAGCGGCGACAGGGTACAGGTCGACGCAATGTGACCACAGCGCGAGACGACCGCCATCTTCTCCGCATGGCCGTATCGGACAGAACAGCGTCGTCCTCGGTGTTGGCTCGACGTTGGAGCACTGCAACGGGGGTGGAGATGTCTGCGTGGACGGTGTGGCGCCGTCATTTGAGAACTGGACTGGTAGCACGCATGCCACTGCGTCGGCTTCCATTGACTGGGAACCAACGACGCCTCCGACTACAATGGGTACGTGCACTCCGACACTGGCAGGCTGAGAGGTGAAATGTAGTGTTTTCGGACGAGTCCCGCTTCAACCTGTCCTACAGTGATGGCCGCATACGCGTTCGACGCCGCCGTGGAGAACGCAATCAGGCAGACTGTATTGTTGAGCGGCATAGCGGACAAGGAAAAAGGAAGGAAGCTTGTAGTTTAACGTGACCGTTAATCTTGAGATCATGAGCCACGGGACCTCCTTTTTACGTGGAATCCGAACCACAGGACATGGCATTTCACTTCGAAAATCTCACATGCATTGACCGGGAATCGAACCCGGACCGCCTTGGTGAGAGGCATACAGCTAGACCGCTGAGCCACCACGCCCCCATAGCGGACAAGCACCAGGTGTAATGGTTTGGGGCGCAATTGCCTATAACAGGCGATTGTACGTCTTGCGGGCAATCTGAACAGATACCGCTACATCAGGGAAGGTTTACAGCCCGAGGCACTGCCCCTCTTTCAGGCCGTTCCACAGGCCATAATTCAGCAGGACAATGCCCGCCCGCATGTGGCAAGGAATGTGCATGCCTTCTTCGCAGAACGACTGATACCTCTGCTTCCCTGTCCTGCCCGTTTGCCTGACATGTTGCCCATCGAACATGTCTGGGATATGGTCGGTCGGCAACTTGTTCATTCAGATCCACCTGCCGCCACTGTTGATGCTTTGTGGACGCGCCTACAAACCGTGTGGGACGGTATTCTCCAGCAGCGTATTCAAGCACTGTATGATTCCATGCGACGACGTCTAGTGGCTCTGAGTGCAGCACGTGGTGGCGCGACGCCGTACTGAAGATCGACCGTCAACGTTTATGTACCGGACTGTCCTTCTAATCAGTAATGTATTATTATGTCCTTAATCTGTGGTATAAAGAGCAATGTGGTCACATCTCTTGTACTTGGTGTTTCACTTTCTACAAACAGTAGTGTAGAAACAATTACCTGGCCCATCACCAGAGTTCCAATGTTTGGCTATGAGCCAGCTCATGTTTCAGTAACTTGCGGCATAACGACCGCGATGGAAAGCTACAGCAAGTCCGAAGATCGGAGGTCCGAATTCCGGTGCTGACAGCTTGTTACCCTCTAGTCAAATGCCGGGATATTACATTTCAAGTCCCGGGGCACCTACCCCGTTCCTGACCCTAACAATTACAGTTGCACACACTACAAGAGTCGCCACGGCGAAACAGGTTGTCAGAAAATTGAGTACAGACTCAACGACAAGGGTCTGATCACCAAGATGTCCCTATTCCTTTAGAGAGAATTAGCAACAGAAAGTAACTCATGTTTCAGTGCCCCAAAAAACCGTGTCGTGTGTGTCACGATACTTAACAGTGCTGCTGGCTTGTCCTCAGACGGAGCCTGCTGCCTGCAGGTGCAGGGCATGCACCGCTCATGTGGCAACAAATATGACGCTGCTGTGGTGGATTTTGCTCGAAGGGGAGAATTATTGCGTTATTTTTACTCACAGGGGCAGATGACCTCGCTATTTCGCTCCTTAAAACAACAATAACTAACTAACAATTTTTACCCATATTTCTGTCAATGAACAGCAATTAAACATGAGGTGTTGAGTTTGAAGTTGGTATTAAATGGTGCGGGGACAGATCGAATCAAGAATTTTCATTTTATCTTTCGACAAGATGATGTAACTGTATATATTGCTGTTCCAATGTACTGCATACAGTCTGTGCTCCTATATTATGCTCTCATTTTGTTCATTTGACTAGTCCTACAAAGCCTGAATCGATTGCAGAATTTACTCATTCAGGGCAGAGTGTACCTATTTATAACCTACACCGAGACGACATGCGCCTTCCAATTATGTAATTGTTGTTGTTATATTTGAGAGGCTTTCATATGATAACCTGTGTTATTGTGATAGCTGGAATTTGTAATTCCGCTGAGGATTGGAAAGGAGGCGGCCGTAGCCATCAGTTAGGAACCATCCCGGCATTCGCCTGGAGTAGAAGTGAGAAACCACGGAAATCCCCTTCCAGAGTGGCTGAGGTGCTAATCGAACCAACCTTTCTCAGCTTCGACTCCGTTCCAGCCCTCAGATCAGATTTAAATTCCTTGGCGGAGCCGGGAATCGAACCCGGACCGCCGCTGGCCGCTACAACACGAGGATGTCCCCAATAATGTAAAAGCAATATTGAGATTGACTCTTCTTTCAAGTAGGGATATAATCAGGGGAATGCTGTGATCTAGCAAGTACAGTATGCAGTGCTGAGAGTGAGAGTAAGTTATGGTTAGTTGGTTCCTCACTTTAGGGGCTGCGACAACGCGTTCATGTAGCCCCGCGTACATTGGGTATGTGTAGAATCTGTCTGATAACTGGTGTTAATTGTGATGACTGTATTAGTGTGTGTGATCAGTAAGTCAGTTTTTTTTAAGCGTATGGCTTTTAGTGCCGGGAGTGTCCGAGGACATGTTCGGCTCGCCAGTTTTGTAGCTGCTTCGAGACGGACACCCAATGGGTGAGCTACAAGTACCGTTGGGGAAGAAATTTGGAATGTGAGGACGAGGAGTGGGAAGGTAGCAGCGGCTGTGGCCTCTAGTTAGGGACCAACCCCGGCAATTGCCTGGAAGGAAGATGGGAAACCACAGAAGACCATCTTCAAGGTTGCCGGCGGGAGGATTCGAACCTCCTCGCCTCCCGGATGTGAGCGACTGCCAGCAGTTATGCCGCAACGACCACGGCTAACTCACCCGGTAGTAAGTTAGGCAAGGACTGCAGACGGTCAATTTCAAGTAGTTCCTACTTTTTCTATCAAATGCTACCGTCAACTACACCTAGCCGCGAAATTGGGTACTAGATGCCACGTTGAAACTTAATAGAGCGTTAATCTAATCATACCTACAAATTTAGTTTCACACAATCGTAGTTAATGAAAGGTTCTATTACATGCCATAAATCTATGGCATGGGCCCGCCGGCTTTACTTTCCCTCCGAAGGAAGGCATACTGAGGGAATGTTAACGCTCGAAAAAAATCCGACGAGTTCAGGCGGGTTTGAACCCGCGATCTTGGGCATAGAAGCTCAGCATGCTACCAACTACGCCACCGAAGCCGCCGAGGATACGTTAAGACTGTACATCTGCACTTAAGCGGCTTGTATTGCGAGAAGCAAGAATACCGGTCGAATTGGTATTTGCTGTACAGTATGTACTAATAATAATAATAATATCGTATGGCCTCGGGTGCCTGGTGCAAGCTTTGTTAATTGACACCCAGAGGGTAGCTTGCATGTCGAATTTCGTCGTTCCTTTGAACGCTATGAATATCAAGGAGGTTAGATATCTAAACTCCTTGACACTACAGCGCTTTCAAATAGAGAATGCAGGAACTTTGTGTTGGCGGAAAATCCCGAGATTAATTTTGCCATTGAACACGGCCTACTGAATTCAAATGGGTTCTTTAACATGCCAACAACGTATGACATGAGTATCGTGATTTTTGTCGCCTTCAAAAATCACTTACCATGGCCAGGGGCGAACCTGCAATCTTGGGGTTGGTAGTCCGACACTATAACCACTCACCCACCGTGGCAAGCACAGTATGTACTGCTTAGGTGCGAGACGGAAATAGTTTATGGTCAGTGCAATCAATTCGCACAAGGCTCAGCGCACGAGTAAATACAATAGGTCGTTTGTTTGCTCTCCACACCACGCACACATAATTTGCGCCGTCTACAAACAGTACACGCGGACGTTCGTTCACCTCACAATAGCCCACCACACCTCAGTATTAATGGCTGCCAATAAACTCAGTCGGAGGGTCCACGTCAATGTGCCTTCAACAATAGTGAGCTCGTTGGGCCACGTTCCAAGACTACATGTCCAGGCATTACATTTTTGTAGAATCCCAGTTCTGCCTCACGAGACCTAGTGTATCCCGTTCAAACTCTCAGAGCAACATTGAATGTCTTGGCTGAGGCGGGAATCGAACACAGGACCATTGTATCTGAAGTCTAAATACGCACCCCAAAACACCATAAATCAGGAAACAGTTATGGTGCACATAGACATTTATTAACATCACTTATCCTCCCAGCTCAGCTTCACCCACAGACACTGCGAGATAATTCCTCAGTCATTCTAGTAGTACTGTAGTTTTCCGTGGTTTCACACTTCTACTCCAGGCAACTGACAGAATGGTTCCTAACGTTAGGTTACGACTGCTTCCTACCCAATCTTCACCAGAATTACAAATACACACACTACTACCGTCACCACTAATACACAAGCTATCGGACAAATTCTACACACACACACAAGTACTCGGGTCTAATGACCACGATCTCCACGTTCTCAAATGAAACAACAAACACAACAACAGCAACGGTAAAAACCCGCGGATTGGTTATGAATTAAATTTGGATCCCCAAGGGCCAAAGTCTAGCTTAAGAAAAATAGGGGTATTTTGTTCAAAAAGTGTGTTAGTGAAATGATAAATTATTCATGTAATATTTATTTCAGGTTAGGGTGTTGAAATATTTGTACTCCGCGCCTAATGTAAATTGACACAATCGTGTTGACCAACTGTAAATCATTCTATGGTAGATGGCAAAGCAACATTAATATTTGCTTCTAATACTTCAATAGGTCATCGTGAAATCATTTTAAGAAACCCGCCTGGTAACATTCGGCGCCGAGCGATTTCCAGAAGTTTTCATGGGTGAGCAGGGATGTTAACATGTCATTGCGGTGGACTTTGTCCCCGTGGTCAAGTGGTGCATCCATATCTCATCTACTGTGATGATCCTGTATGCGGAGTCCTTCACAGTGAGTGTCCATGGGTGAGCTGGGATGTTAACATGTCATTGCGGTGGACTTTGTCCCAGTAGTCAAGTGGTGCATCCATATCTCATCTACTGTGATGATCCTGTATGGGGAGTCCTTCACAGTTAGTGTCCATGGGTGAGCTGGGATGTTAACATGTCATTGCGGTGAGCTTTGTCCCCGTGGTCAAGTGGTGCATCCATATCTCATCCACTGTGATGATCCTGTATGGGGAGTCCTTCACAGTCAGTGTCCATGGGTGAGCTGGGATGTTAACATATCATTGCGGTTGTCCCCGTGGTCAAGTAATGCATCCATATCTCATCTACTGTGATGACCCTGTATGGGAAGTCCTTCACAGTCAGTGTCCATGGGTGAGCTGGGATGTTAACATGTAATTGCGGTGAGCTTTGTCCTCGTGGTCAAGTGGTGCATACATATTTCATCCACTGTGATGATCCTGTATGGGGAGTCCCTCACAGTCAGTGTCCATGGTTGAGCTGGGATGTTAACACGTAATTGCGGTGAGCTTTGTCCCCGTGGTCAAGTGGTGCATCCGTATCTCATCCACTGTGATGATCCTGTATGGGGAGTCCTTCACAGTCAGTGGCCATGGGTGAGCTGGGATGTTAACATGTAATTGCGGTGAGCTTTGTCCCCGTGGTCAAATGGTGCATCCATATCTCATCTACTGTGATGACCCACTATGGGGAGTCCCTCACAGTCAGTGTCCATGGGTGAGCTGGCATGTTAACATGTAATTGCGGTGAGCTTTTTCCCCGTGGTCAAGTGGTGCATCCATATCTCATCCACTGTGATTATCCTGTATGGGGAGTCCCTCACAGTCAGTGTCCATGGATGAGCTGGGATGTTAACATGTAATTGCGGTGAGCTTTGTCCCCTTGGTCAAGTGGTGCATCCATATCTAATCCATTGTGATGATCCTGTATGGGGAGTCCTTCACAGTCAGAGTCCATGGGTGAGCTGGGATGTTAACATGTCATTGCGGTGAGCTTTGTCCCCGTGGTCAAGTGGTGCATCCATATTTCATCCACTGTGATGATCCTGTATGGGGAGTCCTTCACAGTCAGTGGCCATGGGTGAGCTGGGATGTTAACATGTCATTGCGGTGAGTTGGTCCCCGTGGTCAAGTAGTGCATCCATATCTCATCCACTGCGATGATCCTGTATGGGGAGTCCCTCACAGTCAGTGTCCATGGGTGAGCAGGGATGTTAACATGTCATTGTGGTGAGCTTTGTCCCCGTGATCAAGTGGTGCATCCATATCTCATCTACTGTGATGACCCTGTCTGGGGAGTCCTTCACAGTCAGAGTCCATGGGTGAGCTGGGATGTTAACATGTCATTGCGGTGAGCTTTGTCCCGTGGTCAAGTGGTGCATCCATATCTCATCCACTGTGATGATCCTGTATGGGGAGTCCTTCACAGTCAGTGTCCATGGGTGAGCTGGGATGTTAACATGTCATTGCGGTTGTCCCCGTGGTCAAGTAGTGCATCCATATCTCATCTACTGTGATGACCCTGTATGGGGAGTCCTTCACAGTCTGTGTCCATGGGTGAGCTGGGATGTTAACATGTCATTGCGGTGAGCTTTGTCCCCGTGGTCAAGTGGTGCATCCATATTTCATCAACTGTGATGATCCTGTATGGGGAGTCCTTCACAGTCAGTGGCCATGGGTGAGCTGGGATGTTAACATGTCATTGCGGTGAGTTGGTCCCCGTGGTCAAGTGGTGCATCCATATCTCATCCACTGTGATGATCCTGTATGGGGAGTCCTTCACAGTCAGTGGCCATGGGTGAGCTGGGATGTTAACATGTCATTGCGGTGAGCTGGTCCCCGTGGTCAAGTGGTGCATCCATATCTCATCCACTGTGATGATCCTGTATGGGGAGTCCCTCACAGTCAGTGTCCATGGGTGAGCTGGGATGTTAACATGTAATTGCGGTGAGCTTTGTCCTCGTGGTCAAGTGGTGCATACATATTTCATCCGCTGTGATGATCCTGTATGGGGAGTCCCTCACAGTCAGTGTCCATGGGTGAGCTGGGATGTTAACATGTAATTGCGGTGAGCTTTGTCCCCGTGGTCAAGTAGTGCATCCATATCTCATCCACTGTAATGATCCTGTATGGGGAGTCCTTCACAGTCAGTGGCCATGGGTGAGCTGGGATGTTAACATGTAATTGCGGTGAGCTTTGTCCCCGCGGTCAAGTGGTGCATCCATATCTCATCTACTGTGATGACCCTGTATGGGGAGTCCCTCACAGTCAGTGTCCATGGGTGAGCTGGGATGTTAACATGTAATTGCGGTGAGCTTTGTCCCCGTGGTTAAGTGGTGCATCCATATCTCATCCACTGTGATGATCCTGTATGGGGAGTCCCTCACAGTCAGTGTCCATGGGTGAGCTGGGATGTTAACATGTCATTGCGGTGAGCCTTGTCCCCGTGGTCAAGTGGTGCATCCATATCTCATCTACTGTGATGATCCTGTATGGGGAGTCCCTCACAGTCAGTGTCCATGGGTGAGCTGGGATGTTAACATGTCATTGCGGTTGTCCCCGTGGTCAAGTGGTGCATCCATATCTCATCCACTGTGATGATCCTGTATGGGGAGTCCTTCACAGTCAGTGGCCATGGGTGAGCTGGGATGTTAACATGTAATTGCGGTGAGCTTTGTCTCCGTGGTCTAGTAGTGCATCCATATCTCATCCACTGTGATGATCCTGTATGGGGAGTCCTTCACAGTCAGTGGCCATGGGTGAGCTGGGATGTTAACATGTAATTGCGGTGAGCTTTGTCCCCGTGGTCAAGTAGTGCATCCATATCTCATCCACTGTGATGATCCTGTATGGGGAGTCCTTCACAGTCAGTGGCCATGGGTGAGCTGGGATGTTAACATGTCATTGCGGTGAGCTGGTCCCCGTGGTCAAGTGGTGCATCCATATCTCATCCACTGTGATGATCCTGTATGGGGAGTCCCTCACAGTCAGTGACTACGGGTGAGCTGGGATGTTAACATGTCATTGCGGTGAGCCTTGTCCCCGTGGTCAAGTGGTGCATCCATGTCTCATCTACTGTGATGATGTTGAGCAGGAAGGTCTTCACAGCCAGTCTTCGTGGGTGAGCTGGGATGTTCCCATATCATTTTGGTTGGGCTTGCTCTCTGAGGTAAAGTGGTGCACCCATATGTCTTCCACAGTAATGATCCTGAGAGGAAAATTATTCACAACCAGTCTTTATGGGTGAGCTGGGATGTTCCCATGTCATTACGGTGGGCTTGGTCTCCGAGATAAAGTGGTTCACTCATGTGTCGTCCACTGTAATGATCCTGAAGAAGAATTAGTTGCCCTTGCGCTCGTACCGCCACAAGTATTCGAGACTTACTGCCATTCTTGGAGTCTTGTGGTCAGGGAGAAACTGACTCGGCACACCTGTAGGGGCAGATGACCTCACTGTTCCGCCCCTTAAAACAACAATAACTAACTAACTGTCTCAGCACCCATTTTGCTGACACCTTCCGATATCCAAATATTTCGTGACTCATGTGGTGGGCTTGAGCACGTCCACACTCAATGTGGATGCGACATCAGACACAGTTACCCTCTGTCGGCGTTTGTTGCAGTCGTGGACGTGAAGGGGCACCCAGATTGGTCTTGATCCTCCACACTCTGCCTTCCAGCACCCAACCATTGGACAGGACATGATGTTGTATCCATAGACACTCTGTGGGCGGCAATGAACATCCAAATCACTAGTCCTACGCGCCCTTTCATAGTGCATAACAGCATTCGTGACCACGTTTCCATTCCACGTCTCTTTGCCATTCTGGTTTGCATTCAAATGAACTGAACTCGGGCACGCCAATCTGCTACCTCGCATTCTGTTTTGGCACAGCGCATGCGCCATTGATCCTCAACTCTCGCTCTGCCTGTCGAGAACTGAGTCAAGATCGTCTTTTATCATGGCGATGTGTTTTCTTACTTTGCAATACAACATCCCTGGGGAATGCTCGCAGTTGTTTTTTAACTTGCGGGGCTTGTACATCGTGGTCATTTAGCCCCCATATGTAGAGTTTCTCTGATAACCTGTGTTACTGCGGAATCTGTAGTAGTGTGTGTATTAGTAATTCTTGTGAGGATTGGGAAGGATGTGGGCGTGGCCTAGAATTTAAGAACCTTCCTAGCATTTGCCTGGAGTAGAAGTGGGAAAAAACTACTTCCATAATGGATGAGGTGGGAATTGAACGCACCTCTTCTGAGGTTTGCCCCACGAGTATGAGGGTACCCCGTTCCAGCCCTCAGACTAGAATTAAATTTCTTGGCACAGCCGTAAACGAACCAAGACCTCCGGTACCACAGCAAAAAATGCTAGCCGCTACACGACGAGGTGGTGTCCTGTCAAATAAATTGACGAATTTTATATTCAGAAAGTCACCCGTCGAAGTTTAAACCAGTGGTAGTGGACATCTAACATCTAACATACCACCGGTGGTCACAAAGAGTTTAAATACACACATCAAAAAAAGTTTTGCATCACCTCGGTTCCAAGAGTTCCGGAACCTTTAAATACAAAGGGAATAGAGATCAACACAAACAACATTTCAGCTCGTTTTATTGCTCATGAGACCCACACATTGCATGTTGTACCATCATACAGCTAGACTTTCAGCATTTGTGGTCCAGATTGCAGTACACACCACTACCTCTAATACCCAGTAGCACGTCCTCTTGCATTGATGCATGCCTGTATTCGTCGTGGCATACTATCCACAAGTTCATCAAGACACTGTTGGTCCAAATTGTCCCACTCCTCAACGACAATTCGGCGTAAATCTCTCAGAGTGGTTGGTGGGTCAAGACGTCCATAAACAGCCCTTTTCAACATATCCCAGGCATGTTCGATAGGGTTCATGTCTGGCGAACATGCTGGCCACTGTAGTCGAGCGATGTCGTTATCTTGAAGGAACGCATTCACAAGATGTGCACGATGAGGTCGAGAATTGTCGTCCATGAAGACAAATGCCTCTCCAATATTCTGCCGATATGGGTGCACTATGGGTCGGAGGATGTCATTCAGGTATCGTAAAGCCGTTTCGGAGCCTTCCATGACCACCAGTGGCGTACGTCGGCCCCACATAATGCCACCCCAAAACATCAGGGAACCACCACCTTGCTGCACTCGCTGGACAGTGTGTCTAAGACGTTCAGCCTGACCAGGGTGCCTCCAAACACGTCTCCGACGATTGTCTGGTTGAAGGCATATGCGACACTCATCGGTGAAGAGAACGTGATGCCAATTCTGTGGGGTCCATTCAGCATGTTGTTGGGCCCATCTGTACCGCGCTGCATGGTGTCGGGGTTGCAAAGCTGGACCTCGCCATGGACGTCGGGAGTGAAGTTGCGCATCATGCAGCCTATTGCGCACAGTTTGAGTTGAAACACGACGTCCTGTGGCTGAACGAAACGCATTATTCAACATGGTGGCATTGCTGTCAGGGTTTCTCCGAGCGGCAATCCGTAAGTAGCGGTCATCCACTACAGTAGTAGCCCTTGGGCGGCCTGAGCGAGGCCTGTCATCGACAGTTCCTGTATCTCTGTACCTCCTCCATGTCCGAACAACATCGCTTTGGTTCACTCTGAGACGCCTGGAAACTTCCCTTGTTGAGAGCCCTTCTTGACACAAAGTAACAATGCGGACGCGATCGAACTGCGGTATTGACCTTCTAGGCATGGTAGAACTACAGACAACATGAGCAGCGTACCTTCGTCCTGGTGGAATGACTGGAACTGATCGGCTGTCGTACCCCCTCCGTCTAATAGGCCCTGCTCATGCATGGTTGTTTACATCTTTGAGCAGTTTTAGTGACATCTATGAACAGTCAAAGGGACTGTATCTTTGATACAATATACACAGTCAACGTCTATATGCCGGAGATCTGGGAACCGAGGTGATGCAAAACCTTTTTTGATGTGTGTAGCATTGCACAGTTTTGGCTTGTCTTCATACTTGAAGAAGTCTTTAAAGTGTAGTAGATGCGTTCTAACGTACAATATTTTGCCTTAAAAAGGAGATAAATGGGTTCGAAGTTGAAGAAGGAAGGAAGCATGTGGTTTTACGTGATCTTTAATCTCCCGATCATGAGCCTTGTGGAATCCAAACCACCGGACGTGACATTTCAACTCCAAAATCCCACATCCATTAGTCGGGAATAGAACTCGGCCCACCTTGGGGGAAGGCAAGTAGCTTGGCCAATCATCCCCATAATGTAGCGGTATTGTACGGGCATTAAAGACATCAGTGATAGTTCTTATATCAATAATAATAATAATAATAATAATAATAATAATAATAATAATAATACTAATAATAATAATGACATTGGTTTGAAGTCCCTTTTAAATACTGATTATTTTAGAGGCACCGGGGTACTGGAATTTTGCCCCGACGAAGATCTTCAGTGCACCAGTAAATCTATTGACACGGTTCCTTCGCATGTGCGCACCTTCAAATGCCAACTGACTATGCCAGGATTTGATATTGCAACTATGGGAACAGCAGGCGAGAACGTTAGCTCTGCGCCACGCAGCTAATCCTACAACACAACAGATTAATAATAATAATAATATAATTAATGTCCTCTAACTCCTGTGATGGAGTCACATACAATACTCGCTTTTTGACCGTAAAAGGGACAGAAGTGCACACAATGACAATGTCAATAAATGGAAAATTTGGTATTGCATTTACATTGTTTTGTAATTTAAAGGAAAATATATTTCAAGAATATATTTTTGAGTTCAAAATGTTCAAAATTTCAAGGTTTATGAGAGCCTACTTGAGGCGTCAAAAATAGGATTTATATTTAATGTCTGGCAAAGTGAGATACATGCTAAATTGTAATTCGAGTCCAGGCAAACTCACAGACGGTACCCTGCCAACTGCTGTTCCTAACAGTGAATTCTGTACCCTCTAACGATTGCCCCCACGCGTGCCATGCTCATGGGGCCGACTACCGAGAAACATTTCCGCTTCCCAGGAAGAAAGTGATTATTTTTTCACTGGTAGGCCGTGGCAATAGTGAATGACACCCACTATCTTGATGGCGAAACGAATTTTTGAGCAGTTTTCTCAGATCCCCTGAATTAATGGTCCCTTCTCTCATGGAATGCGGCAAAGTACCGGTACATTCAAAAATGAATAGCTATTTGGCAATATGGATGGTCGCATTCTAATACAACGTAACTTATGTTCTCTTTAAAGTTCAGCTGAAAACAAGCCTGATGATTATTGATACAGTCGAGTTTTTTTTTCCAATAAACACAATGTCCAATAAATACACCACCAGGTCACCAAAAACTGCGTTCACTCCATATACAACTTTAATGTGCACTGATGATGGCAATCACATCACAGATCATTATTTAATAGGAAACGGGAATTGAAGATTATCAGGTTAAACTTTAATGTTCTCTTGACAGGAGCAGGGTTAGTGTATGGTACACCCTCATGGCTGACGGCTAGTCCATTAGTTCCTTTTTGCACTGATTATGGGAAGGATCCTCTCGTCGTTCACTAGTAATGACCATTTGTATTATCATCCTTATCATTGGACGCAGTTAACCTCGATGTTCCTCCCATTAAATAATGATCTTCACCATAGAAAACAAAATGTTGTATTGATGCATATAACATTAATTTTAATTACGAGTGTGTGAATCAACTTCTATGGAATGTACTACTGTATCTCTTTAAGGGTCCTAACTTCTAATTTATCCGATTCTACAAAAAGTAGAGATCACGTATATTTCTATAAATCTGTATTGATAATGTAAGGGATCCATTCAGGAGGCAGGTTATATCAATTTTGAACGAGAACACTAGTGCAATATAAAACTGCGGTTACGTAGGAGCCAACATCGTAATATAGTTTCAATTCTTTCTCCCCCAAAGAAGGAGTTATAAATTTGTTACTCGAAAGAAGTTCCAATTTCACAAAAACGTAATTCAATTGTGCTACTAGTTATGCACAATTCATCATTAAATTGGCCCTTTCTATCAACAGAGATTCCCGGGGAGGTAGAGGGGATCTAAGGAAAGTTTGTTACACTACTGATTAGCTGGCATATCCCAGTCAGTATTCTCTTTTTTAGTGGAACAAATGTGGCGGTATGAATTGTATGGAACTATATTCAGCAATGTCAAGCAAGGTATAACTGTCCGTGCTAATGAGGTAGATAATGAAGTAAGGACTAGATCGTGAGCGCTGCATTCTCTCCCTGGGAGTGTGGCTTTGACCGCTAGGAAGAGTGAAGTAACGGTGATTAGAAAACCATCGTTGGAGATTTAATTGAAGTATATATTAAGAATAATGGATCAGGGTATAATGTTGTTCTAACGAAGAATTTTATCAAAAATGTCTTATTGTTTCAGCATTCCATTCTCTTTAAATTTGTAACTAAAATTATCTACTTAGGCCTATAGAAATGTTGAATATTTCAGTTAGAACGATAAAGAAACTGGAGGAGGATGTATTTCTAAGTTTGTCAGAACTGTTGGCTGCTGCTGCACAGAAAATGAGCAATTAAAATCCCTATTGCCACATTGTGCTTGTGAGATATTTTTGTCATCTACATTTTAGTCCAGGATTCATAGGTTGGTGTTTTGGGACATCCTGTATGGAATACAAGTTATGTCTAAATGCAGTACATTTGGTTTATTAATGCAGCCAATAGCCACTTATTTACTTTTCAGTACGGGTGAGAGAAGCGATTTATTAGGAAGGAATCGGACCTATTTGCCTGGTGGTGAAAATGGGAAACCACGAAAACCTTTTTCAGAACGGCTGGCGTAGGATTCGAACCCACGATGCCAGCGAAGCACGAGTGCGTTAGCGCTCTGGGCCACCGTGGCCGGTGGCAGATTGTATGCTCTAGGAAAGTATGGGTCACTGTTTTGATTGGGATGTGGGTGAAGAACCTCTATCCTCATCCAAAGTGCGATTTTCCTCCAAGACACATGTTATAATTTTTATTTAGATTCTCGGTGATTTGTATAGTACAATCCCACTCCTCAATCAAACGTGTATTTAATGAGGAGTGTTTCTTATGTCTGACTCAGATCGCCTAACGATGCTTCATACACAAGAAGCGACCACCTCGTGGTGTAGCGGCTGGCATTCTTGGCAGTTGTCGCAGAAGTCCAGGTTCAATTTACCAAGAATGTATTTCTGGTCGCAGGACTGGAAGTGGGTACACTCACCCTCGCGAGGCAAAACTGAGGAGAGGTGGATTCGATTCCCACACCGTCATCCTGGAAGTGGGTTTCCATGGTTTCAATTTTCTACTCCAGGCAAATGCCGGGATGGCTCGTAACTCAAGACCACGGCCGCTTCCTTCCTTATTGGAATAACAAATACACTAATACAGACATCACAATAACACAGGCTATCAGACAAAATTCTACATCCACCCAAGTACACGGGGATAAATGTCCACGATGTCCACGCCCCTCAAATGACAAAAACACAGAAAGACAATCGAATCTTGGAGCATAAAGCTCGGACAACTGGGTTGTGAAGAATACTGGCAATGCAAGCCATCGGACCTCCCTAAGAGTAACGTCATAGGACCTCAAGAGTTGTGGGAGACACCTAGGCCTATATGCTCATTACGTAGCATTAGGATTTAGGCATAAATCACACACAGGTAGTTCCCAATTGTGCCATTTTCATTGCCACATGTTAAGTAACTCACAGAGCTGTGAGCTTGTTGTAACACGCATTGACGTAGGCATAAATCACACACAGGTAGTTCCCAATTGTGCCATTTTCATTGCCACATGTTAAGTAACTCACAGAGCTGTGAGCTTGTTGTAACACGCATTGACGTAACTACTGGAGCTGATCAGGGGGATCAACTCCCCCCCCAGAGCCAAATAACAAAAATACGTAATTCGTTGAAATGTTTATTTTGATGAAACCAATCTTCGGATTGATGACAAACTAAGGATATTCAAGAACATTTCTCTTTACTCGTATAAAACCTTTAGTGTTATGGAAACTTGTTTGAGTAAAACTGTTCATTTTGGAGCTTTTGCACATTGATAGGTGCAAATGAAATATACCAAAAGCCATCGAGATAAAACATGAAAACATGTTGTTTTCCTTTCATTGATTGTTTAATTTTTTCCAAGACTCCACCCCCACCCACATAAAGCACAAACAAAAAACGAAAAACACAAAGCCAAAAAATTAAAAACAGAAAGCAATAATCAGTAAATCTAAAAGGAAACCAAAGCAAATAACAACAAACACGAAACCAAAACGCAAAGTGAGAATACAATAAAAACAAAAGCAAAATTAGAAGCAAGAACAAAACATAAACACAAAGCAAAAAGCATAAATCAAAAAAGCCAAACCAGAAAACAATAGATACGAAACCGTACACAAAAGTCACAAAATTAAAACAAAAATAAAAGCAAAGGCAAAATTTAAAAAAAAAACTCAAGCATAAAATACAATAAAAAGAATTCAAAAAAAATCGAAGGCAAAATCAAACAGTCGCCTCCGTACCGTAGCGGTCAGCATGGATAGCTGCCGCACCGGAGGTCCTGGGTTGGATTCCCGGCTCTGCCACAAAATTTGAAAAGTGGTATGAGGACTAGAACGGGGTCTACTCAGCCTCGGGTGGTCCGAATGAGTAGAGGGGGTTCGATTCCCACCTTAGCCATCCTCGAAGTGGTTTTCCGTGGTTTCCCACTTCGTCTTCGGGCAAATGCCGGGATGGCACTGTACCCGTAAACTCGGGAAGTTGCCTGTCGGAAATCCATAGCAAAGCTGGATTGCTTATTTCTAAAAAGGCTACGGCTAAAAATCCATCAGAAATCACTCCAACAAGGTCTTCGGGAATTTACTCAGTATTGATCAATGATATCATGGATATACAACAAAATACACTGGGGCTCAGTTGAACACCTACCTTTATTCTCGGGGTCCTTAAAGGGACATAGCTCCATCCTGAAAATGGACCCACGATACCACTGTTTCAGTTATATTTAAAATAAATCACTCGAAAGACGATAAAGATAAACGAACTAAGTAAATTTATTTAACAAGTGTAAACTATAACTAATATTTAAAAAATTAATAACTATTCCTAATTAATAAATTAATTAATACATTCATACGCTCTCCACTAACACAACACACACACTACTGATGTTACTATAACGTCAGTAATACATAAATAAATTTTGAAAATGTATTATTAGAACCAATAAAACGTTTAACAAAATTCCGGCGAGCCTAGCATTCTTATGACGCTATTAAAGCTGGCACGCGCCGTGCTATGCACATTTGGTTTCTAGACCCATTCATATATTGACACACATACAATCAGCCCGTAAGCTGGTTTCATTCATAACGCCGTGGCCTTCAATAACTCTCTCCATTATAATGTAATATAGTGGCCTTGAGTTTAAAATCGGGATTCATTTCTCCCTTCACATTCGTTGCGAACGCGATTCTGGCATACAGAAGCCTTGTCTTAAAGTTAGATTTACTCTTTACAAAAAATTGCCATATCACATTAAATTCACTACCAAACACACTCAACTTTTAATACAATCATCCATGCACTCTCTCGTATTGTTCATGACCAATAGAGTTGTTCAATCACACTTAACAACTTAAAAACATTCGTTCCAAAAACATTCATTCTAAAATACACTACATTTCCAAAAACATCTGATCGAATAATTATTATTAAAATAATTTCTGTAATTAAATAATTGTGAAAAACATTTACAAACACTGTATTCGTTATGTTTAACGTTATATAACGATATCCATACGTTATATAATAGAGTCTTAGCTCTCTCTCAAAGTGTACCTTTCTATGAAATATAAGGTGCGTTCAAAAAGTAACGAGCCGGAGGCATAATTACAGAAACCAGTACCTGCATGTTAGAAGTATTGGCCCTGGCTGTTGAGGCACTTGTCCCATTTTGACACGAGGCGGTGAATGGCTGTCTCATAAAATTCCCTGGGCAGCGATGTGAACCACTTCCACACGTACAGCTGGACGTCGGCGTCCGAGGTGAATCGTTGGCCCCGCAGAGCCCTTTTCACGGGACCAAACATGGCGTAATCACAGGGAGAGAGGTCTGAACTGTATGGAGGGTGGCCGAGAACCTGCCATTTTAATTCCTGCAGAAGTGCCGCGACTGTGTTGGCCGTACGAGTTCGTGCATTGTCGTGCAGCGGACACGGCGGCTATGGCGTTCACTGTCACTCGGCGGTCCTGGGTAATGAGAGCATCAACCAGCTGGACGTTGTCATCGGTAATGCAGGGGGGGTGCCCCAGACCGGGCATCATCGGCTAACGACACCCGTCCTTCCCTGAAGCGCTTGTGCCACGCCTTGACCCTTGCAAGGGACATGCAGTGTTCGCCGTACACTTGTGACATTCGGCGATGAATATCCGTTCCCCATACTCCTTCCGCTGTCAGAAAACGAACAACACCTCTTTGCTCTTCGGTTGACAACTCCTTGTCACTGTTTGCAATGCGACTGGCAGCGTTGGATGATTGATGCATGCTGCTGCTCGCTTTGTATCGTCACGTGACGTGCACGCGCGCCCTCTAGCGACGGGCTGTGATCTTCCACGCTCTGGTCGGAACCACACCTCGTTACACACGCCACGATTAGCCGATGTAGTCACTGGTTTGCGCATTTTAGCCTCCGCCTCGTTACTTTTTGAACGCATCTTATATTGTACCCATTTCATATGGAAATGCTCAATCACGTGCTGGTAGCTGTGCGGTTCGGGGCATGTTACGTCCACCCACAACGTGATTTCATATTGGATATGATAGCACTTGTTTTAGGATCTGCAAGACTACATTGAAAACAAACATGTTATAAAAGACAAGAGTTTATTTTATTAAAACACCCAGGAATATTAAAAATACTTAACAAACACTTACATTTTTCGAAAATTCCAAATCAAATTATCAAATACAGAATAAATTCATATACATTTATATTATCGCGTTACCTTGCTTAGATATCTCTTTATCATTGAGTATTCATCTATATTTCTCTCCGCAACATTTTATTTATTGAGACATAGAGCATGCCTATCACTTTATATCATTTTTATCTAAGGCTTTATTCATACTTTATTTACTTCAAATCTCTTCATAATCATTCATTTAAGTTCTGTTACTTTAATCAGTATGCCCTTGTTTTCACAACAGTTTAACACTTTGAAAATAAATACATGCCCATCCATGAATTCACGTCCCGTCACAATTCATTTCCATGCAGTAGGGTGGTTTATTAGTGATGTATCATATTATTTTACACTTTTCAGTTACCTTATAAACTCAAATTTGAGTTAACCCGTTTTATATTTCACATGTATCTTAAGGTAGGAATCGAATATTTAATGATCAACTTATCTTTGACTACTATGGTCAAATATTATCCGATTATTACATATTTAATTTGGGGATGATTTTCAAAAACCCACTAATTCAATTATTTCATTCACAATTACTTAGCACCTCATATTTAAAAATTTGCATGTTCCGCCTAGTATCCATTCAACACCCTAACCTTTGTATACAAAGCACTATTATAATCTCCCCTCTTGTTTAAGAGTGGTCGGCCAGCGGCTCGAACCCCTCGTTTAACGTGATTTATTACCGTCTTCGCGCTTCATTCACAGACTTTAACTTTCAACTGTTTCATTTCCCTTTAAAACAAAAGCTTATGAGGATCCAAGCTACCACCTTACTTCATTAACTATCCCTTATTTATTCATATTCATTTCACTTTCCTTGTGACACGTGCCATAGTTTGAGATCATAACTCATTACCTTTCATTTCACATACTTTATTTGTTCGGTTTACATAGCGTCGTTGGCATAGTACAGGCCATGTGAATCTGGGCTCAGGTACACCTCTGTGGACCTCCGGTTGAATCACATATCGTAGGAGCTCTAGTACTTTCCATATACATATTTAGCAATTGCCCGGCGGGACTTATATTGCAACAACAATACCCTTAACTCGAATCCTTGTTCGATTAAGTGGGTCGAACCCTCGCACAACAAAATCGACGATTTTCCGACAATTATACCTTTTATCTCCAAACCTACGCACGTCACAGGATATATTCATTTCACTTGCTAGCACTTAACTCATTTATTCTTTATAGGCCTTTTTCGGCAACACAACTTCTAAATACCTTGGATCGTCATAGCGTCTTTCACAACTTTGCTCGCATTATCATTTTACTTTATCGTAGCTCAATAGCTCATAACTTCACAATTCATTTTTCTGGTGTTCGATAACACCGATTGTTTTAGCGCATTATTCTTATTACTTGTTGGATAGCGTTATTCTATCATCATATTAAGGTATCCCATTGATCCTTCAATTATTTCAATTATTTCAATTATTTTATTTACTTACTTCGTTCAACTCGAGTTTATTATTATTATTATTTTTGATCAACATTCATTAATTCATTATTACTTTGCGGAATGCAATTATTTATTTCAACATTAACATTTCGGAGTATAAAAATCAACATTTCTTATTTTGGAGTGTAAAAACTCAATTATTATTATTATTATTATTATTACTTTAACGGTGCTTGTTTTATATACATCACTTTCATTTATTTGGCATATATTGTATTTGCCATTTGCGTTATTACATTCGATTCCTCCTTTTAGATCATAATTTCATCGTTATTTAACCATTTTACGGGCTTTCAACATTATTATTATTATTATCATTTTTGCACTTTTATCATTATTTTTAACATTTTTGCAAACCGTCTTGGCGGTTGCCTTCTGACACCTTATTATTATTTGATTACTCATCGTGCATACATTTCATACATAAATTCACTGAAATAGCATATAATACAATCACTTTGGTATTATAAACATTTTGAGTCACCCATATTTCAGCTCATGACGTGACTTCTGGATGATTTCACCCACATAATTCCTTCAGCACTTCATTTTTCTATTATAATAGACCCTTTTAAACACTTGGTCATTATATTTACACACGACAATATCTTGATACATTTTCTCAATTTCACTCTTTAACACTTATAAAAACACAATAAAAATTCACCTAATTACTATTTACAATCGAACACGGACCAATTCTCAGCGTACAATCTGGTGGAAAACAGCATGGGTGGTTTCTCCCTGTACCGCTTTGAACGTGTGATCCTATCTTCCTCCCCTTCGGTAAGTCTCTTCCTAGTACTCCCGAGCTCGTACTTGTCTCTTTTCGGACCTCCTTCTATGATAGCTTTCTCTCTACTTATTAATGTTCTATCCGTCCTTCTTCTATCGCTCTTTACGTTTGCTTCACAATTGACTATCGCAATTTTATAGTTCCTCTTCCTTCTACCGTGATCTTCCCTGAAGATCGTATTAAATGTTCTGACTGTTGAACCTACGTCCTCTGACGTTTTACTTGGATAATTGTTCTTTAATTTGACTGTCTCTTTCTACGCGCTATGGTTTCTCTTTCTACTGTCAGTGTTCGGAGTTCCTAACCCATATATTGTCCTTATTTTTCCGCACTTCGTCCGTAAATGTTCTTAAGATACTTTCGCATCTTCTGCCTTTCTTATGTTAGTGCGCGGTTTGGTTTCGAACCAATACTGTTTCGCGGTCTATCGCACTTTATACTGGTCTTGTCTCTTGCGAGACTCGAACTATAGTGTTTCTGATTGCAGTGCTTATGATTTTCTTGCGGACTTGCGCACTTCTTTCCCGAGGCTAGACCTAAATTGTTCGTACTGATTAATTTTTAAATAACATGCCTATACAGAGGCTGTTAAAAACTGGCTAACTTGCGTAGCGCACTCGAACTGTGGTCTCTGACAATTTTCGTATAACCTGCCTCTAGCAAAGTTTCTCTCTCGACTGATGATTACGACATGCCCTCCGGCATGGCTTCTCGCCGACTGATGATACTTCGTTCGACTGACTGAAATGAAGACTGACTACTTCTTCCCTCGACTGCTCCCCATTTATTCGTTTCTGTCTGGAAATTAGTTCTCTAAAAATTTGGGAGATGAATTTCTGATTCCCTGGTATAATCGTCTTCATAATTTAATCTAAAGTGTGTTTTATAAATATATATTGATTGCCGGCTGGCGGAATGAAAATCCTTCGCTAGTTTATTTTTAATTAATTTAATTAGTTATTATCCCCTCTGCAGGGCCAGCCTAAATACTCTTTTCGTCTGTAGATAGTGTTCCGCTTGACTTATGATGACATTTTTCTTATCTTGCAGTCTCTCAAGTGCCTTCTTCAGGCCTGCCAACTTACTGATTTTTCTCGTTCCCATTCCTTGTCTCACTTTAGATTTAACAATTCTGGTGGGTTTATTTTGTTAAGTTTAATGTGGTAAAGCCCCTCTCTCTTTGCGTGTGAAAACTGCTGACTTACAAATTCCTTGATTAAGTCTTTTAAGAGCCTCTCGAGAAATAGTACCCCTTCAGCTGTCCACTTGAAAAGACATAATTTTGGTGAAGTCTCTGGCACATCGGAATTTCGAGTGGTATTTATGGCCTCTCGACTTTGACTCTCGCTAATGTTTTAATAGTTTCCTTAATGTTTCTTCGCTTTTAAACTGTCACCTTTAATGGTGTTTATGTGCCTGACCTGACCAGCTGCCTCCACTTGAGCTGCCCCTACGGTCGCTCACCAGTGAGTTTACTCTTATATTCTCTGCAATCTTTATAAAGTCTTAGAATATTTCTCTATAAAGGATAAGGGGTTCGATCTTGTGCCAATCCCACATGGGCACAATATACATAAGTGGTCCTCACATAAAGTTTCTTAATCACTCACCAATGTTAATATACTGCAACACCCTGTCATAATTGGGTTTATGGTCAGTATCAGTCAAATGCGTTCAACCAACAAAGGTCAAATGCACCAAGATACTCAAATCCGTGTTTTAATAAAATGTTTAATAAGAGTATTAGTTAAAATAAGTAGACAACTTCTTTCCAAAATTATTTTCCGCTTATTCACTCTCATGTCATCACTGCTAAGTCGTAAATTTATATGTATCGGAGTTCTCAACACAATGAATCCTTTGCTATTAATGCCATGTTCTTACCAAAAGAACTATACTTTTGTGATTTCCCTCAAATGCGGAACAATCTCGCATGAGCACATACATTTCTTCACGTAGCCTCATATACACCCTGTATATGGTATTAAAACTCTCATATACTATGTTGAACAATTTCTTAACACATATTAATTGTTACCAACATCTCTTCTGTAGAACTTCCATTTAACTTACTGGCATATTCATCAGCGCTGAAACACTCAACCGCTGGTATACTGAACACTTCCTTCTGTTCTTAAAAGAAACTTCCATTAATAAAAGACGACCTTAGACATGTCGTGTTTGACCTCCATAACTTTACTTTATAAAATGTTACTTAATTGTCCACAAACTGTTACATATACATTTAATAGAAATACTATTACGCCCACCATTCTTATCTAGGTTTAAATTATACGTCATTGCAATGTCATGTCCACAATATGACGTGACACCACATATAGTGTATTGTTACGTGCCACCCCCTAGTGGCACTTTTGTTAACTGGATTACGGTGGGTAGAAAGCACAACACAGGATGTTCCTTTAAAGAAATAATTAATTTTATTGCGGCCAGGAAGATACACTACTCATCAGCAAATACAAGCAATTGGAACCTTACTCCAGTTTCCTCAAGTCTCTTGCTTATGGAGAGCTCTTGCCCTCTTTCACTTGTCAACAGTTAATCTTCTCGCTAATGAGTCTGGTGGCCTTGACAGAACTACATGCAACTCTCCCCTAGGTACACAAATTACAGTTACTTACGAAAACCTGCTACACGCTGCTTCGCTGTTCACGAGCTGGGAAACAATGTCACTGGGTTTCGTAACTCGCGCGGCACTTCACCACAATAACTCTGACGCTCAGTGAAATCACACTCGCTCAAAACACAGGCAGTCCCCTGTATGCTCCTCACTTCCTCGCTGTCAAGAGAAACGGCTTCACTAGGGGTTTCGCAAGTCACCACACTTCTGTCGCTCAGGATAAACGCACGCACTAGCTCGTAAAACACAACTCACTCACTGCATGACAGGTCGCTCTTATATAGCAGGCCGGTGACTCAATAAATGCTTCTAGAACCATCCAGAGCTCACGGCTTCTCGAGGCTTCCATCGCTGGCTGGGTCACGAATATTCTGGACCATCCCTTTGTCCTAGTAGACCTGTTGCATAAGGCGCACGCAATACACTGAGGCAGAGCAGCCCAGCCCTGGGGCAGTTGTGACTCATGCGGCGAGCGATGAAACAAACTCACAGCCGTAACAGTATTAATAACCACACATGTTATTTATAAGTCCAATAGAATTCAATCTTGACTGGGGGTAAACTAGTTTTGAATTCTCTGTCGTAAGATAAAAATTATCTTCTATAAAGATATATCTCCTAATACAATTAAATGACTAAAGCTCTTAATTTTCTCAAATAAAGTAAGGAATGTCAAATCCGAAATGTGTTTCCATTCTATACAAAGAATGTCTATGAGTATATGACTTCTATCATATCATGACGAATATTTATTGTCAGATCGACGTAAAGTTCATAGTAATTATGATGATATAACAATATATCATTCGTAGTTTCTTCTGTTTTTGAAGCTTTTCTTACAGTAAGATACCCAAATTAAATTACTTAAAGGAATTAAATTGGTATCCACGACTAAATGTCTGCAGCCTTAATTCAAAATTCTAAACGTCGAAAATTAAAATGACTGGTCTTAAATAAGGAATACTGATTCCTTAAACAAATAAACATGTCAGTTCAGAAACTGATTCGCAGAATGTAAATGTGAAAATGATGAGACGATCATCTCAAATGATCTTGTAGAATACAATCTTGTTACACACATGAAGTATAAATATATGTCGAAACATCGAAATACAGATTATATGGAGTAAAACGTTGGCTCTGAATGTCACTATTAAGCTCTAAATACAAAAGTAAATAACACTGCTACCGTATCAGACGATATCTAGAAGATCTAGTTAAGTATTTGGAAAATACATAGGTGTTTCCTCAATCCAAGATACTGAGTTGGACCCATGTCCGTTTCCTCGAACCAGCGACCACGGATAAGGAAGGAAATTCCTCTCCGGTAATCACTAAACTCCGACTGGAATCGAACAGCATCCTCCCTGGCTTAATTCTTCTGGGTTGCCGGGTCCTCCCTGGCATATTGACAAATCTTCTTATGATGAATCTTCATTCTCCGTCGAAGATATAGTTCAGTGTCATTGTCGAGTAATATTGTAGAAATATTCATATAGATGGTTAATTAAATATTTCTATAGCTCGTAGATGTTATATAAAGTTCGTGAAATTACGTTAATGCACGAAATGTAAGTGTACATAACGTCTACATTCAGAAGTATTCTGGGTAACGAAGCTCGTGTTGCATCTATATCTCTGCCTCAAATATGTCTCTGGCACATAAAGTTCTTAGTTCAACATCGCAACAATGTGATAAATATCGAATAACAATTCTCGATGAACATTAGCAGCCATAATGAAACAATGTTTAGTATGCTGCTCCAATGTGGAAGTTAAAACACTTGGACTGTGTTCACTGCTCTCTCGTTCCAACTAAAAATGCTTTACAGCTTCTGCTTCCGTCACTTTTCTAATACACTTTTAGCAAGTCAATATTTTCTAAAATATTCTATCTGTTCTATCTGTTCTATCTGTTCAATTCAATACACACACTATGTTTCTTTATATTACGCACTCGCGTCAGTTTAAACCTTTCCAATATATACTGTATATCCAACCGCACTCCACGACACAAAATGGATTTCTTTGTCATGCAATCGACAATTTTGTCTGCACAAAATATCTCAAAATACTCGTTAACTTTTCCAAATTTCTTGTACGTAATTCACTTCACTTACTTGTGAATTTACTTTCATTTAAGACCGTTTCTACGCGTTTCTTAACACTTTTCATGGTTGCACAATATGTCTATGTTCGCGGCGGAGCACACGACCGATACGACTTGACTCGTCGAAGGTCGCGATATTAGTCCTCTCACAAGGACCGCTTTCGCCACCTTCTTCCCTCTGAATTTAGCATGGCAATCACCCTTTCGCGCGCGACAATGGCGTGGATTTGCTTATAATGAAATTCCATCATACTGGAGCAAATCTCTTCCTAAATCTCAACGTAGTAATTCATTATTTAATTTATGCTAATTTTCCCAGGCCTTAAGAATGTTATATATATGTCCAAATTTGTATAATTGCTCAAGTTATTTATTACTTCAGAAAAATTTCAATTGGTTGCTGTAATCACGTGACCTCGGCACAGTAAAAAGCCTTCACCCATGGAAACCAATATCTGTAGAGCGGATAGTCTACTTTCCAGGGGAGCCAATCAGATCAATTCTTTCTTCTGGTTTCCTTACACCCAGCCATCTATTTTCTCATTGGACAACACCTTTCATCTCCTGTTCCTTGTCTCTAAACTGGATTCATGACCACTTTCCAAGCTTCACTAACTTTCAAAACTCTACGGTTAAAATTTTCGTATGAGTCTCACATAGCTCATATCACGAATTCGGGTACAGTACCTACTGTAAGGCTACGGCCGCCTCCTTCCCGTTTCCGTGCCTATCCATCCCCATCTTCCCCTCCCTTCCCATCCCTCATAAGGCCTCTGTGCTTTGCAGGTGAGGCCACCTGGGCGAGGTGCTGATCACACCTCATCAGTTGTATCCACTCCTACCAGATGTTCCCAGCTCTAGGACACTGCCCGTAGAAGCGGTAGTGGTGAGTTCCCTCGCTGAGTCCGTGGATTCCACCAACCTGGAGGGTAAAATCGATTAAAAAACAAAAATGACAACAAAACCAAAACAAAAAAACACAAGAAAAACAGACAGAAAACCTAAACTTAAAACATAAATGAAAGAAAAAAACGACAAATTTGAAAAACATAGATGTGTGCTATAAAGGGTATAGACCTAATAAAGCGCTCTTCATAGCTTGTTAGTTCAGATTTGTCTGCGCTCATCCCCCTCCAGAAGCAAATCCTTGTTACGCCATTGTTAACACCATTGTCTAAAAGAAAGAAAAGCTATGTTGCTACCCAACTCACAAACGATACCCATAGACCAATATACACAGTAGGGGGGTAATAGGGGTTCCAAGCCACTCTAGAACCCTCCTCTTACCACTACTAAGCCTCAGCCATGTTAAATATCTCTCGAACGCGTAGTCCGATTTTGACAAATGAGGTATCGTTGGACTCGGGCTGACGTCCTCTTTGCTATGGACCACTCGTTATATTTTTCAAATTTTTTTTGAAAATTTTTGTTTTCGAAACTAGGTGATAGTTTGAAAACCAAAGATGATAGAACGTTATGCCATGGCCCAAACGAATGGTCTTTATGACCTTTATTTTCTATAATGAAACTTTTTTACTTTTTATGTTTTTTTGAAAACACTCGAATTTTGAAAATCCTATATTTTGGAAACTAGGAACTCTACAAAAAAAATTGTTTGACATAAATGAAAGGTCCCTATGCCCTCTACCCCCAAAATAAATTTCAAGTCGCTAGAGCAAAAGGTTGTGTTTTGTAAGTGTAGTAGTGGGATGGGGACAGAGCTGCTCCACTTAGCAAGTGGTGAGCCCCTGCGACCTTGGAATGGAAGGAGTGATGCTTGGAAGGCGTGCTTGGATTCGTTTTTTTCGTCTCGTTGTGCTCTTTACGGGAATGTAGGTGTCGAAAAGGTGAAAAACTGGAAACACGGTCTTTTTGGGGTAAAAACGTGATTTTAGACTTTTTGCTATATCTCGCGAACCAAGTATGCTAGAGGCGTGTACGACGGGTCCAAGGACTCGGAGTGACGTCCTCTTTGCTATGGACCACTCGATATATTTTTTTAAAAAATTTGGAAACTCGATTTTGGGGTAAACACGTGTTTTTTGTGATTTTTGCCGATATTTCACGAACCAATAACGCTAGAGACGTGTACGAGGTGTCCTAGGACTCGGGCTAACGCCCCCTTTCAAATGTGGTAGATATTTTTTTCCAAAAAGATAATTCACAAAGGGCCTAACGCCATACATGTTGAAATAACGTTGTCTTTTTCTTTGCCTGTTTATAATGTCCATGAAGCGTGGCGGTTGAGAGAGAGACGATACGGCTGGGTGTGTGTGTGTTTCAACGAACCTGTCGCTGACCACGGTGGCTGTGTTCAATAGATCAATCGCTATTTCGACGGGTCGGTGTATGACAGAGCGAGGGTACGTTTTTTCACACTTTTTACCTTTAACGTGTAAACGGTGATGAGAACTTGGTTCTATGTTGGTCGAAGCGAGTACAGAAAACACACTTGCCGAGGAGCAGGAGGTGAATGTCATTTGAGCTTATGGGAAGGCGTTGATCTGACTTGACAACAGGTGACGCTTGAAGGTGAAATAATCTGACCATTGTGCTGGCAGGGAAGTGCGAAAGGCGTGCACACATGTGTGAAACCACAGGCACGCTAAACTAGTGACATTCTGTCTCGCTTCGTACGTGACAAAATGCAAGTCCATGTGAAATTTGATCTACCGCAGGTGTTCACCTGGGACGTTATCTGTCCACGTGCGCGATAACTGTTAACAAGTTACATCCTGTTTTGCTTCGTACGTGACAAAATGCAAGTTCATGTGAAATTTGATCCGGCACAGGTGTTCGCCTGGGACGTTAGCTGTCCACGTGCACGATAAGAGAATGTTCAAAGCGTGGGAATCGCTGAATCAGTAAAAAGTATGATGCAACTTGTGGGAATGATGTCACAACCAATAGATAGGCAAGAGCTGCAAACAGCAGTGGTGGGAGGTGAAGGGAGGGAGAGGGGAGGGGGTGATGTATGAGAGAACACAGGAGGAAAGGGAAAGACAAACATGTATGAACATGCATGAAGCGCGGAGCGCTGTACACATAGAGCTATAGGTGGTGTACAACATGGGTGAATAAATAAAAAGTACACAGGTTCACACAACATGTAATTTATTGATCCAAGAATTAAACGTAGAGTTAAACCCTAACCATTTGACGTAGAGTTTATTTCCTTTTTGTTTCAACACTTTTTCCACAAGATAATGCTGAGGAAATGCTGTTTTCTGAAGTTCATGGAGATAAAATCTACCTTTTATGGGTTGATGGTTGAGGTCCTCGAGTAAATAGGTGACTGGACTGTCCAAGTTGACTCGACGAATTCGAAATAGTTCAGTCCCCCACTGAGGCGTGTAGCCCTTATTGAAGGCAGACTTAAATTTGCTCACACGAACAAAATCCCCAATGTTCAGTCGGTGACGTTTAGGATCGGCTGTTTTTATGGGGTTAAACAGTTTATCCAATCGCTGAATATTTTTAGTCACGAGACGTGGCTTGGTCCCAATCGTTCTATGGTTGGTGTCATTGTAACGTGACACTAGCTCAGGTAACATGTCCAACCAGCGATAACTGCCCTGAGCGGTAAACGCTTTCCACATATGGGTTTTCAATGTTCGGTTGAACCGCTCGACCACACTGGCTTTCAGATTGCTGTACGTGGTGTAATGGTGAATATCCTTAGATTTGAGAAAACGGGAGAAGTCCTTGTTGAAAAATTCTTTCCCCTGGTCGGTTTGTAGCAACTGAGGTTGACGTTTGGAGTGTTGAATAATATGTTGAAAGGCCTTGGTAACTAGTGGGCCAGACTTGCGACGCACAGGTTCAACAAAGGCCATTTTGGAATAGACATCAATGACGGTCAACATATAGCGTACACCGTCGTTAACGCCAGCATAGGGTATCATTTCAACCAAGTCAGCCTGCCAAAGTTCATCCACACCTCGTGAAATCACCTTGAGTCGTGAATAATGACGCCTAGCTGGGCGATGCAACTCGTGAGCAATACCCATTTTAATGGGTGAGGGCTTAAACAATAATTTTGGCATTTCGAAGTTCTTGTTCAATTTCTTGAATTTCCCAATCGTGACCGGTATGGCCAGCTTGACGTGAGGCATGCAACAACTGTAGCCGCTGGACGAGCTTATTGGGATTGTGCCAGTAGGTAACATCCACAAGGGGTTTTAATGGTTTAAATGTCACTCCCGAAGCGGATGCTTTACGACGAGTACTTTGAATGGTGGGAAACATTTTTGCAATGATGGTTTTATATTTTTGAGATATATTGGCATTCACTTGTTGCGTGGGATCATACTGTCTTTTGTGAGCATGGGTATCCAATAAAATGGATTTATATTTGTCAAGATCCTCTGACGTATAATCATGGGAAGAGGGGGTCCGAGAAAAGAGCAGCTTTAACAGTCCTGGCGTTAATTTATAGTTGATGTTTTTAATGACAGCTTTAGTACGAGCAAATTTAATGGATGAATCGCCAATTTTAAAACTATCATCCTCATAGCGAACACCATACGTGGTATCAGTGTTTCCAATAAATAGATCGGTGAAATAGGGTTCCAATGTTGATCCATAATATTTTATTAAAATGGTTTTCAGTTGAGCTTTATGTTGAGGGGTGGCCAAGAGTTGTGAAAACGGAGACGCTCTGGAAGGGCAAGGTGTTTCGACCATGGCCAAGGATTTCTTTTTTCTCAAAAACTCTGCAAGGGGTGCGGCCTTTTTTTGAGGCGTAAACACTTGTTCCTCCTCATCCTCAACTTCACTAACACTAGTCAAATCTTCCACTTCCTCTTCCTCAGGGTCCTCGTGCAGCGTCTGCGTGGCTTGTGAAACGGTGGGTAGCGTTTCAGATGGCTTGAAAGAGGGTTTCAACATGGCTTTTAGTGGAGGTGCTAAATGTTGTTGAATAAACAAAGCATGATTGGCACGTGATTGTTTCAATTGACGAAACTTTTGGCGAATAGTATTTTTTGCTCTAATAATATGCTTTTTTAATTGACTCTCTGCTAACGCCATGGTGTCTTGGCAAATGACTTGCCGGGGAATGAGACAAGGCCTTAAATAGCAATAAAATGATCAAACCCTAAGCGATACCGTCCTTGGTTGAGTTCACGTTGTTTGTCAATCACTAAACAGGCATGACGTTGAGTGTTCCAGCACTTGGCACACAATTCTGTAAACATTTGAAAGGTCATATCCGGATTCACATGTTCATTATAAATGTGACGACTGTTCCTCTCGTCCTGACGAAATAAAACAATGACATTGGCATTGTCACGAATCAACTGTTTGGACATTTTAGAATACGTTTGCCCAAGATAGAAGCAATCGATATGTTTGTGTCGACCCATGCTGAAATAGCTTTGAATGATGCCTTGACGTTCAGTGGATACATCATCGAAAATCATGAGTGAATCAGGCTTTACTTCATCCGGTGAAATCACATTTTCTTGCATGGAAAATGTAAAATAACCCATATTCTCTTTTTGTAATCCAGACATGACTTGATCCAGAAACATGTAAAGGGGTTGGTAGAGAGATTTTGCAAAAATATAAATATTTTGAAAACGCAGACCATTGGGCGCTGTAATGAGCGTTAGCAAAAGATTAGTCTTTCCACAGCCGGAAGGCCCCACAATGATGCAGCGAATGGAAGATGGAAACAGTGAACCATGGCGTTGTTCACGTGATGTGGGACAGAGATGGGAAACCATGTCCCCCACGGGGAATGACTCTTGCTGCTTAATAATCTTCATGTCAACTAAGGCTTAGACAGGCTAGCCGGCTGTCTATATACAGGACACCGAACCTTGTCATAGAAACAGTAGACTGGTACTACAGGTTGACGATGGATGTCTTTGGACGTGCGTTGATGGCCAAAGCTAGGCCTGTCCTCATACATGATCCTAAACAGGAAACAGATCCTGCTAATAAACACTATGTGGATAGGTCAGTAGTGCCACGCACAAAACAGGGAGATTATGACTTTAAGGGAAAGCGGTTAACCCATGTAAAACATCCTCAAGTGTCTACAGACGTTACTACGAAAAAGTATGTGGATAACAAAGTGTATGAGTTTTATGACAAAGTGCCCCAGCTTATGGTGAATGGCTATAGCGCTAATCACCATCGGATTATTCACGTGGAAGACCCACAAGACGAAGACGATGTCTGTACCAAGCGTTACGTGACCCATGAAATGAAAAGGCTTTATAAATTTATCCCATGTGTATTTTTAGTGTATCTGACAAATGAAAAACCTGTGAATGACAGAAACCATTTACCGTTAGTCCATGATCAGCACTCGACCTATGTGCTTGCTTCGGGTTTAAGCCACTATCGATTACACTATGATGGAATCATTCACATCAAATATGCCATACCTGATGAGAACCATTTACAAATAAAGATAAATGGTCATAGGATGTTGATCCATAACCATGAAATGGTCAATGCAGGGGACGAATTATCTCTTCATCTCATGTTGACATGGGATGAAAAGCAAGCGGGAAAAACCATAAACGATTTCCCACTTTATGTGGACTTGGAATATACAGCCATGAAATAACGATCTGACGTTAGTTGTGATTTAAACTTTCTTGTGAAAGGTTGTGGGTCATTATCATCATGGTGAAACAAAGGTATGCAGTGAGAAAGACTAAAAAAAGGACATTGTCCTTGGCAAAGCCAGGGTTTTCAACATTCGTGGCCAAGCCCTTGCGAAAGAAAAAAAGAAAAAATAATGTATTGACCATAAGGAAAGCCCTTCGAGCAGCACAGAGACAGGTTATTCCAAAACGTCGGCGACAGGTTTCAAACCAAGGGCGAGTGATTCCCGTCCCCAAACGAGCGGGATTTTTACCTGCATTATTTGCCGGTTTGGCTGCTCTGGGCTCACTTTTGGGCGGTGCCAGTGCAGTGGCGAAAACCATTAAAGCCGCGCAGCAGGGCAAGCAACAGCTCAAAGAAAGTCAGCGACACAATGAAACGATGGAAGCGATTGCCATGGGGGCTAGAAATGCCAATTTAAAGCCAGCCTTTTATCAACAAGGATTTGGGATTTCACCATTTCGAAATATTAAAAAAAAAAAATTTAACCTCAGCCATAGCAAGACATGCCCTGACGCATCAACAAGTGGAAAGCTATGCTAAACAACTAAAGCTTTCTCATTTTCGAGGTGTGTTTATGCGAAACCAATTACCCCCACGACCCTGGATAAAGGAATGTGCTGTTGTCAATTTGGATGATCACCGAGGACCAGGAACGCATTATGTAGCTTATGTGAAAGAGGGATCCATGGTATGGTACTTTGACAGTTTTGGGAATTTGCCCCCGCCCATGGAACTAGTGACCTATTTTGGAAACAGGATCAAGCTATATTATAATGTGAAACGAGAGCAAACGTTTAATAGCCAACAGTGTGGACGTTTGTGTTTAATTTTTTTATATAAGACGCAGCATAAGCTAAAACGCCACCAGTATGTCGGCAGAAAGTAAAACGTTTACACTGCATGGACGTGGACCTGAAGTCAGCCTAGACTTTTACCCGCCTATCGAATTGAGTGAAAAACCCTATGGTTTAGGACTTGTTTCTCTTGAAACGTACAATCGAATATACAACATACGTGAAAATGTGAACAACAAGTTTTACTATGATGATTCTGTGCTCACCTTGAACTCTGGTGGATACACGATCGATGACATTTATGAACACATTTATGTGGTGTTGATCAATCAGTATGGTTTAAAGTCATTTCTCGACGGAACGCACAAGTTTGAACTTGTAGGCAATACCAACACTCATCGCTGCAGTATTTTCTCAACCTTCAACATTGACTTTAAAACACACCCCGATTCCATTGGTCCATTACTAGGATTTAAACCACGTGTGTTGGAGCCCAACAAAAAACATGAATCGGACCATGAAGTGAAATTCATTGAGGACCATCATGTGTCGGTGACGTGTAATATTATTAGCCAAGTGTACACCAATCAAGAACCATCGCATTCGCTTTATGACTTTATTGTGACATCACCCAATGGGTATATTATTCGTGAAAACCCTCCAGTGGTGCTTTTTCATTCTGTGGCTGTCGATAGTATTAGTAATATAACATTAAGACTGATCAATAGAGATCAACAACTCATTGATCTAGATTCTACCACACCAGTGACTTACAAGTTGGTGCTAAAGCCACTATGAAATTTGTGTATAAAGCAACAACACCGTCTAGGAATAGTGTTAGTTGTTTGCCACGTGAATACACGTTAACATCTCAGAACAAGCAGATTTTACAGCATTTGGGTTACCACGTCAACCCTCATGATGAATTCTATCCTAGAGATAGCGAACCACATCGAGGAGCAACCAGGAGTGGTAAGAATTGATCTCCATTCCTATCAAGCTCAAACACCTGGACTCAATAACAATGATGAAATTCAATTTGTTATCAACAACCAAGATATTTACACCCTACCTCATGAAAGTGTCATTCAGATTGAAGGTCGGCTCACCAAAGCCGATGGCTCTACACCTACCACATCCAAGTTGGCCAACCATGGTTTAGCCTTTCTGTTTTCTGAAGTGCGGTATGTCATTAACGATATCGTGGTGGATAGCACTCGAAATGTGGGCATTTCCAGTGTCATGAAACTATACCCCTCTTATAGTGAGGAAGAAGGTAAAACACTTTGCATGGCAGGTTGGTGTCCTGACACGACCAATGACTGGATGGTACACACTGATGGGACCTTTACTGGATATTTACCTCTTAAACTGATTCTAGGCTTTGCTGAAGATCACCAACGCATTGTGGTTAACGCAAGGCAAGTGCTTTATCTGGTGAGAGACAGGAGTGATAATAATGCACTCAAGGGGGCCGACAATGCCCCCATCGATTCAAAAATTCAACTACAACGCTTGCTATGGAAAGTGCCTCATGTGACCCTTAACGATAGCAAAAAACTGGACATACTCAAAATGGTAAAGAGAGATATGCCTCTACCCATGGAATTTAGAAGCTGGGCACTCCATGAGTATCCGCTATTGCCCACTACCAACACACACAGTTGGTCTGTAAAAACAGCTCGCTATACAGAGAGACCTCTCTACCTGATCGTGGGTTTTCAAACGAATCGCAAGTATCAACAAACCAAAGATGCCTCGCAATTTGATCACCTGCAATTGAGAAATGCACGTCTTTTCCTCAACGGAGCTGTGTTTCCCTATGAAGGACTGGATTTGGATTTTTCAAAAAATAAGTTTGGGCCCCTGTACGACTTGTTTTCTAAATTTCGATGGTCGTATTATCAAAAAGAGAACGGCCCCATGCTACTACCCCAAGCGTTTAAGGCAAGAGCACCACTGATTGTCTTTGACTGTTCTTACCTGGAAGAGTCTGTCAAGCCATCCAATATCGACATTCGACTAGATTTTGAAACGCATGACAATGTACCAGCCAATACGACGGCCTACTGTTTGATTATTCATCACAAACAAGTCAACTATTATCCACTGTCCAACCAAGTGACGAGTGTATAAATAACAGGTCATCCCACGTCAAGCCGCTCAGTCATGTCTTGCTTTAAAGCCTCAAGAGACGTTACATCCATGAATTTAAACTCTGAGGAACAACGTTTCAAGACTTTTGCCACATGGCCAGTGCCTTTCATAAACCCTCAAGCCTTGGCGGCCGCTGGATTCTACTATTAAAAAAAAAGAGATCAAGTGAAATGTGCCTTTTGTCCCATCATCATAGACCAATGGCAGGAGGGCGATGAACCCATGCAGGAACATCAGCGCTGGTCACCCACCTGCCCCTACCTGTGCAGAATGAAAGTGGGAAATATACCCTGCCATTCAAGCTATCCCTCACTTGTGTCTCTGGGTGATGAAAAAAAAAACAAGTTACGATACATGTGGGCCGTATGGTATCCATGGTGCTTCAGTGAGCAGCTCACCATCAAAAACGCCTAGTTTAGAGACATTGGGACATCATCGGTGTTATGGACGTTACAAACACAAGAGACTATATTGTTGTATCAGTTGCTATCGTCCTTATCCTAAAATGAGAAAAGCCTGTAAGACGTGTTATGATAATAAAATGATGTAATTCTTAAATTCTTATTTTTGCATGTCCCCCTGTCCTACCCTAACCTTAATTTGAAACTAGCATGGCAGGTAAGTCCATGTCATGATCACACATGATCGTCAGTCAGTCGTCAGTTGAACTTGGTCCAGGCAAGCGTCAACATGTTGCGCACACTCATTGTGGATTGCCAAGGGTTTAAAATTGGTGACAACAAATTTATATTTAAACAAGTGGCCATGATCGATTGTACCACGTTTTGGATATCGCAAGCTACGCATTTGCTATTTAAACCACCCCATGCTCTTGATTTGTTGTGTGAAAAAGACCGTAAACAAACCCAGTGGATTGAAAATCATAGGCAACTAGACTGGAATCAGGGAACCATTTCCTATAAATATTTGGACGTGGTCATGAAAGCACACTTGTCCTCGGCCAATGTGGTATTTGTGAAAGGCAATGAAAAACGTCAATGGTTGCAACCATTTTTGGCGTCTTACTGCCAATGTATCGACCTCATGGAGTTGGGCTGCCCCTCCCTGCAAACGCTCATGGATACTTGTTCCTGTGGCAACATTACCCATACAGCCCTATCGCATGCGTGGCATCTCTTTCATTGGTTAACCACTCATGCCTGCTGGGAGTTGTTGAACAAAATTATAACTCAAGATTTACCTGTGAATGACGTCAGTGAGATTTCTACAAGCGACGTGTAAACATCTACAGCACGTGATACCATGGAGAAAGGCAATGCTACGGACAAAGCCATCGGCAAGTTCTTTGTGTGCAAAAAGAAACTAGACAGTTTTACCAAAGAGGAACTCTTGGCACTGCCCAAGTCGTTCATTTATTATGTGGCCGCCAACGCGGTCAAAGAAATCTGGCAACATGTACCAAAATCATGGACTCAAGACCCTGTGTTGAGTGAATTGCAACCCTGTACGGATTACGATCACCATAAGCAAGTGGCCATGGCAAAAATACCTTCTATGCGTCAGTGTGCGACTTGCCAGCTAGTGAAACTGTATCACGGTCATAAAAGTCCATGTAAAGACTTTGTTGAATCATTCCACGGGTGTCATGGCGAGAAAAAGCAACAACAACAACAACAAACACAAACATCGTCCACAGAGGAGGAGGAAGACCAAACCTTTTTACCATCGATGGAAAAGGATATGCCAGACCTGTACTGGCAATGGCGTCATTGACAAAGTGATTCAGTACTTACCTTTCGAAATCCATCTTCCAGGTTATCGTTTTTGTGGCCCTGGAACTCGTCTCGAAAAACGTTTACAACGTGGTGATGTCCCCATTAATCTTTTGGATCAAGCATGCAAGGAACATGACCTTTCTTATCGCCATAGTCATCCTGGTTTAAAACATGTGGCAGATAAATTGTTATTGAAGAAAGCTAAACAACGTTTCACATCCAATGATGCCTTAGTGGGTGAAAGAATGGCAGCCCTGATTGTCATGAGTGCTATGAAAGGAAAGTTGATGATGCATGGACATAAACATTGAGGAGTGAGGAATTGGGATTTGTTTGTATTCTATTTTTCTTTTGTCAATTCACTATGATTATGAAATAAAAACAAAAGTTTTCCAAGGCACGAAGTTTTGTTATTTTTAATTTTAAGAAATCGTGATGTTGATGGCTGATTTTTTCATTTTACACATTTCACACATGATGAATTCCACACACTGTCATTTATCATTTTGCAATTTACAGTTTTTGAAAACGTTCGTTTCAAGTTTAACGTTTTTGATGATATGGATTTTTCCATTTTGCTGATGACACATTTTAAACAATGTCCGTTTGAAGTTTTTGAATTTTCAAATTTCACACATGGCCATTTCCAGTTTTTAAAAATGTCCGTTTTAAGTTTTGCTGTTTTGGTGATATGGAAACATGGAATTTCCATTTTGCTGTTTTCATATTTTTTCCATTCGGTGTATGTCGAAAGTTGAGATTTGACAATGATGTTGATGCAAGTGCTTGACCTTGATAATACTGCAATGTGTTGATGTGTGTTTGGAGAAACGTCGAGGTCTACGACTACTGCAGGTAAGACTGTTTTTACAAAAATAATGTCTATTGTCTGCCACATTTCAATGAAAAAACTAAACTATTTAAAACAAAATGAGTATATAAGTGACCATTTACCCCCCTCCCCACCCACCCACCCTACCTCACCGTGTTTGCTCTGGTCAATCATACACACCAGTTTTCTCTCTCCACTCATACATTCACACCTGTCTTTGGGAACAAACACAACCACTTTATTTATTCCCAAAAGCACATTCTCGACATGCACACTCATCCCAAAAGAACTTTTTAGTTTATCATTTACATTACGAAAAATAATTAAATACTAGTTATTAAAGTTACTAAAAATCTTACTTATTTCATATTTACAAAAAAACTCAACTTTGTACAGCGTTAAAAGAATCAGACTATTTACCAATCAAAAAATTTTAAAAAAATAAGGTTGCATAGAACTTTTTAAAGAGCAAAAGGTCCAAGTGAATTGTCACTATTTACAAAATCTACTATTTACAATGACAGAAACCAATATTTACAACATTCTAAATCTACAAGTTACAAAAAGCCATGTCCCATAAACGATTAAACAATGAAATCACACCTTCTCCTCCTTGCGATCATAACCCCAGGGCAGGCTGGTGAGCAGGTCATCAGCCCACACACGCTTGTTATCCATGGAGGCTAGGGTGCGTTTTCTCTGTTCCACAAGATACAAATGATGGTTGCTGGATTGTATCCTGCACTGTGTATGAGACATAGCTTTGCCAGTGCGTAAAACCGCTAGATAGTCATCAACACGTAGCGATTTTACCACTGCCCTACCTACACCTTTTGCTCTTTTGGCTTCCTTAGAGTCGAGTGTGCGATAAGCATACATTTTCGAGGCCAAACCTACGAATTCCGTCATAATGGAATCACCGCATTCATCTTTTAAAACGCCCATTACCTTCTTGTTTTTTATGGGCAGCTGAAACACGTTGTCAACGCTATAGCAAGAGGTGTCGAACCAGTCACTATGCTGCCTCATGACGTCATAGGGGTTGCAGTGGCGAATGTGGTAAATGAATGAGTCCGTATCCATATACAAAAGAGAGACGTCCTCAAAATGGCGTTTGGCAAACTCATAGTGGAATCGATACATGACCGATTTAGAAAAGTCTAAAATGACTTGACCCAAGTAAATGGGCTTATCCATGGTCACGCTGGTCTTACTCATTTCAATAGTAGCCAAATCCTCATCGATAATTTTGATCGATTTGAAATTTGGCTTGGCAATGTACCGCCGGGCACCCCACCGCCCCTCCCAGACATTCACCAATTTAATGTCACGGTATTTGCGGACATTCTCCATAGACTTGCCATAGATGCAGTTGTTCATTAATTTAAAAAAATTAATTTCAAACTGCTGTGTTGCCATTTGTCGGTGCTCTGTGTTGAGTCGCATGTATGGCTCAAGCCATGCTTTTTGAGCAAAAGAAATACCCCTGTGGATTTTCTTCAACACCAAGCCTTGGGCGAGGCATTGCACCAACATTTGGATATGTAGCACATACCGATTTTTGTTGTAAAGTGTGCCCATGAGTTTTTCAGTTTTCACTTTACTGTCAGGGGGAACCATTTGCTCAAGGCAGAATGGGAAATCGGCATGTTCATCATACAAGGATGAGGGATATTCAATATCCACTTCTAGCACATATCCACGGCCTGTTTCTTGGCTAGCCATGTTCACATCAAATTCTGACACTTGTTTGTCTGTCAGCCAAGCAAACTTCCCATAGGGCAAAGGCTGACTCATGGCGTAACCATACAAATTATTCACGTCATAGTACATTAAGTACGATTCTGGTTTTTCCGGTGAATAATCAGGCATGTAGACATTGTTCGCTTTGGCATGGCGCTGGTTAAGTGACACAAAGCCGCCACGAATGCCCTTTTCAAAAAATAGAACCATGTCTACGTCAGTGAGTAAATCCAATTCCACTTGAGTGTATTTTAAAGCGGCATCAAACGAGAGTCCAGGACTTGTGTAATAGTGAGCCGGGTCAAGACCGTAAATGTGTTGACACAAGTTACGGAATTTTTCAAACACATCAGTGAGCAGCAATACATCCAGTTTTAGGTAATGCAAGGCATATTCACTTAGCGTGTTCATGCCAAACACTCGCCAAACTTGACATGCATGTGCATAGTCTTCATCGGAAACGGTACTGCGTGTTAGTTTGGAGTAAAATTTCTCTTGTGGTGGGAGTTTTCTTTGCTTTAACACGTCCCAGCTGTTGCAGAAATCATACGGGAATATACCTTTCCGAATGCACAATTGAAATTGCTCAGGATCATTAAAATGCATTCTAGTATTTTTTAATTCCTCCTCATTCAAGCCATTCACAAGGCTGTCTAGCGAGGATGCCATAAACTTAAAGGAATCCAAAAATCGAATGCTAAAGTTGCTCAACCTCCATGTCAGGGCTGTAAAACGCTCATGGTTTTGGGGGATAATGGTAAACGAGCCCTTGTTGACACGTCCCAATTCACGAATCAAAAATTGAATGTCATAATTCGCCAGATTGTGGAAAAAGACACTAATGAAACGAGGAGCTGGAAAGTTCAAGTTGCATTTACTATGCGCAGCTCCACGAAACTCCCCTGTAAAATGCGAGTGGTCTCTGACTTTTTCCTCTCCACATAAAATAGGCTTTTCGCAAATATGGCATGTCGTGACATGCTCATACTGCTGCTGTTGTTCTGGAGATAGGCTCATGGGTACTGGGTGGTCCAGTAATTCCTGTACATGGTCGGCCAACTTGACAAGTTCATCCAAGAACCATTTGGCACAATCTGGCCCCTCGCGGTATTTGTAAACGGATTGCGTGGGGTCATAGGCACACACCACATTAAATCCTATGGCAAAGGGTTCATGTTTTTGAATGGGTGTGGTTGAGCTGATGGAGGGATCTGGTTCACATCCCGCCATGGGTGTAGTCAGAGCTTCGAAATCTGCATATACCACATAGGGGACAGTGTCACGCTTATGAATGTCCTTAAACTTTAACACAGCCTTGTCCCCTTGTGGCAATATCAGTCTCACCGCTTCCTGAGAAACACAATCTACCCTATGACGTTCCAAAAGCGTAGGGGTTGTAAAATATTGCAAGCAACGATCACAAATATGTTTTTTACATTTATATTTAGACATTTGACTGCTTAGCAATCTACTCAGGCTTTTAATGAGGCAATAGTGATTCACCTCTCCTACAGATAAATATAAAAGATGAATGTGGTGTCGTTTCGGTTCTTTTGTAGCATAAAGAGGACCCACAATCTCATTACCATCAAGGCCATAGACCATGAACGAAAAGTCCTGGTTATCTTGTTCAAACCTATGGATCTCGGTTAAGTCCATAGGGAACGATACTCGAGTTAAATTTAAAGTATGTTTCAATTCGACAAACTTGGCCTTGTACTTTCCCGGTCTGTAACAATGCTGTTGTACTGGCTGCAAATACGCAGCCACAGACCACAGAAAGCAATCATTGTCACGATTCTTTATATTGACCACAGCATTTTTCGAAGCTATGGCTGGTGGTGTTTTAATGTAGCTAGACCCAGCATTCAGCGGGTTGAATTGACAAATGTTGATTTGTAAATGATGAATTTTGTCTAAGGCAAGGCCACTCGGTCCTTGTTGCAGTTTATCAAATTTTGATAGCAAGGCATTCACCACGTGGGTTTCATACCACTGTTCCAAATTATGGGCTATGAATAGCTCTTGCATTTTACTGCAAATATAAAATGTCTCTTTATGCTCTACGTCCTTCTTTTTATATATGAAATCGCAAACCAGTTCTGCATTCACCTTTAAAGCCATATGCAACCTTTGCGCTGTACAAATTTCAATTTTAAAAATTTCAAAACAAGATTGTAAAAATTCTTTGGGAATCAAACTTTTTCTAACATTGACCACACGACCAGAGCACACACGCGATTTGAAACAACTGTTTAAGGGTTCCCAAGTTAGGCTATCGGTAGCAGTGGCAAAAGACATTATTTTGAAAGAACACTCTCACCTGAGTTTTCACCTGTAGACTGCTTGACAAGGGTTCCACTCTAAAGCCTCTTGGTTTTCAACTGTATTTGCAATAGCAGTGAACCTTTTGTTTTCCAAATATCTAAAAAGAAATAAAATAAACCACCATAAGTATATCCATTCCATATAGTTTATGCATTTCATAAACAAAAACAAAATCAAACAGGTTATATTATATAAAAAAACAAATCTCACCTTGACGTGTAATGCTTTGCTATATTCCCGTCTCGTGGGCTAGTATGGAAATGGTTTCCTCTTCTATCGGTCTGTCTTTCTCTTTCTTTAATATATATTTCCCACAGACACACGACAGGTAGGCTATACACGTTATCTGCAAACAAATAAATAAATAAAAATCATTAATTACCTAATCAATAAATAATTGCATGTATTTATATAAAAATCAATAAATATATAAATAAATATACACCTACCCCACAACAAGGTTAAGTATTTTCCACCAACACCAAAACTGATAAACAAGACCAGGGGTTTCTTGCAACGCAGTGTGTTCAAAGGTAGTCACCTAAGTGAGTGTGGAAATGATAACGACATGTCTATATATATGCTACGTTGCATGTATAATCTTTTTTTTCCCACGCTTTGAACAATCTCTTATCGTGCACGTGGACAGCTAACGTCCAAGGTGAACACCTGCGGTAGATCAAATTTCACCTGAACTTGCATTTTGTCACGTACGAAGCAAGACAGGATGTAACTTGTTAACAGTTATCGCGCATGTGGACAGATAACGTCCCAAGCGAACACCTGCGGTAGATCAAATTTCACATGAACTTGCATTTTGTCACGTACGAAGCAAAACAGGATGTCACTGGTTTAGCCTACATGTGGTTTCACAAATGTGTGTGCATGCCTTTCACACTCCCCTGCCACCACGATGGTCAGATTATTTCACCTTCAAGCGTCTTGGTCATTTTTTTCCATTGCACCTGTTGTCAAGTCAGACCGGAGCCTTCCAATAAGCTCAAATGACCTTCACCTCCTGTAAGTTTGTTTTCTGTACTCGCTTTGACCAACATAGAACCAAGTTCTCATCACCGTTTACACGTTAAAGGTAAAAAGTGTGAAAAAACGTACCCTCGCTCTGTCATACACCGACCCGTCGAAATAGCGATTGATCTATTGAACACAGCCACCGTGGTCAGCGACAGGTTCGTTGAAACACACACACACCCAGCCGTATCGTCTCTCTCTCAACCGCCACGCTTCATGGACATTATAAACAGGCAAAGAAAAAGAAAACGTTATTTCAACATGTATGGCGTTAGGCCCTTTGTGAATTATCTTTTTGGAAAAAAAATATCTACCACATTTGAAAGGGGGCGTTAGCCCGAGTCCTAGGACACCTCGTACACGTCTCTAGCGTTATTGGTTCGTGAAATATCGGCAAAAATCACAAAAAACACGTGTTTACCCCAAAATCGAGTTTCCAATTTTTTTTTAAAAATATATCGAGTGGTCCATAGCAAAGAGGACGTCACTCCGAGTCCTTGGACCCGTCGTACACGCCTCTAGCATACTTGGTTCGCGAGATATAGCAAAAAGTCTAAAATCACGTTTTTACCCCAAAAAGACCGTGTTTCCAGTTTTTCACCTTTTCGACACCTACATTCCCGTAAAGAGCACAACGAGACGAAAAAAACGAATCCAAGCACGCCTTCCTAGCATCACTCCTTCCATTCCAAGGTCGCAGGGGCTCACCACTTGCTAAGTGGAGCAGCTCTGTCCCCATCCCACTACTACACTTACAAAACACAACTTTTTGCTCTAGCGACTTGAAATTTATTTTGGAGGTAGAGGGCATAGGGACCTTTCATTTATGTCAAACAATTTTTTTTGTAGAGTTCCTAGTTTCCAAAATATAGGATTTTCAAAATTCGAGTGTTTTCAAAAAAACATAAAAAGTAAAAAAGTTTCATTATAGAAAATAAAGGTCATAAAGACCATTCGTTTGGGCCATGGCATAACGTTCTATCATCTTTGGTTTTCAAACTATCACCTAGTTTCGAAAACAAAAATTTTCAAAAAAAATTTGAAAAATATAACGAGTGGTCCATAGCAAAGAGGACGTCAGCCCGAGTCCAACGATACCTCATTTGTCAAAATCGGACTACGCGTTCGAGAGATATTTAACATGGCTGAGGCTTAGTAGTGGTAAGAGGAGGGTTCTAGAGTGGCTTGGAACCCCTATTACCCCCCTACTATACACGCATACCAGGTGAATCAGCTGCCCCTAATTATATTGTTTTATTCAGCCCAACTAACGGGTTATGTCAGGAAGGTCGATATTTCTCTACTTGCATCCCATATAGTACCAATGTCCTGCAAGCATATCCCGCAAACGATACTGAACACTATTTTTTCCCTCGGTGTGACTACAGACCATTTGAATAATACGTATGAGGCTGGCTGCGTGGATCAACGGTAACTTTCTCGCTTGCTGGGCCCAAGGTTGCAGGTTCGTATCCTGGCTCAGTCAGCTGGCATTTGAGGGTGCGCAAATGCGAGGGAGCCGTGTTAGTAGATTTATTGGCACGTTAAAGATCGCATTCGGGGCAAATTTCCGGCACCCCGGCGTATCTAAAAGCCAGAGTAGTTAAAAGGGACTTAAAACCAATAACATTCATAATAGTACGAATGAAGTGCCTTCAGTCAATTATAGTGCAACATCGCTCTTCACGTCGCTATATCTTACTTTTAAGCGTTAATTGCATGATTTGCGATAGCCAACCACTTGGAATAACATCTTTACTCAGATGATAAATGTTACACTGACTGCAGGTACATCATATTATTCAAACGGTCTCTAGTCACATCGAGAGAAAAATAAGAGTGTTGATTTGCTTGCAGTGCATTAGTACCATACGGGAAGCAAGGAGAGAAATATCGACCTTCCTGATAACACGCTTTTGGACTGCATAAAACAATATTATTAGGGCCAGCTGATTCACCCGGATTTTTGCATTGCTTCATACACTTTCCGTTTTCATTTATATTTTGTGCATTTCGAACATAAAAAGGAACCCTATCCTATAATAATAATAATAATAATAAAATATTAATTTGAATGTATTTATTAAGTACTGTTGATAATACATGTGTGATATGTCTAACGAATCTGACAGCAAATCCAGTACAGATTGCCTGTGACACATATTAATTATTTTTTACAACATATAGGCTATACAGATTGTATTTCAATACAATAGTGCATGCAATAATAAGTTGATGTTATAAATTATTGTTTATTTAGGTAATAATATTTAATCCGACGTATAGTTAGTTGTTTGCTGTTCATGTTGGACAATCCAGGTGGTAGTTCATTAAGTAGTGATGGTACAATATAATTTAGTCTCTCGAAACCATACCTATTTACACATGTAGGTTTTTCATACGTGTTATTTGTTATGGCTCTTGTGTGTGTGTTGTGAGAGACCTTATGCATGAATCTTGCATCATGGTAGTAGAGATTCATTACAGTAATTTGAAACAACTCTTTAATTTTCAAATAAGGAATACCAGTGAAATATTTAAAGAACCTGGTTTGGCTATCTTGCAGATTATTATTAATTAATTTTGTGTTTTTATTTCCCCAAGCTGATATGGTATATGTTAATTTGCTTTCAATCAATGCACTATACATGGTTTTGTAAGTATTTTTTATCTGCATAGATTCGGATATTGTAGAAGGTGTAAAGGTTTGCTCCTCGGGTTCTTTACCATTTTTACTGTGTGTATGTTCATTTTAAAGTGTTCAAGGGTAATTCCTAGGTATTTTGGCCTCAAATAATATTTATAAAGTTGTTACATTTGCAGCCTGCAAGGAAGTTTTGGTGTATGAATTTTATGCTGTGGTGTGTCAGTTTGTATTTTTCTTATGTAAAGTAATCAACTCTGATGTGCATTATATGAGATTGGTATTTATTTATATTTATTTGTATTTATATACACATTATTATCATGCCACCATTTTGTGATGTTATTGAAATCTTCTTGAAGTCTATCAATAGTTGTTTTAGAATCTTTATGTACGGTAAATATAGTGGTGTCATCAGCATAAATAAATATTTTACTATGCTTAATGGCTTAATCCATGTAATTTACGAATAGGTTATATAATGTAGGTGAAATAATACTGCCTTGAGGAATACCCTGTGTTCCTTCTGATGTGTCACTGATATTGTTATTGATCACAACTGCCATTTCCCTGTTTTTAAGATAGTATTCAAATAGTTTGTAAGTCGGACCTCTTATACCAATATCGTGTAATTAGCAAGTAGTTTATTGTGATTTATCGTGTCAAATGCTTTAGAAAACTCAAGAAAAAGTACCATAATATGACTTCTTACTTAAAGCATTATTTATTATATTGGAAAATTCAGCCAGAAGTAGTTGAATACGTTTTCCCTTCCTAAATCCATATAGATATCTCTTAAAAATAAATTTATTTAGGAAATGTTTCCATTATTTTGTGTAGAATTGATAATATGCATATTGGCTTATAATTGCCAAAATCATGTGTTTATAATAATAATAATAATAATAATAATAATAATAATAATAATAATAATATATCAGTAGGCGTCAATTTTCACATAAACATGATTGATCAAGTGAGTCATAATACCAAAATATTGGTTGTTATTTCATGACTGGGTGTCACAAGTAATGTTCATGGTTGTTGTTGTTGATTCATTTAAGGGCTTTGCGTCATCGTGGTCATGTAACGCCGTGCGCTTGGATATGTGTGGAATTTCTCTGACAACCCGTGTTATTGTGATGGCTGTATTAATGTGTTTATTTGCAGTAGGGACTAGAATTGAGTAGGATGTGACCGTGGCCTAAAGTTAGTTACCATAAAATTTAATTCTGCTTTAATGGTTGGAACGTGGATCACTCAACTACATGAGGCAATACTGAGAAGAGTTGGGTTCGATTCCCAGTTTCACAATCCTAGGAGTGATTTTCCGTTGTTTCCCTCGTTTATTCAAAGCAAATGTCGAGATGATTTCTGTCCTAAGGACACGGTCGCCACCTTCCCAATCCTAACCTCAAAAACAATACACACTACTACTACTACTACTACTACTACTACTACTACTACTACTACTACTACTACTACTACTACTACTACTAATTCAACAACACCAACAACAATAGATACCACAATAACACAGGTTATCAGACGAATTCTCCACACACCCAAGTATGCGGGTGTAAAATGACCGCAATGTCTAAGCTGCTAATTTGAACAACAAGAGCCATGGGAGTACAGTACCACAGGTTACTAGACAGGTTTCACTCATCCTCACACCCACGTACTCGTACACGGACCCCGTGGCGTAGCCGTGCTCGTTATATCGCGCAACAAGCTCGTGAGGGCAGCTGCAGCACGTTCAGAGATCGCTGGCTGTGGCTAACCTAAGTGTGGTTTACCCCCCTGGGTTTTCCACACTCCCTCCAGGTAAATGCTAGAGTAGTAGCTTTCTTTAAGTCCCAGGGCACTTATCGCATCCCAGTCTCTAATACAGTAACATACACTACTACAATCACCACATAAATACAGGTTATCAGACAAGTTCAACATACACCCAACTACACGGGGCTGATGACCAAGATGTCGCAAGCCCCTCAATTGAATTATTAACAACAACACAGGGTTTGTGAACATAAGCTGAAATGAAACAACAAAGATGAAGTAACCTCACACAGACGGTGCGATACTTATTTATTTATTTATTTGCAGGTAGGGATGTAGGCTATTGTGGTAAATTACTGCAGAACTACGGTTTAATTTGGAACATCAGTGAAATAATAGTAATAATAATAATATGGTAATAATTTACACTCTCTCCTATTTGGAAGGTAGTGCAACAATCCGGCGAAAGTCCAACTAGCCGTCACCGAAATGCGACGTGAAGACGTCACGAGGCCGTGAAGTCTCTGAGGAGGAATTCGGGCTGCTGGGACGTTACGTAAGTTCCATTCACTGAGTTAGATAGTCACACACTTTACATGTACCAGCCGTTTCCGGTGTGCTCCATTCCCACGTGTCTTATCATGGATCACCTTGAACCTTCTTCGTACGCTATTTATCAGGCTAAAATATTAGGCGTAGCCCACCTTGGTGCCGTTCAATCTGCTCTTCAAGGACTGCTATATACAGAGATGGTGGTACGGCTTAGCCAATATTCATAACATTATTGTGAAGCTGGAAAGTGATTAACACTTGACAGAAGTAACCTGTTGTTAAACCAAGCAAGCACCCATCCTGGAGATGCGAGATAACCTCCTAAGTCTGAACCTTCGAGGGGGTGTTTCTGAGCTGGAGTTTACTTGCCATCGGGTGGCACCTCGCTCCCTTCTCCCCCCCCCCCCCAACAAAAAACGAGGTCCTCAGAACCGGCCATCCGGATATCTCAAGGTCACCGGTGATGAAGAATGTTAAATGGAAGTTTATGGAGCATTTTTATGGAAGGTTACACAATTATGATCTGATGAACATGATATGAGTAAGTTTGAAGTCGTATTTCAGTCATAACAGGTATGGAACATTATGGTTCGAAGCCAGCTTAAGATTGCGTTATCAAAGGTTGGTTATGTCCAAGTTTATTATACAGTAGAAGAGTATGGTATTGTTGATATGTGAGAGCCAGTTATGTGGGTGTGTCCCTGTGCTAGAGTTTTATGGTATTGACAAACATTGAGTATTTGGTTGATCACAATTGTGGGATTTTACTGCTTACTTTTAGATTTGACGATTTCACTGAAGTGTTTTACAGTAATAACCATGATCGTTAACAGAGTGAATTGAGACATCTGAACACATTCCGAGAAAATTAGCATATATCAGCACTTCGACACACTCGTAGATATTTACTTCTTTTTAGTGTTAATATTCTAATCTGGGAACTTATCGCTTTAGTTGATTCTCAGCATGGATTAGTTGGTGGAGGACGACGGTTTTGTTATTTTCTACCTTGCAGTATTATAGATACACTCGAACTTCGATGTCTCGAAGTGCTTTTGGAAATAAAAATTTCTTTGAGTTATCGAAATTTTGAGATATAGAAATACACGAAAAAATTGGGTTTTATTATCATAAATACATAAATAGCCAACTGTAGCTACGCCATGCTGTTATTGTCACTTGGTCTACTCACACAGGATTACTGACTAGGGTTAAATGTTGTTGTGTGTTGTGCAAATATTGCAGATAAATTTCCATTAATTTTACTGTATGTAATTTATGTTCCTTTCAAAGACGTGACTCCTGCATAGCGCTATAGATCTCGTGCTATAATAATAATATCGTATGGCCTCGGGTGCCGGGTGCAAGCTTTGTTATTTGACACCCAGAGGGTAGCTTGCATGTCGAATTTCGTTGTTCCTTGACTATGGAAGTCAAGGAGGTTAGATGTTAGATATCTAAGCTCCTTGAACAATATAGCGCTTTCGAGTAGAGAATGAGGAACTTTGTGTTGGCGGAAACTCTCGTGCTAAATGTTAATAATGGTTGACTGCGTATTTGCTGGAATTCCGAGCATAATAAGATGCTGAGAGAAACTGAAAGAAATACACAGTCCAGGTAACCAACACAACTAAATCCATATTTTAATTCCAATATCACACCTATTGAACGTAATTCAACTGCATTTTCACCCCATCTTCGAGTAAAAGACACATATTTTATGTCTGGGGAACAAAATAGTAATCGAGTTATCGAAATATTGAAGTGGTAGAACTTCGAAATATAGAAAAAACATGACATACCTAGGTATAAATAGTGTAGAACATCGCCGGGAAATTAAAATTACTTCGAGATATCGAAAATTCGTGATATAGATGTTCGGCTGTAGGCCTATTAATATACTTTTCCCTTTTAGAGGGCTTAAGATTTAAGTTTTTCACAGCAGTACTATCCGCACTTCATTAAGGCTCTGGCGCTCCTAGGAGGGTTGGTGTTTGAGACCATATCCGTTCATACAGTAGTTGACATTGTGTGATGTGGTGGTGTTAATACAGAGCTATTTTGTCTTGAAAATATGATCTCTTAAATCTGACTATGCTCGCTTGACGAGCGAAACATCCCCCTCTTCTTGTAATCTGGGCAAAAACTTTTAATCACATGGCAAGTTGTATTACATTTGCCAGTAATTGGGATTGTAGTCGTGGTGACCGACTGAAAGTTACAATAGCAATTGCTAGAATGGCAACACTGCAAAGTTACAATAACAATTGCTAGTAAGGCAACACTGAAAGATAGCTCCTTAGCATTTCACTAACTTCTCCAACTCTTATTATTCCAACCCTGATTTCTGTCACCAATAGTTTTAAACCTGAGCGAATCAACAACACACTCTCTCCCTTCTTAGTGCCTACCATTTCCCCAAATAATCCTGTCTTCCAAATAGAAATACTTGTCAGATGTAGACGCACGTGGTTATTACAAGCATCATAATTATATACATCGGGTATCAAAAGCCATTTAAAATTATTAGTCAGATTTTAATAATTTTAATCTAATCAAATTATGAAAATGAGTTTTAATGCATGATTTGGAAGCTTAGACTTCTGTATTTAGTTTCGTAATTTACTATTGAAACTTTCTGCAGAAACATTTATGTTTACCATATCCATATAATTGTAACGTTTATTATCTCATGTCTTATTTAAATTGATTTAAATTGGTTACTGATATCACGTATTTAACCTCCTAACATCTGTCTTCTTGTCCAGTGATCGATAAACAGGAAAATATCCAAACATAAGCACACTCGTGAATCTACGCTCACTTATTGTACAATGTATTTACATACTCTGAATCTTTAGTTACATTTGAGGTAAACATTCCCCTCAACATTTTCAAATCTTGTAAACTCATTCACTATGGATTTCCATTCAATTAAATAATTGCCAAACAAATGCGTTACATTCTTAAGCATGCAATAGCCTTGCTATGATTCACAACCTTATTTAATCAATAGTATCCCCATTTCAAATTTAGCACTGCAACATCCAAAAGAAAAACAATACCTCCACTTTATCTCAAATGCTTAAAAATTAAAGCTCTCTACAGGAAACATTTACCGTTGTCTACTCTCATCATTAGGTTTAGTAAAACCCATTGATCCTATTCCAAAATCCCGGATTCCTCATCAACTGTTATGCCGAACTCGGATTGTGAAACCACTTTCTTAGTCATTCAATTTTATTACATCCATTTCTCTACTTTTCTTCATTCTACTTCATTCTATGAAACTGTACAAATTGAAGCTGGTAATGTACGGGTTAATCGAGAAACATGATAACGGCATCTAGGTCTACTAATTACATGTTACTACGTTTTTGCACTGAATTTATGACGTCAGCTTTACTTTAGGTGGGCTTACATTTCAAATGGGTCGGTCATATCATAATGAAATACAGTTTCTTTTTTATTTACTGAACAGTGTGCTCTTCACTGTAGCACTACCACTGAAATATTCTATTCCTCTTCGCACTAACTTCAGTAGTAGACCGTATTGAGACTGCACTCGCTCTGCTAATGAGACTATCGCTGCACTGGTGCATGGTTAAGCAAGAAAAATGACAATCCCTCGCCCCTCCTCACTCATGTGGTCCTTTAGTTCCTTATCTCGCCACCATTTAGAATGTTCGATGACCATGCAATTGCTGTAATCCTCGTAACTGATATGACGTAATAATGATAATGTTAACCATAATTCTTAAGCGTTATATTCCATGTTTCATGTGTCTTGATCTATTCCCGAGAAAATAATTGGATACTAATTATATGGTGTTCTTCAAATAAATTATCCCTGTTGATTGTTCCAGAAAATGACGTCATCAAACGAATGCTGTTACAAACTGTCTCTGACGTCACTCAGAGATGCCACCCCACGTGCAATGAATCACTTCCTCATCCTCGTGCTCAGTTTGAATGGCCGTCACATTTCTTACGTCTGCGTGAATTGGACGGGCACAATAAGGAACAGCTCTGTTCTTGGAATTTCGTCCGCAAAAATTAAATAATTGATTATAACTGGCTATAGAACTCTTACAATCACCTTTCCAAAAGACTAACTGACACGCTTAGTATTATTTATTACTTTCATGCAATTTTCAGACAATGTCCCTTACATTAAGGAATATGAAAAATATTTGCCACAATGCTAATTTCAAAACCATAAACAAAACCATTTAGGGACCATCTCATGGTTTAGCGGCTAGCCTGCTTGGCTGTCGCTTCGGAGGTCCGGGTTTGATTCCCGGCTTGGCACAAAAATATTAATTCTGGTCTGAGGGCTCGAGCGGGGCACACCCAGCCTCGTGAGGCAAAACAGTGAAGGGGTGGGTTTGATTCCGACCTCAGCCATCTTGGAAGTAGTTTTTCGATGTTTACCACTTGTACTCCACGCAAATGCTGGGATGGTTCCTAACCTAAGGCCACGGCCGTCTCCTTCACAATCCTCAGTTGACTTACAAATACACACACTAAGTACATGGGGTTACATGACCACGATGTCGCTATGCTCATAAATAAATCAACAACAACTTAAAATTTAGGAACATAACTGTAGTTTCCTTCCTAAGAAGCCCAATCGGGATGGTGAATAATGTATGTGTTTCGGAGGTAACAGCGGGAAGGTTGCGATTAACACTTCATATCCACGTGCTTTAGAGAAACCTTACTCGTTGTCTCCATAAAACAGGCTGTGTGTAAGAGGTACACGATTATGGTGCAACAGTACTTGTGTCATTTGGAAGATCAGGCTTTTGTGAGTTTTGTCCAACTAGATTGTCGTTTGGAACCACTGGGTGTCAATGGCATCCTGTATACATATCTTAGACTTCATGAATAGCACTCTGATACTGTCTTCCGACAGGACGTGTATCTATGGACTGTCTGCGTCATGTTCTCACGATCGTTCCATAACCGAGCATGTGTGGGAACAAAATGGTTGTCAAAACCGACCCAGTGCCAATCTGCCGGAATATGATGGCCAGTTAACGCAACTCTGGGTCGACTTGTTGCAAGAAAGGATACAATGGCTATGTAGTTCTACACCTACTGGCATGACGCCAGCAGTTTTCCCGTAAGGCAGACTCCGATGTCCCTTTGATATTGTAATAATTGAAATAAAATTACATGAACTTTGGCCTCGTTCAGTTGAATTTCATTTTCACCATGGATTTGGTGTGCTTAATATTCCTATTTTGTCAGGAGTGTACGAGTATATGTGAAAAGGAATTAGGGAGCATTGAGTTTCAAACTTGTTATTCTTAAGTAGATCATTCCTGTGGAAAGTGGTCCATTACAACAGCTCAATGTGTGTTCGGTGTTGCGGGTATGTTTGGTGGATTAATTGCCCTGGAACTTTGCCCAAGGTGCTATCAAGCGACAAGGCTCAATTAGCACCAGTAGCAATAACGTGTTCATAGACACTTGTTCTTCACACAGTGATGTTCGTATTGAATGTTTCACCCAACGTGTCTTCTGATGAAGCTCCATTCTTTACCGGGAATTTGTCTGAACGTGTGGCTAGAAACCTGAACATATCTTACAATTAGATATACGAAGATACGTTATTCAAAGGATTAAGTAGACCTGCAAGTGTTCAAGGTTTCCACTCCTTGGAGTCACTTAACTGGCTATCAGAGAACTACTACAATTCTCTTATTTATCAGGGGGTCTCTTAAAGTTTCTTCAAGATACCTGTAAATATAATTTTAACAATCCGTGGTTCATACCCTTACCGAATGTGAATTTTTTAAGTTGAATATAGTGAACGCTTACCTCCCTCGGCATAGGGAAACCTTTTCATGTGTGTAAGTGTTTTGACAGCCATATAACGAGTACACGGACACGTCTTCTTCGGCACATTCATTTCGTATTGCAAGTTTCTTCCAACGTGTCTTTTAATGAAGCTCCATTCTTCTCAAGGAATGTGTCTGAACGGTGGCTAGATAAAGGAAAAAAAATATCTCAGATATACTGTACCCTTTTATTACCTACCAATACCTGTTGAATCCCTGGATAACAGCTGGATCGTAGAACCTGAAAATCCCCGGCTAGAAAAAAAAAACCCAAGTTCTACCAACAGACACAGGGATAATAGGGCCACTCGAATACCTAACAGGATGTATTAAGACTGAACAAGGTTCAGAGAAAGAAAAGACTAGCTCAAAACACAAGAATTCTTCAAAAGGAAGAAAGAATCTCAAAGGTGTGGTAAACCCTAAAATACCTAGCGATGGCCCCCTTAATACACCCTTCCATCACCTCTATAAAGCATCACGCAATAATTAACACCAAATAATAAATTAGTTTATTGCAAGAATAAACATGACAAGAAATATAAATTTTGTCGATACCACGACCAATCAAAAATATCATTAATTATACTGGATTGTCTTTCAGCTATGGAATATGGGAAAGGCTTCCAAAATGAATTACCCATTATCTCAACTAACTTTTAGTTCTTTCAAAAATAAGGTATAATAATAATAATTTTCGATCCCATAGGATAAGCACACACAAAAAAAATATGAATTGAATAAATTGGATTCATTTCGGCTCATTAACTTAATGAACATCTTACACAAAAATACCCTGTTTATAACCAATAATCTTACACGACATTTTCAATAGCATTATATGGTCTTGTTATTTAACGATGAAATTAATATGGCATATTTACAGAATATACAAATTTATACAAAATTCTAGAATAATTTCTATTATTCTCCTCCCACTGACTTAATGTCACGACATTCACTTCTGTTTAAAATTGTTTAATTGTTTCATTTCTAATTTCAGGGTATTTCTGCCGAACAGTTAAGTTAAGCAAAATTTAATCATAGATTCAGCATTACATAGTTATCGGTGATCCTTGTTAAACATACATGCTATGGCAAAGTCCTTATAATTTTACTGGAAATATTGTACTGGATATCCACTCAAGAGTTTTAATAATAATGCTCAGAAAAATACTAATCATCACACAGGCATTACTTCACGATAATAACAGCGATAAAGTCACCTATGACAAAATATTAACCATACTAGGTTAATTACAACGCCTCTCTGGGTTGAAACCTCATTCAATCTATTCTTGATTGGCACACGTTGCTCAATCTTCAACAAGAAAATTTGCTTCGCAAAGCACTATATCAAAATACTTAAACACAAGAGCATTATTCCTAATGCACGCCTCTTAAAATCTAACATGCACCTATACTTGGAGCCTTACTGTTTTAAATCCACAATTATGAAAATCAGCTGTTTATAATAAAAGCCCGAACTCGTGCTCAGAAAAATAATTTGATTCTGTAACAGGTTATTAATAAAGCCTAGTGGATTCCAGAAATACTCCACCTATTTTTGGAAAACTTGCCTTACATTGATGTATTACAATATTCATAGTTCTTAAACGTATGACATATAGTAAGTCATCCCTGGGATTATCCTCGCAAATTTTGGATGTCGTTCAAATACCCTCTTAATAGAGAAAAACTATTGCACAAAAGGCAATGATATCAATTTAATCCAGTGTTAACTTCATAAAAGAAGAAAAGTATAACATTCACAACCACTCAAAACTGAGGTTGTAAAAACGATAAAAAGAATATCCAATCTCAAAATAAGATCTTCCCTGAACTTCCCCAACGCGAAAATGTCGGTGGATTAATCCGACAGCATGGATCTAGGTTAACTACAGAGGCTAAGCGACTAATGACCCATGAGTCAATCCACTCCGAAAATCACGCTCAGAAAATACAAGTTAAATCTGTTAATAAACTGAAGAAAAATAGTCTAAAAACTCGAAGTAACATTCAGAATAACAGGATCCGAAAACTTCCTAATATCGTTATAATAATAATAAGGAAAGAAAAATTCTCCTCAAAGAATAAGATAATCCAAGCGAAAGTGCTTAAAGAACTATGCACTAGAATATGCAAAACTCAGTCAGAGTTCTCAACGCCGCTTAAAAAAATTGCTTTACTAAAATATTCTTACACAAAAATCTGGAGATCTTCCTCCTACAGTGACTTCTCGACAAATAAGAATGAGCATATCAGTTTAAATACTGTAAAATACTATTGAAATTTTAAATTTATCAATCAAAATTCACAAAGGATGCACTCATTTTTATGAGTCAAAATCCTGGCATCATAGAAGGTCAGCTTCGAAATAAGCATCGAACCTGCACTTTCTACTCAACCATTTAATCTACACCTTGCTTAAGAATGTGCCTTTTTTAAAAGAAGTATTGCCACTGTGAAAAGTTTGAATCACCTCTAGGCTGCATTTACATGAAGGTTTACAAGCAGAGTGTTACGACATAATACACCCGAGCTGACGACCGGGATTATGAATGTATTCTTCCGCATGGTCCGTTAGTCGCAGTTGACACACGGTCGCAAAGATAAACATATAACATGTTTAAAACCATGTCTGATCCCCATTAAGCAAGTCTCTATTCAACGTAGAATGCCGAACGAACTCGCTTATATACATATGCACGCTCACACGTTTTGAAAATCCCGTTAACTTGCGATTTCACTTTCACTATTTTCAGGATTATTACTGCACGCTGTCAGTTTCACAAGTTTCTGCTCTCCACACGAGGTCACTTGAGCAAGACATCCGCTACCACCACTCCTCTATACGCCACGAGTCGATATAAATATATCGCAGTCGAAGTGTAATCACGAGTGACTTAACAGATCTTCTACTGTTTTTTATACTTGCTTTGTAATAGCTTTCTGCCATGGAAATATGCATACAGACATAAATAACTGCTTACATATAGTGCTAAATATACTTTAATTCGTATTAATCATTCTCAGGTGAATCGATCGATATAATGTTAGACAATGTCAATATGATTATTATCGATGACCTTCGGGCTTCTCGTCGGAAATACGAGCTCTACCGATCCATTCTTGATAGCAGAACTTTTGCTTGCTGTAGACCAGCTGTTATGATAGACTTCAGTGGCTAGCTTGAAAGTTACAGGGCGTTCCAAAATACTGTATCCATATCTGTACTTACGACCTTTAGGAATAATGGTGCAATACGAAATTGCGCCATTAAGTGGAATAAGAAGGCCTATTTATGATAATGGAGCACTTCCCAGGAGAATTTCCACATACGTAAAAATCCAAATCTCCACAGCCAACATTTAATACATTAATATAACGAAAAGGTTTGAACTTAACAATGTGAGGCAACTTTTATCAATAGGCCTATGTTTGCACCTAGTTCCTAAAAGCAAAGTTTGTAGTTTAACTTGACTGTTAATCTGGCGATCACGAGCCGCGGGACCTCAATTTGCACGCGGGATTCGATCCAGAGGAGGTGATATTTCATTTGAAAAATCTCACATTTATTGACTGAAAATCGCACCCAGTCAACCTTGGTGAGAAGCAAGCAGCTTGGCCACTGAACCATCACGCCCCTGCACCTAGTTACTAATTCGATAAGAAGGAACAGGTATAGATCAAATAAAAATATAACTTTCTTACGAAATGAGTATTCTTACAGCATACTCACAATCTGTGAACCCCATACCCGGAAACATTGAATATCTTGTTCCATTTCAAAATTGGATAGTTACAGCTAACATTTCTTCGGCATATGATGATGATTATGATGAGTATTCTTAATCTTCTTCTTCTTATTATTATTATTAATATTATTAAAGTAACCGCAATAACATAGGTAAATTACATTCTCACTCACGTATGATAAATACGATGTCACAAGGCTCTTAATAAAATTAATAACAACCAAAACAAAAGCTGAACCTTTCACACGGAGAGGTCTGACAAGAAATGATACGGACTAACTCATAACTACAGTAGTATCCCTATTGACGTAATTGTGAAGCATTCGCTTTTATTCCACCTGATCTCTGATTCATACACCGGTTCTACTCCTTGTACAGTACATCTTTGGACACGGAATCATGGTCCAATGAGACCGGCGGTTCTACGTCTTGTACAGTACATCTTTGGACATGGAATCATGACGCAATGGATTACATTACAAGATTTGTCTGGTTGATTGAAATTTCCTTCAGGGCCCTTAATACGGCTCCCAACTTGCCTGATAGTTTGCCCTACATAAGGCTGCAAGTACAAGGAACTTTGTACACCCCACGATGTAGTGTCTCATAAGAAGGAAGACATTCCTTGTACGGTGGAAGCTAGGTATTCTAATCTCTAAACATTTCTTAATGTTTTTTTAAGATCAACACATTCTGCTGCAGTGCATGCGTAATGAAGAATGAGAGTGGGTTGCATTCCTTGTCCTTCCTGAGACAGTTTCCTCGAAGCACTCTTCATACAGCACATTGTCTATCCTTTCTGTGCGCCATCACGCGATATGTTAATGTAGTGGCTGGGTACAGCTTACCACTTACCACTTACCGACGCGACGGTTAGACGTTCTCAACGACTTACACCGTTTCTTACGTCTAATATTTGAATGCGTGAAGCACACGTTTTAGTTGCATCTTAGATAATGATGAAGCAATCAGCGTATCACCCTTATCCCACTGGTAGAGGCACGCACTTAGTCCATTAAAGCATTCCTCAATAATCTGGGGCATGAGCACGCAGAGGATTGCTAACGGGCATTGTCGAGGAATATCACTCACCTGGCAGACTACAGAACGACTGCATATTCCGGTAAAACGCAGGCTTATAGGATTTTATTCTTACTGTGCCATTGTGTTTCTTTTTAGATCAGTGTATACGTCTTAAATTTGACCAAATATTAATTGTGATGGATGTATAACATGTCATACACTCAAGAATACGATTAGCTGCGCGGCTCAGTGGTGATAAAGGTTGCAGGATCGAATCCTGGTGCAGTCAGTTGGCAATTGAGGGTGCGCAAATTGGAGGGAGCCGTGTCAGTAGATTTACTGGCACGTTGAAGGTCCTCTTTGGGGCAAAATGCTGGCATCCCGGCGTCTCTAAAAGCCGCGGTAGTTAAAAGGGACGTAAAAGGAATAACATTATTGTTATCATTGTTATTATTATTATTACTATTATATATCTGTAATCCCTTATAGGCTACCGATATATAGGTTCTTATGTATATCCCGCCATTGAGACTTTGCCAAAATAATTTAAAAGAGTGCGCTCACTCTTCTTTGTAGTTACTGTACCTGTGTTTATAGCACTGGAGATGAGATCTGTCGGGCAGATCCCTTCTCCTTGTATCCATTCAAGAATAAATCCATAAAGGTTCTTCAGACAGAGGGAGCACACTTCATACATGGGTCTCTGAAGAATCGTTAACTTCAGGATTTATTTTTAAAATTGCTTTAGACGGTCTGAACATATTTTAATCTGAAAGCTTAAGTAACGATATAATGCATTTGATAATAACAATAATAATAATAATAATAATAATATTGTTCATTGCTCTAGGCAGGATACGTGTGTCCTCTTGTGTCTGTAAAGAAGAAATGTGCTACAAAATATGTTATATAACCTACTCCCAGATTAAGCGCACGCCTTTCTGTATGAATGAATTGTCTAGGTCTAGGCGAATGTTACTTTGTCAGCTGACCCCAGTATGAACTCTTCCTTTGAAGTTACACAAAGAATAGCCAAGGGTTGTTGATGTGTGCTCTTTGGAACAGTTGAGTGCACTTTGCCTCTAGTAAACAAATGAGAGCAATTTCACCATTGCATGCACAGTAGGATATTTTTATAAGAGCTCCCACAAATTGCTCAGGTTACAGCACTTGAGAAGCCGGTTATTTGTATAAACATAACGAACTAGTCAATATCCTTCAATTTAAATAAAAAATCATCCTCCAAGTCCAGGGGAGAAAATGAATGTTGAATGGCATTTATGTTTGCATCCAATATCGATCAATGCATCCTTCTCCACAAATACCCCGCATCCAAACACGATGACAGATAATATTACACAAGTGTGTTTTATTAATGATAGCAAAGTATTTAATTTATGTTCCATTCGGTATTTTGGGTTAATTCAAATTACATTCAACAACAACAACAACAACAACAACAACAAAAACAAGGGTCATAAGGCATAAGAAAGGGGAAGGAAGAAGCCTAGCACTTTTGGAATTCTGATAAATCTTGTTCAACAAGGCCCTGTTGCTGTGTGAAGATGAAACAGGTACGTGCACGAGGAATGTGTTGGATTTATAAAATCAGACAGAATGTTTTCTTTTCAAAATGTATGTAATTTTAATGCAATGTGCTTGTGTTTGTTATTTTATGTTGACCTATGTGTGATGTTTCCAAGCTTGGTTGGTGTAACTGACAAAAATAGTTTTTATAAATATTAAATGACTGTTCTGCATTTGTTGGCATTCTGCACTACTAAAACCGGGCCACGCAGGCCACCAGCAGCATGCTGTCCGATTCCTATCAGCTCAGGTGTGTGAAGTGTCCCGTGGCTCATAATCTCAGGATTCACGGTCACGTAAAACTTCAATCTTCCATCTTCTTATTTCCTGTGGAGTGTGCTATAAATAATCTAGGCACTTATTTCTCCTTGGAGAGTATGTAGGTACGGCCATCTGAGTATGCTGCGCAAAATCATCTGGCAGCTGACGGTACGCGTGTGGCTTTCAATGAGTGTTTACCGTTAAGTGTAGTTTTGGAAGAGGCACGGCGATAGTGTCTGGAATGAACAAATGTTTTGGAACATGACAAACTAAGTCTGTACTGTTTACAAGAGCATATGTACCCTTGCGTTGGTAACATAGTTGGAATATTGAATTTAGTTTGTGACCCTGTAATTTCATAAAATGTTGCATGCATATCCTGTTGGCTATAGTGGTACTTTTGAAACATACAAAGTGATGCACTGTTCTAAAGAGTTGTATCATTGGATTTAGAGCCGTACATTCATATCCCCATTAGTAAAATCCAATGTCCCCCTCTCACCTTTTTGCATTCTTAGCCTTATGTTGATAGTTTTCTTTTACATGTTATGGACTTTGATGTGACCGAGAGAAGACGGGCTGTAATCCTATTTACTTTATTTTCGTTAAAGGAACCTCAGTGGCTCAGACAGCAAACCATCGGTCTCTCACCATGGCCTGGGTATGATTCCCACCGCCATGTGGTACGAAAGGTATGCACATAAATATGCGGAGATGTACACACATGAGGCACAACATTATGAACACTCTCAATCGCGAGATTGAATGCCCCTTGGAGACGTTGCGAGTGCGTAACGCGGCAAGGAAAGTATACAAACGGAGCAGAGGCGAATGAGGGGTCAGTCTAGTGTCAATACTTGCCGAAAATTGCAACATACACTGACACGTGAATTTGACAAAGGACAGATGGTTACGACCCAGCAGCTGAGAACGAACATCTCAGAAAAGGCAAGGCTGGTTGGCTGTTCGCGTGCTACTGTCGTGAACATCTATGGAAAGTGATTGAAGGACGGCGAAACCACGAGTAGGCGACAGGGTGTTGGACGTCGACGAGTCGTCAACGAACGTGAAGGTCGGAGGCTTACCCGCACTGTTAAGTAAGATAGGTGGTGATTTGCGGTCGATTGAACGGCACAGTACAATGCTGATGCAAGCACACGTACGAGTATTTCGGAGCACACCGTACAGCGCGCGCAGATAGTTGAGCATCGCGCTCCGCAATAGACGACCCCATACGTGTCCCCATGTTCATTGAACGACATCGTCTATTATTTCGCTAGCAGTGGGCACGCGCTCTTCGAGATTGATCCGTGGATCATTGGACACGTGTCGCTTGGTTTGCCATTTGTACTTTGTGGAACTGGCTGCGTGGCGCAGTGGTAACGTTCTCGCTGGCTGGGCCCAAGGTTGCAGGTTCGTATCTTGGCGCAGTAAGCTGGCAAATGCAAGGGAACCGTTGCAGTAGATTTACTGGCACGTTGAAGGTCCCCTTCGGGGCAAAATTTCGACACCCCGGCGTCCCTAAAAGCTAGAAGAGTTAAAAGGGACGTAAGACCAATAACATAATTGTAATTATTATTATTATTATTCTACTTTATATCCCATTCCAACGCATTGGAAACATTATACCTTGTTTGGACATGTATTCCCTCTCTCACATTCACAGAAGCGAGATGGAGTGGCCTTATTTCAAATAGGACCACGTTGTTATCAATTCAAGTTTGTGCTCTTCTTCTCGCAGGACACATAAAACATAGATTACGTCAGACTCGAAATGAGCTCAAGTGTATAAAACAACCAGCAATTGTATCCGCCTTCAACCGATTACAAAATCTCCACCACATACGAGCCCCTGCCTGGCACTGAATAAGAGCAATGCAACAGCATGCTCAGTTGATGTCATAGCGAATGAGATTGAATGTGGATCTGTCAGCAACTTTGTCTCGCCGAAAGTGTCTCAAGAATGTGATGTTTCGTTATGCGAGAGCAGTGTGGTCAAAATATCTACGGTCTTAAATCCTGGTTTTTGGGATCTTTTGGAAACTGATTTTCGTTTTGCTTTAAACAGCTTAAATTCATATTTGTCAGGTCTTAGTCTGAAAAAGAATTGAAGGGTTTCCTCCATAGCCCCATTTAATGAGTGTTACAGTGATGAAAAAATGAAAATCCACAGCCTGCTTCCAGTCTCCGACCGGGTCAGGAATGGAATGAATGAAGCCCTCATCTAGCGGCGAGGATATGAACGTGCCGGCTGCCGAGGCCTGACGCACTCCTCTTGGGCAATGATTAAATGAATGACAGATGAAATGATAGTGGAGAGTGTTGCTGGAATGAAATTGTGACAGGGAAAACCGGAGTACCCGGAGAAAAACCTCTCAGTCTCCGTTTTGTCCAGCACAGATCTCACATGGAGTGACCGGGATTTGAACCACGGACCCAGCGGTGAGAGGCCGGCGTGCTGCCGCCTAAGCCACGGAGGCTTCAGTGTTACAGTGATACATTATAGAAATAATTTGTGCCGTATTTGTGATGGATGTGCATACCAAATTTGACGTTGGTACACCCAACCGTTCGAAATAGAAGCGTGCCAACAGACAGACAATACATTAATACTTGCGCGCATTTGTCGGGAAATGCCTGAAAAACGCAAATTACGCAAGAACTTCGAGTAAAATTCATGGAAAACCAACAATCTTTGATTCTAATACACAGGCAGAAAGGATAACAATCCAAGTATAAACATAATATTTTATAAGCATTCTGAAAATTGAAGAAGACGTTATTTGGGACGCTCACCTTATTATTCGAAACATACCGGTATAACCTCCAGCTGCCAATCGGTAGGGTTGACTGAAAATTGATCCGTGTCTACATATTTCCATATCGGTTTCCCCACTTCATCTTGAAAATATGGTACTACGTAGGGCACCATGTTTTGTTGCATGACAGAACAGTTTCGTGCCTTATATTGTCTTTATGTGAAATGACTGCAACAGAAGCCTGACTGGTATTAAAACAATGAATCAATTGATACTAACGTGACGAGATGCAGAATTGTATTCGTTTAGCGATGACGAACATCACTGGAAGGTGACATTTGAAGGTGATGGCTGGTCACCCATGGCTACATACTGTTTGTCTACCAATATTGGGCCAGATAACCTAGTCTTGGTTGGCCTTATCTTCTTCTCTTACACAAGGTTGAGTTCAACAAACTTAGAAAGTTCATGCTTTTATCACCGTTGCCTTGAACCACATTTTTTTTGTATGGAAAGAAATGTGAGTCGCAACTATATAATGAAATTGAAGTCTCCATGCCAATGTAAGATACAGTATGCTCGTGAAGATGAGATAGTGCGTGGGTGATGGCTCTCTTGGCGTGAAGAAGGGAAAGTGCTGGTCACCTTGTCTACACCGCATTCAATCTAAATATAGATCCAGGATATCAATGGAATAGTATCCTTTTTATCAAATCTCAGAACTACTAGCACGGGTGGACAATAGTTAATTTTTCAGCAAACATGTAGGTCTCTTCACATTCAACTTGTATTCTTTTGGTAACGAATCTTTTCAAAGAGATGTTACTCAGTTCAACCCATGTTGTATGGAAACACAAATACACACCTCTGTGACTAATTTTTCGCATCGATTGTAAAGGAATGTTTCCTCTATGTACAAATAATTGACCTCGTATACTCTAGCCGACATGAGGGGGCAGTGCGAGACTGAAGATGTGGACATAGTGACTGTTGCTGGATCGAGTCTTACCAGGGTCACAAATGAGTGCACTGGCTGTTCACATTTATAACCCAGCGTGCATTTTACTGAGTTATTACATAGTCTCTTCTATAATAATATAAAGAGTAGGGTAATAATAATATTAATAATACTCGAGATGGATAGATGACAGGTATACGTGGATCGATCCTTCTTGACCAGTACTTATTACGTGCGCAGTGGTGTCTTCACGCACAGTGAGCCTTCATACCTTTGTGATCAATGCGATAAAGTGTGCTATGTGTCCTCGGCAGTGCATGTGCATATTCAGTGGTCTCAGTGTTCTACTCGGGCTTTAAGAAGAATTCTCACGTGCTTACGACTGGCCACGAATGACCGACCCATCTATAGCACCAAACCGTAACAAAGATATGTAAACTGAGCAGTATCACTCTACATGTGAACGGCCTCTTTTCCTCTTCCTACCATACACGCAACAGGTGTTCCGAGGAGAACGGACTATTGACTGTTCAAGCATGAGAGGCTTAGAATAGAGCTCAAGTTTTAAACTGATGGACTTCACCAAGTGAGCGACAAACAACGGCTTACAAATGCACCTACCTCCTCATCGACACAGATGAGGGTAATATGTAATGTATCAGTAGCAATGTGTGCTATTAATGTAAACGCTTGCGACATTGAGGTCGTTAGCAACAAGTACGTGGTTGTATGTGGAATATTTCTGATAATCTGTGATAATATGACGTCCGTACTACAGTGTATTTTATTAGTGTCTAGGATTGGTAATACGGTGGCCGTTCGGTGGGCACCATCCCGGCATTTGCCTTCAGTAGTAGTGTGACAATACTGAAAACCTCGTCCAGAAATGCTGAGATGACAACCCAACCCCGCATCCCCTCCGATATCACTCGTCCTTTTAAGGCTGAGTGAACCCCATTGCAGCTCTTAGACCAGAATTATTTTCTGGCAGAGTAGAGAATCGAACTCAGGGCTATTCCCCGCGATGGAGATCTGCATCAAGTCCGCACATAGCAGGTTCGAATCCTGGTGCTGACAGCGGCTATCCTGAGTGCGACTTTTCCCCCGGGTTGCTCCACACTTCCCCATGCACCTAATGCCAAGACCCAGGACACCTACCCCATCCCTGTCCCTAATAGGCTACAACTACACACACACCAGTTATCAGATAAATTCATTACACAACTGAGTTCACGGGATTGATGATAAGGAGGCCCCAAGGCCCTAAAATAAATTAACAAGTAGCAAAAGACAAAGGCGTCAATATTTAACCCTGGACGACTTATACCTTATAGTATTTATCTCAAAGCTCTACGATGAACATCACTTGGTAAAAATATCACAGTTTTCGGCACCACACTTTGTAGTTGTAGTAGACTCGTGTGTGATCTTAAGTCACCAAACCAGTAGTAATGTTCGTCTGACATCTGTGTGTAATTGCTCTCATTGCAAAGTAATTGCACACAATTTCAATTATAATCTAGTAGCCTGCAAGAGACGACCACATACCCCTCGATAATTCGCCTTATCGTTTCCCTACATCTAAAAAGCATAACATGATTTTAATTTTTGTATCTTTCGTAGCGTTATACAGTTACTTTGCAAAATATCAATGTATGGACCTGACAGCCCTCTTAGAGACCTTAAAAACACTAAGCATTCCATGATTCAGTGGCTATCACTCTTGGTAGCATGCTGAACTGCTGTGCCCAAGATAGCGGGTTCAAACCCGGCCGAAGTCGTCGGATTTTTTAAGAGCGTTAAAATCCTTCAGTATGCCTTCCTTCGGAGGGGAAGTAAAGCCGGTGGTCCCATGTCATAGATTTATGACATGTAAAAGATCCTTCAACAGACTAAACTTGTGTGGAGCTAAATTTGTAGGTTATATATCGTTTGATACGCTCTATCAAAGTTCCAACGTTCACCACTAGGTATCATTGATATCTAGTAGCGAAAGTTGGAACTACTTGAAATTGAACGGAACTTGTAGCTCACCCTAGTGGCGTCCGCTTAAAGCATCTACAGCCTCTGGCGAGCCGAACATGTCCTCGGACACTCCTGGCACTAAAATCCATACCATAAATAAATAATACTATTGGCTATCACCCCTGAGGTCCTGCTTCGGTTCCCTTCTCTGCCAATAAATGGAGCTGGAACTGAGTACACTCAACCTCGGGAGGCAGAACTGAGAGCAGAAGAATTCGATTCCCACCTCAGCCATCCGAGACGTGGTTCTCCAGGGTTTTCCACTTCAACTCAGGCAAATGCCGGGATGGTTTCTAAATTAAGGCCGCGGTCACTTCCTTTCCCATCTCAGTCTCAGTTACAAATACGCAGACTACTACAGACACAACAATAATACTGGTTATCAGACAAATATTATTAAATCGCAAGTACATGGAGCTAAATTATCATGATGTCGCATATTTCTTTCAGAGAATGTGGAATCGAGTTCATCGGCATGAGGTGAAGTTACAGAGCTCGCCCAGGCAGGAAGAGCCACTGGTGATTAAATACCCGTAGAGTTCTTTGTACAGAAGTGACAGCTCGTATCAAGCACTTGATCGTAATACTCTTTAAGGAAATATAACATGTAAGAAGAATATGCAAAATGTATATAAAATGTTAAAATGTGGACACCGCCGGCGCCGGGTTTCGAAACCGTGTCACCAGATTCTCTACATCTAGCGTTACACCACTGTGGCACTGCACATCACCAGTGTTTATTCACAGCGCTACAATGAATCCCTTGAGAATCGATCTATTGTATCACAGGATAGGGACTGGAGGTAGTTCAGTTTTCACATTGTCAGTGCTGTGCTCAAGCCATACAATAAATAATATTGCAGTAGAGCGTCGATAATCCGGAATCAATTCCGGTGAACAAAAAAAAGTTGAAATGAATGCATACATATTTGTGAAATAAAAGCGTTGATGCGACAGGCTGGGCGGGGTCCTCTTACCGCTACAAATCAAACACTTCGCGAACCACTACTGCAGTTCAAAAATCAATATCGGATTTTTCAAAGAGCTCTGATAATGTATAAACTGTACAGTAGTTGGTTAATATGCACATATTATGCATTACATATGTACAGGCCTATTCATTCATTAAAATACATTACACAGTGCTTGCAGAAAGTTTAGGGACTGGTCTAAATTCCATTTGATGCACATTTGTCCCTAAAGTGAGAGCATTTCAGTCATTGTTTTTCATGATGTTATAAGGCATCTATATGAGGGGTTTACATTTAAAATGGAATGTTTTACCTTTTTGTAAGCAGATTTTCCTACTAACATATTTTCTTTCTCAAAAACTGCTAGTTCTACAGCAATGAAAATTTTACTGATGTTTTACTACAACATAATTATGGATCATAAAAATAAAAATATAACCTGGGAAAGAAATTACTACTCAAATGGTTGCCTCTCAAACAAACTTTCATTCCCGGTAATTTTGGCGGCAAAATTGGTCAATTTCGTTCTGCGATAACTTCAGATTGACACCACTTCGAGCTATTCTGTCTGCGGCGTTGTTTTCTCCGTGCCTTGTTTGTAATGAATCCGCTGTGGGTGCTTTCTCGAAGTGCTGCCAATCGGTAGTTATCGTGGAACGAAATTGACCAATTTTGTCGCCAAAATTACCGGGGAAGAAAGTGTGTTTCAGAGGCTACCAAATGAGTAGTATTTTTTCCCCAGTTGTATGTTTATTCTTATGATCGATATGTTGCAGTAAAACAGCAGGAAAAATGTCAAAGCTGTAGGACTAGCAGTTCTTGAGAAAGAAAACATTTCAGTAGGAAAAACAGGGTTTTCCCCCTATTTACAAAAGGTAAAACATTCCATCTCCAAACGTATTAGAGCTAGAGCAGCGAAATTTTAAATTAAATCCCCTCATATAGATGTCTAATAATATCATGTAAAACAATGACTGATATCCTGTTACTTTAGGAACAAATGTGCATCAAACGCAATTTAGACCTGTCCCTAAACGTTCTGCAAGCACTGTAAGTTCATATTAATTAATGGATTTATTTATCTGCTCCAATTATTTAACCACAAAAGTGAATGATTAACGGTTCTGTTCATTATGTACTCAAACGACCCTTCTTTTGGGTTCTTTTAGAAATTCCGGACATTTTGATAATCCGGAAAATTAATCGAGATTATCGACGCTCTAATGTACAGGGTCATCGCAAAAGGTGGCCTTAATTTTGATTTGTAAAAGCTCAGGCTGTACACCAAAAGATAGAGAAAATCACAAAGTTTTGTTTACCGATTTAGTAGGTTTCGATGCAGGGGCTGGTCTAGGGGAGGGCGAGGAGGGCGACCGCCCAGGACCCCGCGGTCCGGGGGGCCCCGCGCCATGGATTTTGTTTTAATTTAATTAATTAATTAATTATACTTTTCAAACTAATTTATAATTCATATTCCTTTTTTCAGTGCAGCTGTGTCCTCCCGTGACCGTTTAGCAAGTGTAGATTTCAGTGAAATAATAGAAGACTTCAGTCGGGAAAAAAGTCGCAAAGTAATATTTTAAAGTAATATTTTAATATTTCATATTTTTACATAATCTTCCTCAAGGGAACTTAAAGGTTTCTTTCATATTATTAAAAGAATTACTGTAGTGTATTCAGAATATTGTAACTATTCTTTATTTTATTATTATTATTACCAAACTATTTTCCATTTGATTTGATATTTTTTAAAATTTCCTATTGTTGTGGGCCCCACCTTATATCGCCCAGGGCCCCGCAAGGCCTGGATCCACCACTGTTTCGGTGTGAGCTCCGCCTGTGGCACGAATCACCGATGCGATAGCAACTGTGACTCCTGACATGATTCGGCGGACCTGGACGGGGGTGGACTAACGCTTGGATGTGTGTCGAGCCACAGGCGGACCTCACACCGAAACCTACTAAATAGGTAAACAAAACTTTATGTTTTTCTCTATTTTTGGTGTAAAAATAATTAAATTATCTTTATTACAGCCTGAGCTCTTACAAATCAAAATTAAGGCCACCTTTTCGATGACCCTGCGTATTTGCGGCACCGCTGAGTGTAGTGATACAGCGCGCCACGGTAGTTGTATCAGGGTTTTAGTCTCAGCATCTTCATTTAACACTTTGTTTTATATCTGTGAACATAATACATACGATTTTGGTACATACTGTTCAGTACCTTATCCCCACTACAATCACCGTGAAATATTATATCAATGACCACTAGCGCGTCAGTGGCGTACTAAGCAATTAACTTGGAATACAACTGTACTCCACGCGACTATTTACGGAGAACACTTGAACTGCGTTTGTTTGCTTGTATAGACATAACATTGTGTAGAATTGGGAAACTAGATATATTTTCAACACTTATTTGTAGGAAAATATTCATATGTTTGCAAATATTTCATGTTTTTACTCAATACGGGAAATATTACTAAATTTCTTCCAAAAGTTCAAATTAAATAAGGTTTTAATGCCGTGTAAAAATATTTAGTATTTCATGTAATTGTCTAAGATAAGTATATTTATCACATTCCATCCTTCTTATAACTTATAATCTCAACAGAATATAAAACTAAGCCCCCGATTCTTGGAAGTAACGGGTAATCTAGAGAACCACTGGATGGATTTTGATGCGGTTTTCACCATTCTGAAAAGGATTTCTCGAGGAAGATTTCTGTTGAAGAACATTCATTTATGACTAAAGGAAGCTGACCAGTAACGATTTCAGTGAATCGAGTCGAAGAAAAACCTGCCGTCCGTGCGTCATTTAAGCTTACGCTGGGTAAACCGTTAAAATATCCGGTATATACTATGAGTGTAAGAATTGCTCAGCATGAAAAGTTTACAAAAGCGTCCGTGACAGCATACCGTTATCTTGAATGCGTCGCCCACTATAAGTGTTTTTACGTTTTCATTTCTTCCAACAACCCCATTGAAAGGAAATTTAAATCACTAGATGGTAAAATATGGTATAGTGGATTTCACGGCCAAGGAATTAAAAGAAGCTGAATTGAAATTACTAGCTTCGGAGCGAGTTTACGAGCTGGCGACTGAGCCTATTACCCAAGCTTCAGCCAGCATCAAACTGTCGTGTCGTTTCGAGTTAAGACTTCAGAGAAGAGTATATGTGTTTGGAGTTTCGCAGTTCACCTCGGCTTTTCTTAATTGCGTCTGGAACCCGCCGTCCGTGCGTCTTTTAAGCTTACGCTAGATAACCGCAAAAGATACCGGGCAAATAAAAATGTTAAAACAAAAAATGGCTAATGAAATACCTATTTTAAATTGGTCTACGATTGTAATGCACGCGACTACTGGAGGGTTAAGATTAAACTGCCTAAGAGGAACTATCTTCAAGCGTAGCTTCGATTAGTTATCCTTGAAGAAACTCCATCACGTCCCTATTGGTATGTTTCCTTCAGATTAGTAAATTTAAGAGGAAAGTGAAACTTTATCTTGTTATATAAACCCTGATAACAGATTCTTAATATCCTCACCGGAAATTGATACACTGCTGCTTGCCTTCCCTCTGTCAGAGATCAATAGTGTCTAACGCTCTGACTCTCTTCTGTATTATTAATATCCTGCTGCGTAGCCATGTGCGTTAAATTTGTACAACACGACCACAATTGGGGGGCTGCAGCAAGTCCGGAGATAGAGGTTTGAATTCGGGATGGTACCTCATTTCCAGTCTCGGGACACCTACCCTATCACTATAACCATGTCTAACACAACTACACACACAATTACAGTCATCGAAGTTGTTTTTGTTGTTGCTTCGTGTGAGGGACTTGAACATCGTGGTCATTTAGCCCCGTGTACTTCGGTGAGAGTGGAATCGTCTGATAACCTGTGTTACTGTGATGGCTGTATATGTAATTCAGGCGAGGATTGGGAAAAGAAGATGATGATATGATGATGATAATTGTTGTTTTAAGGGGCCTAACATCGAGGTTATCGGCCCCTGGGAAAAGAAGAGGTCGTGACCTTACGTTTGGAACCATCCCAACATTCATCTGGAGTAGAAATGGGAAACCACTGAAAAACCACTTCTAGGATGGCTAAGGTGGGAATCGAACCCACCTTTCCTCTGATTTGCCTCACGAAGCTGAGTGGACCCGTTCCAGCCCTCAGACAAGAATTAAATTTCTTGGCAGAGCCGAAAATCAAAACCGGACCTCCAGGGTGACAGCCAAGAGCGCTACCCGCTACACCAGACGTGGCTACAGCACAGTCATCACAGAAACATAGGTTATCAGACAAATTGAACAAGTACATAGGGCTGATGACCATTATGCCCGAATCCCCTCAAATGAATTGATAACAACATATCATTTATTTCCACAGCATTTGCAATGTACCATGTTTATTCGCAATAAAGAAGTATCATCAAACAACTTATGCTACTTCTTGTACAACATGTTATTTGTTATCATAATGTAGTGTGAATGGTGTCCTGACCCCTAGATATCCCTCCAAACATACCCACTATTCCATGTTTGACGCAATGTCATCTTTCGTTACTCATTATCTTTGCTCTGTCTGCCCTCACTTCACGGAGTCTTAAGATGTTTATTTTACTTAAATGAGCAATACTGGCACAGCCACTTGTATTTACGTAACCTCATACGTACATGAAGATGGGCCACGGTGAGCAAAAGCTAACAAAGGCGCGATTGTCCCACAGCACCTACCCCAATTCTGGGCCAAACAACAATTGCATTTCTTGGTAGAGAGCAAATTTTATGCACGACCTGGGACAATGGACTCAGTTCTTATTGAAATATTAGAACCCATTTTTCAGTGTAGCCTAAATAATTTATTGTTAGAAGCTTTTCAGTCGGTCAACAAAGGTGTGCCTAATTACAGTACCGGTAGATTTGGCAACGAATTACAATTAATTTCCTAGTGCCTGAAGTAAAATACAAGAATTATTTAAGCACTTAATGAAACACTTCTCACACAATTGGGGGCTTCATTTGGAGGATTAGTTTCGTTCGTCAAGTGAACATTATCACTTCCTGCTCACTTAAGCTTAATTTAGGCTCAGCAGATATGTACCTAATGTACAACACTATTTACAAATGATTAAGCTACAGAAGTTTTTAATTAACTTTGTAAAAAGTCGGATTTTTTACCCATTTATTGTTTATTCCGTTAGTCTATTACACTTCTATAGGTGCAGCGTTTATTGATAGAAGTTTTTATATGTACAAATATAAAAACCCTTTTGATTCGTTAACTTCTACCTTATCGGGCTTTTAAAGTGATAACTTTCTAGGATGTGGGGTGTGAAGTCGAGTGGACGTCAGTACAAGAACTCCTGGAAATCAGCCCTAAATGAAAGAAGAAACACAACTCTCAGTTGTTACAAGTGGAGGGGCGTGGTGGCTCAGTGGTCAAGCTGTTGGTCTATCACCAAGTTGGACCGGGTTCGATTCCCGGTCTATGCATGTGAGATTTTCGAAGTGAAATGCCATGTCCTGTGGTTAAGATTCCACGTAAAAAGGAGGTCCCGTGATCAGGATCGCATGATCAACGGTCACGTAAAACTAAAAGCTTCCTTCCTTTGTTACAGGTGGAGCACAGAGTGTGGCTGTATCATGTTACATGGTTTCTCTAATAACTCGTGCTACCCACTGTCTCTGATGCTCTCAATCCAGCTGGACCTGGGTTCCATTTGTGGATATATCAAAGACTTCTATGTGTTAAGAGGCCATGGGACTGGCGAACTCGTGATCCGTCTGGACTGTCCCGAGGTGTCAGACACCCCACCACTCTGCGTGACATGATTTCTCTGCTTGGTGGCAGTAACAGCACGTGATACTGTCGCAATTTCTGATATACTTATCAAGGACGCGCCAACCTATTGAGTGGCCAGAACCACGCAACAAAATCAGATGTTGGTAATACTGCATTTTGCTACAAGGCATTACTAGTGTAGGGGCGCTATAGGCTAGATACTTTCAATTACCAGTTGTCAATCTAACCAATCTCTTGGCCCGTTGAGGGCCTCAATGATTGAGAGAAGGAGTCTAGGTGTAGAGAAGCGATGCAATGAGTTGCCAGTTGCGATCTACAGTATTCTGCAAGAAAGAACGTTTAGCGTAAAAACTCTCCCTACATCGCTCAGTATTTAGACATCGCTTGCTGTATGGGAGCAAGAGCTGGGTTGGTTCCGGATATCGCATACATAAGCATGAGGTAACTGATGTGAGGATAGCACGAATGATTGCTGGAACAAGTAGATGGGAGCAATGGCAGGAGGGTACTCGTATTCTAATGAAGAAATAAAGACCAAGTTAGATATGAACACGCTTAATGAGGTTCTTCGTATGACGTGACTTAGATAGTGGGATCATGAGATGAGTATGGGGGAGAAGAGAATTCCTAGGAGGTCAATGAATTCAGTTATAGAGGGTAAGAGAAGCAGAGGTAGACCTAGGAGGCGAAGGATAGATACAGTGTATGATTTCTGGGTGTAGATGCAGAGGAGGCCACTGCACTAACTGCTATTAGGGGATCATTAAGGCGATTCGTTGTCACGCAGAGGCTTGCAGACCTAATGAAGGAATGCATAAAATTCACAAAGGAAAATTATGAAAATGGTATTAATAATAATAATAATAACAATAATAATAATAATAATAATAATGATACAAAAATTAAACTAATAATAATAAATGAAGGTCGTCACCCTCGGGTACATATTGGTACTCCAACCCTTAAGGGTGTTGCATTCAATTCCTGGCCCTGCAAGGAAATTTATATCAGACCTGAGGGAAGGAACGGTAAGTGCTCAGCATCATGAGGATAGTCACAATCACAGGTACAGTACATTCAAAAGTACAAACACCTCAATATGAAAGGTCACAATACACGATGTCCCAAGCCCCCTTATTTGGTCCTCACCAGATAGTCTAATATCATTTCAGTACTCGTAGGTTTGCCAGAGTAGGAAGCGCACATCAAGTGAGAATGTAAGCATATAACCGCTCTCTGTCGGCGATTGTGGGAACTCGCACATTATTACCGCATTATTTTACGCATGGCTTCCAGGAGTGGGATAATATTGAGATCATTTTCCTTGCGAAGCCCTAATGACCTATGCGAAGTCATTGCCGACGTCACTAAGGAGGTCGATGACCCCTCTGCAGACGTAAGAGCAATAAAACAAGACACCAGTCGGACTTACAAAGGGAAATACTTCAGTCGACCGTTCATATCAAGTTATGGAATAAAACTGCAGCAAAATGTTTGAGAAAAAAGCAATGGAATAGACGTACACCATTATTATTGAGAATCTAAATAAAATTAATTCAGTGTTTTTAATTATGGTCGTTCGGTTCCACGTATCGACTAGGTAAGTCCGTAATCGCGGTGCTGATTGACACGAACCGGTCTCCCCCTTTCCCCGTCCAAAAGGAAGAAAGGAAACTTGACATTTTATATCTGACATTAATCTCACGATTATGAGCTACAGAAAACCTTTTTACGTGGAATCCGAACCACCGAACGTGAAATTTCACCATTGAAATCTCACAAGCAATAAGCGGGAATCGAACCCAATGCGTTTTGGTGGAAGGCAAGTAGCTTGACCACTGCGCCATCACGTCCCCAAAATATCCTCTACTTTCCCCTAAAAACAGTCTGTCCTATTCTAATAATTTTCACTATTTGTTCTATTGTATTCTTGTCTTTTAAGATAATGAACAAAGCTCTGTGTGTCTCATTTCCTTATTGCACTCGATGCTACTAAAATCGTCAGTACGCAATGAGAATATCCTTCCCTTGCTGTCCCGTTGTTATACAGTACAGTACTTCAGTGTCTACCTGATCCTCTTATTCTGAAATAAACTCGTCGTCATGTTTTTGTTTTGATAGATCATCAGCTCTGTACGTCGAGGAATAGTTTCTACGGCCAAAGAAATGTAATGACCTGATAATGGGGAAAATAAGACGTTTCGCCAAGGAAGAAGGTAGGAGAAGGCAGATGGAAGAGAGGGGCCTAACAAAAGTAAGTGGATACAAAGTCATCCTCAACTTGTTCACCATCGTTATCTCAGCCATGGTTGTTCGTGGGGAAGTGGTAGTTTTCAATACAAGCCATGTATTATGTAAGGAGTAGCGGACCCGTGCGAGAAATCTCGCATGTTCATAAGTCATACATTCCCCAATAGGTTTATAATGAGTGACTTAAGGAGAAAGGTTGTTATGTTGATGTGTAACATCTTTCCGCTCGGTTGCTGGATAGTTTTGTGGGAGTGATTTTGAAAATTGGGGACGGAAGTGGATCGGAACGATCGAGCTGGCAGTGATGGATCGAACGGAAGTATGCACTGCCCGCTCGATCGATAGAACGGAAGTGTACTAGCTGGCAGTGGTGGAAAACGGAAGTATGCACTGCCCGCTCGATCGATTGAACGGAAGTGTACTAGCTGGCAATGGTGGAAAAGGGAAGTATGCACTGCCCGCTCGATCGATCGAACGGAAGTGTGCCCTAGCTGGCGGTGGTGGATCGAACGGAAGTATAAGACGCACTGCCAACTCGATCGATCGATCCAGCTGGAACTGGTAAGAGAAACAATCAGCGTGCGGTGTCCGAAATTGATATCATGACGCACTCTCGGCCATGTGGAATGTATATGACATACTGAACGGAAAACGCTCATGCGAACTCTGGTGTCAAGTGATTGAAACAAATGACATGGTACATGTTCGAAGTCTTCGTATCAGTATTTAAATTGTAAAATGCCTTAATATCAACCATTGTAAGTAGTCGGCATTGCCAGTATTATGTATCTGCACAATGGCTATTCATATATTAACCCACATAACGGTAATTCAGTCACCAATATAATATAATCGTTGTGGTTATTCGAGAATTGAGCAAGCCTTCATGAACTATTACTGAATACATTCTCCTTACTCACAAGAGGACCTATTCATATGGCATTTTAAACTCAATTTCACGTAGGAACATTATCGAAACAAGCAAAATATAAATGAAACTTTTAATTCCGTAATGCAGTATTATTGGAACGTGGAAATAAGTCACCATCTTGTGCACAATATTTGCGTAGTCGAAATAGCCTTGGGGTTAGTGCGTTTGACCGTGAATCTAGAGATCTTGGGTTCGAATCCCAGACGGGTAGGTATTTTTGCTACCAGATTATCATTTTAATCGATATTTATCATATCAATATGACTCATTTTAACAGAATCCATATGAAATTACGTGTTGGCCTGTGAATCAAGAGGACCTGTTTATAAGGAATTTAAGGTAATGAGCGGTTTCGCGTCTATTAATCTAGTTGATCCATATCGTATTCTTTATTTAGGCTAGTGCTGGTGGAAGCTACAAATCATCTAATAAAATGAGTTCCGTATTATAAACTACAATATCTGTAAAACACTCCCTTTTACAATAGATTAATATTTGTGCCAATAATAGTAGGCCTATAAAATACCGGTGTATCAACAATTTCACGTGAGGTTTCTTCTATGTCAGATGTTACACATCATATGCGTCTACTGTAAGGCTCGTAATTTTTTTATTTCAACCTAATGATTATAGAACACTATTTACATTTCAGTTAGAATGCCAAGCTCTAGGTTCTCTTACTTAAGAAGGCAATAACTGAAAATTGGATCATCATAACACTCACCAGTTATTTGATATTTATGAAAGCATCTTGGTCAAGATTTCCTGCTTTATCTTGTTGGCTGAGGAGCCTCTTCCTCCCTTATCAGGACAGCCCTCGTTGGAAAACTTCTTCACGCCCCGCTTACTGTGAGGATTCCTTGTTCCTAAGTGCAACGATCAGCGTTAAACTCCTGCGCACACTGCCTGCAGGGCAGCTTTCTCGTTCCTGTGTGTAGCGCTCAGCGCTAAACTCCTTTGCACGGCACCTACAAGGGCGCTTTCGCTTTCTTGAGTGGAGCGTCAGCATGAGAGCGTGCTGTGGTTTCTTTCTGTGAGCATTGTATACTGCTTCTTTGATCTGGTTTTCCATGTTTTCCTGAAGTCGGCTTTTGATGTATTGTGTTAGGTCCTCGATCTTTTCGGCAAGGGCGGCTATTACCACCCTACAAGATTTATTGATGTCCAGTGCCTCAGGTTTACATATTTCACACAGCCATATCAGTTTCCTGTTCTTTCTTTCGAGGTCTTTGACTTCCTGACCAATGAGGCCAGTACAGTTCTCGTGGGTCTTTTCTCTGCACCTATCGCATTCGATTGTGCTGTCCTCATTAGTGCATTGCCTCTGACATATCGGGCCTTTTTGTTGCTTCTGCTTCTGGGTGCACTCCGGGCTTACAGTGAGGCTTCCTTGTTCCTAAGTCCAACGATCAGCGTGGCTGGTTTCTTTCTTTGATATTTATGAAATTAGAATGCAATTCGTCACTGTTAATGCCATTTGTGTGCTGAGTCCATTGATTGACAGTTTAGCCGTAACACTCACCGTTTATTCGATACATTAACTTTCAGTCAGAATTCCAAGTTGTAAGTTCCCTAACTTAAGAAGGCAATCACTGAAAATTGGATCATCATAACACCGATTATTCGATATTTATGAAATTATACGATTTGAGTACCCAGTCCATTGATTTACTAATTCAGAAAACCATGGGAAATGGGAGAAGGTAGAAGAAAGACCTGTAAAAGAATTAATGATTAATAGTTCTGAGGTTTTAGACGCCGTAACACTCGCCGGTTATACTATTTAGAGTACTCAATCCATTGATTTACTGTTTCTGAAATCCATGCGAAATGATAGAAGAAAAACTGTAAGAGAATTAACGTTCAATAGCACACTTCTTACAAAAATTGATATTTATGAAATTAGAATGCAATTCGTCACTGCTTATTTATGAGGCCTATATGATCATGATGATGATAGTTTTAAGGTTTTAGACGACAACTCATATTCAGCAGACCCTGCCACCAGGCGGGACAAATGCTAGGAAGAAGAAGGAGACGACAACTAATATTGTAGCATGACACAGCAACAGTATTTCCAAAAAGCACACTTCTTACAAAGATCGATATTTATGGGATTAGAATGCAGAAGAAAAACCTGTACCCAATCCATTGATTAACTGATTCTGAAAACCAGATAGAAAAAAACGTCTTACAAAAATCGATATTTATGGAATTAGAATGCAGAAGAAAACCTGTACCCAATCCATTGATTTACTGATTCTGAAAACCAGATAGAAGAAAACTGTAAGAGAATTAACGTTCAATAGTTTTAAGGTTTTAGACGACGACTCATAATTGCAGCATGTTAGAGCAACAGTATTTGAAAAAAGCACAATTCTTACAAGAATCGATATTTATGGAATTAGAATGCGGAGGAAATACCTGTATCGCGGCATATTAACAAACCTCGAATTTATTAAATCCATTGTTTAGACGGATGAGCTTAAATCATGAGTGTCCTGAGTCCATTGATTGAAAGCTTAGCAGTAACACTCGCCGGTTATACGATTTGAGTACCCAATCCATTGATTTAGCCGACTGATTCTGAAAACCATGGGAAATGATAGAAGAAAAACCTGTAAAAGAATTAACTTAATGTTTAATAGTTCTAAGGTTTTAGACGACGTAACACTCATCGGTTATACGATTAGAGTACTCAATCCATTGATTTACTGTTTCAGAAAACCATTCGAAATGATCGATCTTTATGAAATTACAATGCAGAAGAAAAACCTGTAAAATAATTAACTTTTAATAGTTTTAAGGGTTTAGACAACAACTCATAATTTTATTGTAGCATGTTAGAGCATCAGTATTTGCAAATCGCACACTTCTTACAAAAAGTGATATTTCAGAAATTAGAATGCAATTCGTCACTGCTAATTTATGAAATTATACGATTTGAGTACACATTCCTTTGATTTACTGCTTCTAAAATCCATGCAAAATGATAAAGGAAAGACCTCAGAATGTTAAAATGACATGAAACAGGCGTCACAGCGGCCAAAATATGAAGTGGACACCAATTATGGAGCGTATCTTCCTGCACCAACAGTAACTGCAAATCGCACACTTCGTACAGTTTTTTTAAGTCATTTTTTAAAGAAATTAGAGATATTTATGAAATTAGAGTGCAATGCGTCAACGGTAATGTATATTCTCTTCCATTTGAATGCTCATTTTTCACGATCGGTCACTTCTGAGCGCCGCAGGAGGGATCTATACTACTGAAATAATACTGTATATACTAGCGGACCAGTGCGAGATATCTCGCATGCTCATAAACTTCACTTTTCCCAATAGGTTTTGCAAATCGAACACTTCTTACAAAAATTGATATTTAAGAAATTAGAATGCAATTTGTCACTGATAATGTCATTTGTGTGCTGAATGTGCTGTAACACTCACAGTTATTCGATATTTATGAAATTATACGATTTGAGTACTCATTCCTTTGATTTACTGTTTCTGAAATCGATGCAAAACGATAAAGGAAATACCTCATAATGTTAAAATGACATGAAACGGGCGTCACAGCGACCAAAATGTGAAGTGGACAGAAATTATGGAGCGTATTTTCATACACCAAAAGTATCTGCAAATCGCACACTTCGTACACTTTTTAAAGTCATTTTTTTAAAGAACCTATTGATATTTATGGAATTAGAGTGCAATTAGTCACTGATAATGTCTATTCTCTTTCATTTGAATGCTCATTTTCACGATCGGTTGCTTGTCAATGCCGCAGGAGGGATCTATACTAGTGAAATAATATATATGATGATGATGATGATTGATTCTAACTCGATCGACACTTCAAATATATCTAAAATCCTGAAACAAATACATCAATTTCACAACATAAAATAATTGAAGCGGTGATATTTTGGTTTGTAATGCGAACATCGTCAGATTCTTTTAGTTTATTTGCTTATACGTTTAGTGTGTACGGCTATACAATCATAACTCGTCAATATTACTTTCATTAATCCTGGATGGACCTTTCTAATCTGCACTGTGCTGTTCTTAATGGGGAGGTTTAATAATGGTTACCATTTGAAAATACACTGGTTTAACAGAATGGATGAGGAAAATGTTGTAGCGGCTGATTATCATCGCAATGGATGCTGCCGGAGGACATGCTTGAGCTGAGTCAAAACATTTTCTGCGGATTACCGTCGATCCCCTTGGTAAGTAGGGTAAACTTCTCATTTGTTAATGTTCGGTCGCTCGTTTGTATTAGATAATAACATGTGCAAAAATTACATTTCAGAATATGAAATAAGTAATGAAATTATTACATCCTCAGTAAATGATTACTGTCCTAACGTTTATTTTGGTATTTACTCGTGTAACAAGACATTAAATAAGGTCAAATAACTATTTTGATAATGATAGAATAATGTCATAATCATTAAATTCAATCCATGCTAAATTAGTAATCAATTAATTTACAATAAAATAAAAACCAAACGTATATAAAATAGAACTTAGTGAAGAATGGTTGCTCAGTTAAACCGTGGTCATATATTTTTATTTTTTACTAACAGAAATCAGCCCTTTAAGTACTAGTTTGAATTAAAAGCACTTAGGCTCGTTAGTCTATGTTAAGAGAACACAATTCATGATAAATCAATTAATGTTAAATACAAATAACCATACATTAAATTTCCTTTTGTCAATGCATTTTTTTCACTTTGGATCACTTCAGAAATTCCATTGGAGCAAGAACATGAATACACATACAGTAGTCCAACCTATGCTTCATTCCACAAAGAGCCTTTATTCACGCCGAGAACAAACTTCACACCCTGTTGACCATCTCAAGATAGTATTGCATATGGATATAAATATAAAATTGTTTGACATGATACTCGTAACTTCCAAAGTATTTTTAAAGACATATTTAGACTAATTTATAGGAATACTAGCAACCCGACCCGTCTTCGCCCGGGAGCAGTGTTGAATGCATAACGTGATAAGCGCTTTTTTTCAATGCCAATGAACAACGACCAATATCCGTTTTACGTCTTGGCATGATCGGTTAAAATCACTGACTGGACTATTAATTATATTATCTTAGAGATGCATGTTTAACAAATTCTTGTCAGATGTACAGTAATTTAAGAATGGCGAGGTGCATGAAACACAAATCGCCCCTCCGCCCAATCTTAACTTGACTGTGAATTTTACGGAACGAAAAGTTCACAGGCGAAATAAAGAAAAGCCGAGTTGTACTTCCAGGGAAACTCCAAACACAACCACTCTTCTCTCAAGTTTTTAACTCAATACGACTCGACAGTTTGCTGCTGGCTGTATCAGGGGCAATAAGCTCGTCCGCTAGCTAAGCTGTAACTGGGGTGATAGACTCGCCCCTAGCTAGCTCGTAAACTGTCGCCTCAGTAATTGAATGGAGATAGTTGGAAGAAATGAAAACACTTATAGTAGGTGATGTATTGAAGATAGAGATATGCTCTCGTGGGCTTTTTTGCAGCACTTTCCATGCTCAACAATTCTTACACTCATAGTATATAGATATAAGCTATATAAGATACATGTAGGTATAAGCTTAAAAAGCGCACGGACGCCAGGTTTCTTTTTCGACCTTTTCACTGAAATCGTTAGTGCTTGACTTCCTTTGGTCATAAATAAATTATTTTCCACAGAAACCTTCCTCGAGATATCCTTTATAGAATGGTGAAAAGCGCATCAAAATCCATTCAGTGATTTTCGAGATTACCCGTGACATCCAAGAATCGGGGACATTGTTTCATACTAAGTAGAGATTATACGCCAATCAGTGTAATTTAATATAATATAATCCCCCTTCCGTCCAATCTTAATTGACTGTGTATTTTGCGGAACGAAAAGTTCACAGGCGAAATGAGAGTTGCACTTCCAGAGAATGGCGAGGTGAATGAAACTGAAATCCCCCTTCCGTCCAATCTTAACTTGACTGTGTTTCACAGGCGAAATGAAGAAAACCCGAGTTGCACTTCCAGGGAATCTCCAAAAACAACCACCCTTCTCAGAAGTCTTAACTCAACATGACTCAACGGTTTGCTGCTGGCTGTATCTGGGGCAATAGGTTCGCCCGCTAGCTAGGCTGTAACAGGGATGATAGACTCACCCTTTAGCTAGCTCGTCAACTGTCGCCTCAGTGGGAAGAAATTAAAACGTAAAAACACTTATCGTGGGCGATGTATTGAAGATAGACATATGCCCTCGCGGACTTTTCTGTAGAACGTTTCTTGCTGAACAGTTCTTACACTCATAGTATTTAGATATTTTTTAACGGTTTGCCCAGCGTAAGCTTACAAAGTGCTCAGACGCCAGGTTTCTTTTTTCGACTTTTCCACTGAAATCGTACCTGCTCGGCTTCCTTTGATCATAAAGAAATTATTTTCTACAGAAATCATCCTCGAGATATCCTTTACAGAATGGTGAAAACCGCATCAAAATCCATCCAGTGGTTCTCGAGTTTACCCGTAACATCCAAGAATCGGGGTCTTTGTTTGATACTAAGTAGAGATACGATAACAACTATGTCATTTTCGCAAAATGATTCTTATTAACATCAAATTAAAGCCCTCATTTATTACAGATCCGTTTTTTACTGCTTTTATATGATATTTCATAGAACAGCCAAGTGAAATATTAATAACAAAGCTTTGCTCGTAATTACTTTAGTTTCATTTTAACAACACCACTGACGAACGCCATAATATGGTCGAGACTGGTACATTTTATTAATCAATTTATATTAGTTAAATTATTATTGACTAAGGTGTAATAATAGTACATTATGCAACGAGCGAAGATCGTTTTTATAATTTCCATACGAGTCTTAATTACCATTATAGGCGAGTTGTATACGACTGTTTATGTTCGACGATAATTATAACAATTTAAGTTCGAACATAAATATTCATAAATATCTGTCGAGATTTGGCCAGTTTTATGTACTGATCAGAGCGCATGGAACGCAGGGAATACCTTGTATTTGACCATGGCCTCCTTGATTACTCCACTATGACACGAGTCACGTAGTGAAATTTAAATTAGGAGGCCGTGGAACTCAGCGCAGGTGCCATGCTATCCTTACCTAATTGGTCGCACAACTGTTTCTTGAGCTCTGATTGGTTGGAGAAACTGTTTCATAGTGAAAAATAGTGTTATAATGACCCTCATTATGATACAGTTTTCTGACATATAATATTTACATTTCGACATCGTTGAACATACATGTATTAAATACCAATTGGTATTCATTTAGTGTAAAATAGGCTAGGGAATTAGATGTCAAGCTGACCACTATTGGCCACATGCAATCATGAGAAGGTAAACAGTATTTTAAATCGATTTTATGTTCGACGATGTCGAATTCTAAATATTAAACGTCAGAAAACTGTATCATAATGAGGGTCATTATAACACTATTTTTCATAATGAAACAGTTTCTCCCACCAATCAGAGCTCAAGAAACAGTTGCGTGACCAATTAGGTAAGGATAGCATCGCATCTGCGCTGACTTCCACGGCCTACTATTTTAAATTTCACTGCGTGACTAGTGTCATAGTGGAGTAATCGAGGAGGCCATGTTCAAATACAAGGTATTCTCTCCGTCTCATGCGATCTGTTCATTACATAAAACTGGCGAAATCTCGACAGATAGTTACGAATATTTATGTTCGAAGATAAAATAGTTATAATTATCGTCGAGCATAAACAGTCGTATGAAACTCGCCTGTAATGGTAATTAAGACACTCTTATGGAAATTATAAAACTCATTCGCTCGTTTTATAAACATACTCGTGTCTTAATTATTGCCATTGTAGGCTCGTTGCATAATGTAATATTAATTATCTATCCTTCGTCTACATAGCTTGAGCTATTAGTGCAATACACGTCCTAATAGCTTAGGCCTTCATTCCGCACAATTGCAATCGTGAAAATCTAATTCTAGGAACCGTATAACAGTGCTTCATTTCTTTCTAAAGCAATCTAACACTCAGCGCGCCGCAACTATCATGTTTGCAGTTCAGAAATACACAAATAGAAAAATGTCTAAACCTTTGTTGGCATTCCGTAATCTCGCACAAAATAACTGTAGAGCAAGACAAGCTCTGGAGAATGTACTTTGTGAAAGGATGCTAACGTAGCCTGTCTTTCCCTGTATCATTCCGCGTTGAGGACAAAAAATTATGAACTTGGCAACAGTTCACAACACTGACACGGGGACGTGTGTGAGTCATCTGCCGGCTTTCACCGAGTGCAGGAACGTTGACTGAGATGAGACGGAACCAGGGGGTGTCAACCAGATAGGAATTATTTGGCACCATCGGTGTAGTAGCGTGGCCGGCCGTATGGAGCGCTGTATATCGTCTTGCCAACATATGCATGATAAACGTTGTAATTAAATTGAAAACGTATCCCTATATTTAGTCAATAAATATACACATAATTCCTATTTGACATTTCATTGCAATTATCTTGCTCACAGACGATAATTACGGCACTTATCATTAAATAAACATTATTTCTACTGGGTTGGCGGCACTGACCATGCCATGGCCGCTCTGTTTATGTGTTGCATGTAATAATATTGGCCGTATATAAATAAGCTAATGTTGTGCTCTTTCTCATCTTTCTTACATCAAATCTTCTTTGTGGTAATGAGAAGTGAACAGTTCTTCTTCTGCTACGACAAGTAAGTATTCTTATTTTAAGAATTTAAGTTAAAACATATTTCTGTAGTGCTTGTGAAAAATATAGTTTTGAATTGATATTAGAAGCATTGCACAGGTGACATTCTACTCGGCATATCAATTAACTTCCACTATCATTTTTTCCCATAGGTAGGCCTACCAATCCTGTGAACAAACAAATCCTAAATTGCTGTTATCGAAATAGCAGAGGAATGTGGCAATTACTCTCCTGAGAAATAACCAGGTAAGAAGTCTATGTTTGGGTTGCATCAATCATAGATTAATAAATAAGCTTCTGTGTTTTACTAAAATAAATACTCATCAGTTTTGAAGGGGTGTTAAGTCATAAAACAGTGTAAAGAAGATAGGTTAATATGTTAAAGTTACCAGGTCCACATATAATAAGCCACTACAACAAAGATCCGAGTGAAATCAAATGATTTTTTATTAACAAATAGCTGCAGGCTAGAACTATTTACACACATTGTTGTATTGTTTCTTCCAGTATCACAGTAAACAATTTGTTTTAAAGGACCACGTTATCAGTTGGCAGTCAAAGTGAAAGGTCGTGTTTTTCCCGAGCTCTGAGGTGTGCTGAAATGGGTTGTTCTCTGGAGTGTTATCGGGCGAGGATCGGACTGTGGTATGCGAAGGGTAGTCGGGATTTCCGGTGTTTGTGTGTGCGTTCGGGACCTAGCAACTTGTGGTTCATAGCCCTAGTGATAGCTGCATTGCTAGTTATTGGTGGAGTGGAAGTGAATCCAGGGCCTGTTACTCCAAATGTGAATCAGGCAAATGATCCAGTGGCAGCTTTAAAGTGTTCGACGTGCAGTAAAACATTGAAGAATGGTGTTGAGTGTGGACTATGTGAGAAATGGTTTCACTTCGGCTGTATTAAGGTCAAGAAGGAAGATTGTGATGTCGGAAATTGGTTTTGTAAAGTATGTAATACGCCGGACTGTTTGAGAGTGCAAATCAAAGCAAGGGATCAAATAATACAGGAGCTTAGAGCAAAGCTTCGTGAATCAGAAGAAACGGTGAAGGATGTGACTGAACGGCTTTCTACTGGGATCAGTGTGGAGAGGGCGTGCAGGAGCAATCTGAGGATGACGTTATCATAATGGGTGATTCTATGATACGATGGAGTGCGAATATCTCGAGGAAATCAGGTGCGAAAGTGCGGTGTTATCCGGGAAATAAAATTGACCATCTTGCCCAACAAGTGGAAGAATCAAATGTAGAGGACTGTGAAAAAGTTAAAGTGTTGTTGCTCTATGTTGGGACGAACGATTTGAAGAAGAGGGCTACAGCTGATTACATCATGGGGGAGCTCTACGAACTAGGCAGAAAAGCTAAAAGCAAGTTTAGAAATGCAAAAATTATAATGAGTGGCATTGTTCGGCGGGGAGATGTTCCGTTAAGGTGAGTTAAGACTGTAAATGACCGCATGGACTGGGTATGTGCACAACTGGGTTTAGTGTACGTAGAAGCTGACTGCTGGATTGGTGGCCGTGACTTCGCCCGAGACGGGCTGCATCTAAATCGACGGGGCGCTTTTAACCTAGGGAGCCTACATGACAGGGTCATCGGTTCGTGCCGGCTTTTGTGAGGAGGAGCAGGTCCAGAGGTTGCCAGCCGAGGGGAACATAAGGAGCTATTTCGAGATATTTGCTTCGGAGGGAAGACTCTAAGATTACTGCAGGTTAATTGTCAGAGTTTAGGAAATAAATTAATTGAATTTTGGAATCTTGTAGAGACGTATTCTCCGGACATTGTCATTGCAACTGAATCTTGGTTATATGAGGACATAAATAGTAGCGAAATATTATTCAAGGGATCTACGAAATGTACAGAAGGGATCGGGGGAAGCGAGGTGGTGGGCTATTTATTTGTGTGCGCAAAAATATAGCTAGTTTCTTAAAGTGGGCTGATATGGATCATGAAATGTTATGTGTACAAATTTCGGATAAAGGAAATAAATTCCCTCTTCAGGTGATAGGGGCGTATAGAGCACCGAAAGGTAACTTTTCTCTCCTCGAAACACTGTATGATAAAACTTGTACGGGTAATGCTATGAAAAAGAGCATAATAATTGCTGGAGACTTAAACCTCCCCAAAGTAGACTGGTCTGGTGAGTCAACTAGCTGTGGTCAAGCTCAGAGCGCTGCAAATAAATTCTTAAGGGAGGGGGGATTTTCCCAAGTAGTTGACTTCCCAACTAGACACAATAATACCTTAGATGTATATCTCGTAAGGCCTGTAGAGCTGTATATTAACTGTCTGAAAGTACCAGGAATTAGTGACCATTCTGGGGTCGAATTAAATATTAGATATGGTGACATTACAAAATTAGACTCTGATGTAGCAAAAAAGATCATATTCCAGTATCGCAGGGCGGATCAGGGCAAGTTTCAGGGGTATTTGAATGAGCTATTTGTAGGATGGGCATCGGAAGGAAATCACATTAATATCCTGTGGACTAACTTTTTGAAAATTTTAAATAGCGCTGTTGACAAATTTGTCCCATTTAAATTGCTGAAACAAAACCCAGATCCTGAGTATTACACACGAGAAATTAGGAGTCTAAAACGGAAAATTAGGAAATTATACAATAAAAGACATGATAGTGACATGTATATGTTGAAATTTAAGTCCTTATCAAGAGAGCTCGTCATAAAAAAGAGGGCTGCTCATGACAGTTATATGCAAGGTTTACTTGGTTCGGGAGGGGATGGGTGGGAAAAAAAATTACAGTTATGTTAGGAGAAGAAAGGGAAATTCAAATAATTTGTCGATGATAATGTCCGGTGACGGTAAATTAATTACTGAGAAACAGGCCATTGCTAATGAATTAAATGTCTTTTACGGTAGTGTGTTCAATAAATCCAATAGCTGTGTGTTGGACCTTAACGACGAATCAGGGGCTCCCCTGTTCCAAATAAACCAGTCAGCAATTGTAAAGCTAATACAAAAACTACGTTTCAATGTATCGAAGTGTCCTGATAATATTGTTAGTGAAGTACTTAAACTAGGAGGTAGGGCCGTGGCACGATACTTGGAGGTGATGTTTAATGTGTCCATAAACAATGCGCAAATCCCAGATGACTGGAAAAGAGCTACGGTAGTCCCAATATTTAAGGGAGGGAGCAGACTTGAATTGGGCAACTACAGGCCGGTTAGTCTTACGTCCATCGTTGGTAAACAGATAGAGCATCTCATTTGCGACTACTTGAGGGAACAGTGGGAAACATTATCATGGTTTAATGATAGGCAACATGGATTTCGGAAAGGTTACTCTTGCGAGAGTCAGATGCTATCACTTTTTCAAGACATTAGCGAATCGTTAGACCATGGAGTTTCAGTCGACGCCGTGGTTATAGATTTTGCGAAGGCATTTGATGTCGTGCCGCATGACTTGCTACTCCATAAATTAGCTTCGACGAAGATTGATAGAAGAGTAATTTTATGGATCCACGAATTTTTGACGGGTCGTTCCCAGAAAGTGAAAGTCGAAGGCATATTCTCGGATGAAATTACCGTAACGTCGGGTATCCCTCAGGGCAGTGTAATCGGAACTTTGTTATATTTGGCGTTTATAAATGACTTAACAAATGGGATTCGCAGTGACTGTCGATTGTTTGCGGATGATTGTGTAATATATCGAAAGATACATGACTCACAAGACAATGCAGTGCTTCAAGAGGACCTGAACCTGGTCTATAAGTGGGCGATTGTAAATCAAATGAAAATAAACACAAGAAAATGTAGTCTTTTAAAAATAGGGAAAGTGCGAAGGCAGGATTTTCAATATAACATTGGCTCGGAAATACTTGTAGAAGAAGATTCTTGCAAATATTTGGGCGTTCACGTAAGGAATGATATGAAATGGAGTAGTCATGTAGGGTGTGTAGTTTCAAAAGCTTACAAATCCCAGCACTTTGTAATGAGGGTATTAGAAGGAAGTAGTACCTCTGCTAAAGAATTAGGCTATTTGTCACTTGTAAGACCTATTCTGGAATATGCCTCGGCGGTTTGGGATCCATATCAAGTAGGGCTCATCAATGAGTTGAAAATGGTACAAAGAAAGGCCGCTAGATTTGTGCTCAGTGACTTTAATCCCAGGAGCAGTGTGAGCCGTATGTTAATGAAACTTGGGTGGGAATCACTGGAGGCAAGGAGGATGAAATCTAGACTCTGCGCTATGTACAACACGTATACAAATCAACCAGCATGGGGTGAGCTTAGCAAACGATTAGGAAAGCCCACTTACATGGGTAGGAGCGATCATCCTTTCAAAGTTAAGGGCCGACCACAGCGAACAAATTATGGTAAATATTCTTTTGTAAACCGTGCCATTGATAAATGGAACTCTCTACTTGCTGCAGTCTTAGAGCCTTTTCCCAAACATATAGGTGTGTTTAAGAAAAGACTGACTATTTGGGTAAATACTCCAGTTTAATTGTTGCATAATTGTTATTGGATTGTTTTGTATAATTATTTATTTGTTATGTACATCCAATTTGCCACCGGGGGACACACCCCCCATTGCAAATAAATGAATGAATGAATGAATGACTCTTCACTTTGTATTATGTATTGCCTTTCTAATTCACTTCGTCCATCCCAGAAATAGGGCTTAAGTCTTGTATTCTGTAAGTTACGTGTAGTTATTTCATTTATAGGTATTTTTTGAGACTCCCAATTCAGAATAGGTTACTGTAATAGTGTCCCATTTCTCTCTGCTTTGAAACTCGTGATGTAGCCTACCTATAAAACCATGGTACCAAAGGCCCAAGAACCCCACCCTTTTCCGCCAATTTTTATTTTATACTCTTGGTAATAAGTGTTAGGTTCTGTCGATGATTTTCTGTAACAGCGAGATAGATACAAGACAAATATAATTGATTTATTGTATGCCAATGTTAGTTAATGGCTGATATACTGTACCTATAGGTAGGCTAGTATTTTATTCCCAGACGTTACTTACAATATTTTTCAACACGTAGGATGCCAATGTCTAAGCCAGTCACAGCTCGTGCTGTTGGAGTTGCGGAAGGCTGCGAATGAGCTAAATCCTGTAGGTATTTTCGAGCTTCGTGGTGTTGTAATATTTTGTGGCTAGGTAGTAACTGACCAGCTTAGCTCAACGCGTAGTGGCAAATGTTGGTTGAATGTATTTCTTATCTGACACGCATAGGCCTATGCGTTTGCAGGATATTAAGGGGAACATATTTCAGGGTGATGGGCGAGAGCCTGGAATATATTTTTTGTTGATAAGTAGAATGGTCCTATTATATTTATGAGACCCAATCAGAGGAGGCCTGATTCACTGTGTCAACCGTGCCCTGCTAATTGCGCGCGGCCAGGGCCGCACCTACACCTAACCATTCTAACCTTCGTTTTGTCCAATCCAATGGCTTTTGACAATGCTTACAGCCTAACGTGCCTAGATAAATGAGTTTTGGCAATGGTTACAGCCTAACGCATCCCGAATAATTTCTTTTTTGGATCAACAGTGATTTTGTATCCCAGTTATTTTTATCAATAGTGATTTTGTATCTCACATGTTGGCAACAATGTGTGCGCCTCGGTGCGTGCCACTAGAGTGAGCCTTGATGACAGTTGAACGAGATGCAAGCGCTGTCGAAACATGGCAGCCGTTTTTAAAATAACAATACATAGAAACACATATTTACGTACTTTAGCATGTAATAAGGTTCAGTATTGACCAGGGTTCCTGATTTCAATACGTAATATCACCCAGAAGATGAAACAAGGACACAAGGTACGTAAAAGTTACATTCATGTCTGCTGCAAGTGTATAAGCCGCGTTCCACTTACATTCAGAATTAAGGTAGCACTGAATGAAAGTAGAACGAGCGATAACATTCTCTATAAGAGGCCGATTATATTCTTGGTAATAAGTGTCGATGATTTTCTGTAACAGCGAGATAGATGCAAGACAAAAATAATTGATTTCTTGTATGCCAATGTAATGGTTGATATAGCTAGTATATTTATTCCCACAGATTACTTTACCTAGGTATTAATTCTGAAAGAAAGTAAAACTTGGCTTATACACTTGCATCAGACATGAATGTGACTTTTACATACCTTGTCTCCTTGTTTCATCTTCTGGACGATATTACGTAGGCCTATTGAAATTAGGAACCCTGGTCACTACTGCACATTATTTATGTGCTAAAGTACAGGGCGACAGGAAATGTTCTCCGCAGTGGCTACGTTCAGATGCGAGAGGTTGCGTCATCAGTTTAGTTGGCAGCACGGTGTCCCTGATAGGGTAAAGGCCACATGTGTGGGCTGTGGGCTGTCGAAATCGTCAATGCGTATAGTTAGATTATTGGAAGAGTGCAACAGTATGTTATGATTGGCTGGGTGAGTATATAGTTTACTGTTTGTTTGTTATGTTACAAGCGACAGCCGTGCTTCCAACGTAACTGGTGGCGTAATCTCTCGCAGCAGCTTGTACGCACTGCGGACAACATTCCCTGGCGCCCTGTATGTAAATATGTGTTTCTATATTTTGCTCTTTAAAAAACGGCTGCCATGTTCCGACAGCGCTTGCGTCTCATTCAACTGTCAACAAGGTGCACTCTAGCGGCACACACTGAGGCGCACAAATTGTTGCCAACATGTGGGATACAAAATCACTGTTGATAAAAAAAAGTGGCATACAAAATCACTGTTGTTAAAATAATCATTAATCGGGACGCGTTAGGCTGTAACCATTGTCAAATACCATTGGATTGGACAAGGTGAAGGTTAGAATGGTCGGGTGTAGGTGCGGGCATGGCCGCGTACAGCTAGCAGGGCACGGTTGACACAAAACCATTGATCTGGACGCGTTAGGCTGTAACCATTGTCAAAACCATTGGATTGGACGAAACGAAGGTTAGAATGGTCAGGTGTTGGCGAGGTTGGTAGTACTGTTTTGATGATAGCTGATGTAAACAATGGCGGCCACAGCTGTAATTTTGCCTATATGAGTCGTGATTCTATTTGGGATGGCTGGGTGAGTCACAGAGAGCGGAGGAGGAAACATCTAGATAAACTTAATTCCCTGATTTATTTCTCGTCATTTCATAAGGTATTTTGGCCAATTCATGTACTATAGAGAATGTTATAGGTGTATTATCCACAGTTGGGATTTGACAGTCCGGCGGAGAACTGTTGAACTAAAGGCAGCGTTGCCAGGAATGCTGCTGGCCAGCACGTGCGTACTTCCACCCTCCCGCTCTTTTCTTCATGCTCATAATATCATTAGCACCGTTATTACATTTATTACATTTTTACTCAGATGGTTTTAAATTTTTTTAACAAACCAATGCTTAAATCTGTTCGGTGCACACTGTAAAATAAATTATTAGCCCGTCAAATTGAGGAGAGGCCTAAATTATTGTAATGAATAGTACTAACAATATTACGAATACTATCATAAAGCAAAAATGCTCAGAGCGAAACGACAACACGTGATTGTTTCCGTGGTATTTAGTTATTTATATTTCCTGTAGAGTAAGTTTCAAGTCACAAGAAACACACAAATGTATTACAAAATATAGGCTCATTGTGTAGACTATTAACTCACCCTTTAGAAGACAGAAGCTAATCACAGTAGTCTTACTAATTACAAGAGCCTACGGTAGCCTACGCTCCTGCGCGCGACTGAATGGAATTAATGGTTCGCCTGATGCTCAGATATTTTCAACCTCCTTTTTAAAAATCCCGCACGGCGATAATCATTTTCCATCAATGGCTTCGAATAGGTACACCTCGACCAGGTCTTGACAATTCCCTAACTGGATGTATCCTCAGCCTACCTCTACGAGAAGTCATCCTTAAAAATGTCACTATTCGCAAGCAAAAAGAAAGCTAACCTTAAGCTAATTCAATCTAGCCTATGAACACGAACCCAAGCTTAAACTGACACTAACACTGCTACATACATAAATAACGGTTTCTAATGAATTATAAGTATAAATATAAGTATAAAGTATAAATAAGTATAAATCCTACACGAAAAAGTAATTAACGAATTAAATCAAACAATTATAGCTCATAAAAACAACAGATTATGAAACGCAGCAAGGTGAGTGTGCACTGGAGGCAACCAAACAAGCGACTGATCGGCGTCAAGCACGTGATCAAATAGCATCATTCAAATTGGCAGCGCTGTATAGTTTCCATGGCAACAAGCCATGCGTGCGATCTAGTCGTCAACTGTTTTTGTCCAGTGGCGCTGAACTGTCAGATTCCAACTCTGGAAAATACACCTATAGGTAGTGAGTTATTGTTGTTTCAAGGGGCGGAACTACGAGGTCACCTGCACCTTATAAAGAATATTATCACTCGTTCTACTTTCATTTAGTTCTACCATAGCTGCCACTCCTGAGGTGCTGGGCTAGTTTCCAAGTAATTTAATTCTGGTCTGAGGGTTGGGACGACCCACAATCAGCTTCGTGAGACAGAACTGAGAAGAGGTAGGTTCGATTCTCACCTCGGCCATCCAAGAAGTGGTTTTCCGTGGTTTCCCCACTTCCACTCCAGGCTAATGCTGGGATTGATCCTAACTTAAGGCTATGGCTGCCTCTTTTCCAGTCGTCACCTGAATTACAAAAAGTAGGCTATACTGCTCGGGTCCAAGCTCTGTGAACTTGCGGGGTGAGGGGAAAGAGCAGGGAAGGGTCAGGCGAGAAGACAAGGGTGTGTCAACAGCCCGCCGTGATATCTGGTATTTCTTTCTATTCCAATAATGCTAACATAGAGCCGTTGCTCCAACCACTGTGGTGTTACGAATGAGTGAGTGAGTCACCGACCAATGTATTTGGTTCTGTACTATGCACGGACCAAGGAACCTCATCACTCGTCAACACCACTTCTTATAGTCTGCGATGCACATTCCTCTCAGGTTCACGCAGCTTAGACCCGAGCAGTACACACTACTACAGATACTACAATAACACGGATTATCATACAAATCCTACACACTTCCAAATACACGGGGCTAAATTAATGTTATCAAAAGCCCTAAATGAATTAATATCAACAACACAATGATTCTACAATAAGGGATTCTTTTAAAATGTAGTTATAGTAAGTGCAACCATACACATATCAGCAAATTCAGGTTCTCCATTTGAAGCATTACATATTTTATTAAGTTTACTGTTTCAACATACAAACTTGAATGTGTTGTAGGAATTTGCTGTTCAACAGCGTCAGCCATAGCATCAAGGAGGGAAGAGGTTCATTATCCTGTGCTATAGCCTACTGTTATGCCTTGGCAAGAAAGAAGAAAGGAACATGCCTCAACACGTACTTGTAGGAGGACCAGATTTGATTACTGTATTTTTTGGCTAAGTGTGATCTTGGCTCTCGCTGTTATTTTTTCTTCGTTGACAAGTTTTTAAATAAAACACGATGATTTCTAGCAGTATTGAGTTTTTTTTCTTGTGTTTCATTGAAAGTCCGATTTCTCCTTTCCCCTTCACAGCATGTCATAGAATTTACTGTATTAGTGTGCGATGAATTTTTTGATGTACTTACTGTATTTCACCCTGCAAAATTGGTGAACTGGATATATTTTAAAGGGAATATGAAATGAACTACTGTATACAAATTTAGTAATATCCAATTATTTTTCTGAAATTTCAGTCTCCTAATGAATTTGGTACTAATTACACTAACAATTTTAGTGTGATGATCTGGTTACACCACCTGTTTCCTTAGCATTCTCTCTTAACATTTTACTGTCATTGCTAACAGTATCAAGCATTTTCAGATATGAATATCCTCCCTTCCCCGTACTTTTCCTTTGCAGTTTATTCTAATAACTAATTGGTTATAGGCCTAATTGGGCCTACTGTGTTTTATTGGAAAGTACCATTTTTTTAAGCTGAGTAAAAACATGCTGCAGGCCTTGTAGTAGCCTAATTCTTGTCATCAATGCAATATGCTCCAATTACAACTGAAAGAAATTTAAACATGTATATTATTGATGAGGTTATGTCCTAAATGCTGTGATTGTTCATTTTAAAGTTCTGGAATTCAAAATTCACAATTTCCCACTCTGGTATAATTTGTATTAATTTTTCTGTTATTGGTGTTTTGAATGTGATTTATTTCTTGTAGATCATATTATTATCTCCACACCTAAAAACGTGCTATACGTTTTGGGAAGATTGTGATTTTCGGAACATTGAAGTGGGCAGAGCATTTAGGACGAGAATATTTAGCGGAACGAGGTTAAGGTGTGGGGTAGGCTACCCGCACGGCCGTGCTACACGTCAACTAGTACCGCGGCCAAACACTATACAGCGCTGAAGTCTTAGGTGCCAAGAATTAGCATGGCTGTCGGCCATCTGTAGTAAGGTAATCTGTGGACGGAACTACGGCAAGACTTCTTCAGGCCGAAGAAACTTGAGTGGTTTGTTTACTGTTGTAAAGGCAATCAGGAAATTGGAGTTGTCCCTACTACACACTTTGATGCATTTCAATTAACAGAGAAAGTCAAGTCAGAAACGTGCTTGATGCACACAAACAACATGCAATGTAGTGGAGAGTGGTACAATAATTTTCTGCTCTGGACACACAATTAACATTATGACAACAATGCAAACGCAATTGGCCCTATGCGTTAGTAGTTGTCGCTCAATAATAATAATAATAATAATAATAATCATCATCATCATCATATACTGTATATAAAACGCAGAGCTGTACTGTATGTTCCACAAAACTCAAGCTCTTAAACCAAAGGGAGTTAGAGGATGTGGTTTGTGCCAAAATATTCCAAATCGTCTCAATAGTACAGGAAAAATCTCACATTTCTTAAAATGTCAACGGAAGTATATTTACTTGTTTATAAAGACGAGAGTTTGTACCATAGTTTTACCGCTACACCAGTCTATCTGATACAGTACTGTACAGTATTTACTTAATTTCAATCTGCCCATATATTAGGCTATTGCTTGCAAAGGGGGACATTTCTTTTACTTGTCCGCAACTAAGATGTATCTGGTCGTTATGTAGTCCCTAATTTCATGTACTTCTGGCAATGTTCTGTTCTTATCACGGTCCTTCTCTGCAGCCCTCGTGACCCGCGATCTCCTCTCTTATTGTCTCTCAGTTCCGTGCATCTCAACACACGATTATGTGTAATGCGCGGGCTATCTTACACTTGTGCTACAGTTGCGTGTCTCCTCTTTGTTTTTACAACTTCACATTTTTAACTTATTTAACTGCTGTATTCACTTGACTGCCTTACAATATTTCCTTGTTCTCCCCAGTCGGGTTGTCGCATGCTTCCGCCGCGAATGATTGATCGTAAGTGGATGATAAGTGGGGTGCCTTTCTCCTGAAAATAGTTCGTTGCACATCGACATCTTGAACTATCTTGCTTAATTTCACTGGCAGGTTCCGTTCTTGACACCTTTGAGTGTAGAAAACTATCCTGATTCCAATTATATGTACATTTTCAGGATCCAATCAAACATTAATTAAATAATTATTGTGCATCATTTTTCTCATCTTGTCTACCTAGGGGATTCACCCTAGTACTCCTCGCTGAATGCGTGACTTGGGGCGGAGGAGTATGAATTCTTGCGTTACCCTTTCATGAATTGATTGCCGGCGGTCGAGATGGGAACTATTCTTTGTTTACGTGTTTCACACGTCAGCCTGCTTCGTTGACAGGTACAGTTTGTGCAAGTAGGATATGACTCAGCTCCAGTAGCCACAGTCACCGTTTAAATGTCCGTGGTTACATGAGCTCCTGTGACGCGCAATGCTGCTTGACTTATGTGCAGAATGCACTCTGTCATCGCTGTGGTCATCGCTGTGTTCCCCGCTTGCTCCGCGGGGCAGCAGCAACATTAAACAACAAACACTGCACAGCCATGCTCAGCGGCAATCAAATCTTAAATGGGTAAATAACTTTGGAATTTAATTGATTTAACATTCATCCGTAATTTGATTGTGGCCTAATTATGTGCACGTTTTTCTCTAATAGTATTGAATTTCTTAATTAATTTCAACTAATTTTTGGCAGAGATATTAATAAAAAGAAGCATGGCCTTCTCTATCTACCGCGCCCTCCCGTCTATCTCTCGTCGTCTTAAAAAACAAGGGCATTGTGTCACGGTTGTGAGGGTGGTTCCCACAACTTTCTGTCTGCAATGAAAGTCCCTGTTATTGCGCGCCTGGCGCCAGGACCCGCTCTCCGTCTGACTTGCTTCCCGTGTCAATTTTGCGAGGCTTGTCTATATACTTTTGTATCCTTCATAATATTACATTAATTATGCTATTTAATTGCATTTATATAGCCCTGCACCAAGTCCAAAAGGGCTCAGTAATGGGGTTTATTGTATTTAGTCTTTGGTATTTATTTTCGTTGACCTTGTTGTTTTATAAGACATCCAAAGAGCAGAGATAGATACAGTTTTTACGAAAATTGCTCATTAATTTCTCGCCCACTGCCAGGTCTTACGGAACTAGTAAAATTGCTCTGTTGAGGCTCGTTCAATATTCCAGAGGTTGCCTATTACTCCAAATGCAACCAGATGGAGCAAAGTGTCCGGTCCTTGGCAAAGTCCTGAGTTGAAGGCACTCATAAGAGGTGTGCATCTTCAGTGAATAATTGAAAGTTAATTGTAACGGCTGGCTTAATACTAACTTGCAAGTTATCCCGGTTAAAAGGAGAGGAAACGAAGAAGCCATTGCCATGCTTAAGATGGAAGCGCTTTTCACACAAGACATGGTCGGGGCTTTTGGGGCAGCATATTTGGAACTCAAAACAGGAGAATGTAGTGATGATGAAGAATTTTCTTACCTCTCAGTTCTAGAACCATTAAATTTATTTTACATTGCGTACTGGCTAGCATTCTTGGCTGTCACCGTGGAGGTCCGGGTTTGATTCCCGGCTCTGCCAAGAAATTCAATTGTGGTCTGAGGGCTGGAACGGGGTACACTCAGCCTCGCGAGGCCAAACTGAGAAGCGGTGGATTCGATTCCCACCTCTACCATCCTGGAAGTGGTTTTCAGTGGTTTCTCACTTCTCACTTCTACTCCAGGCAAATCTTGGGTGGATTCCTAATTTAAGGCCACAGCCACGTCATTCCCAATCCTTGCCTGAATCAAGTAGTCTACACGCAGTATTACAGACACCACAACAACACAGGTTATCAGACAAACTTCCTTATACACGGGGCTAAACGACCATCAAATGAAACAACAACATGATTGAGGAAGTGATTTCGTCCTTCAGTTTTGCACACCCCAGCGTAAGAAAGAAATGAAAATCCACAGCCTGCTTCCAGTCTCCGACCGGGTCAGGAATGGAATTAATGAAGCCCCCATCTAGCGGCGAGGATATGAACTGTGCCGGCTGCCGAGGCCTGACGCACTCCTCTGGGGCAATGTTTAAATGAATGACAGATGAAATGAAATGATAGTGGAGAGTGTTGCTGGAATGAAATTTTGACAGGGAAAACCGGAGTACCCGGAGAAAAACCTGTCTGCCTCCGTTTTGTCCAGCACAGATCTCACATGGAGTGACCGGGATTTGAACCACGGGCCCAGCGGTGAGAGGCCGGCGTGCTTCCGCCTAAGCCACGGAGGCTTTACCCCAGCGTAAGCTAATGTTAATATGTGCGATTTTCGAATCAAGACATACGTATATATCTATTTATAGGTACTGTATAATCAGCTTGGTTTTTAAAATATATCCTAAACAGTCTTCGTATTCAGGAAGATACTGTTGTATTAGTTCCACTTCTCAACGTTTTGCAATACGTTGTATTACATTTGTATGTTGATTGCCTGAGGAATCTATTCATAAAAATATTTCAAATTTATGCAGACTACTAGAGGATCGATGTGTAGCTCCCCCTTTCATGCATGTGTGGTCGTTCGACTCCGATTAAAAGGGCGCAGTATATCACATGCAATTACAGAACGGCACGTCTCCTATATTCATGGCTCAGAAGTTTATGAGGCGAGGAGTCCAAACATTCACTCGACTCACTCCTGTTACACGGAACGCTTCTTTTAAAATAAAATAGCATCCGGTGACTGCAGTGGTTTTTCAGATTCTTTTGCATGGTAAAGAGATCCATGCTGAAAATAGTTGTAGCTCATTAGAGTTCGTTCCGTGAAGTCTGGCGAGGAGAAGTACCAGCAAGAGTATTCAGCAGCTGATGCAGCTTCGGGAATCTGGAACAAAACCCTCATATCCTGAGTCATCGCAACTATGTTACTTACACTGAATGATTGATTTCATGTCAGAAAAGATTAACCTCCAGAGGTAATTGACAATTCATTTAGGGACAGATGACCTCGCTGATTCACCACCACCACCACCACCACCATTTTACGGGATTTAAATATATGGTCACCAGCCCCGGATATTTGAGTGTTTGTTGAACTAGTTTGATAACCTGTAATCCAACAGCAACTACCGTATAATAGTGTGTGTGTCTGTAATGTAATTGTTAGATGTAATTGTTAGGGTCTAGTATTGGAGTAGATGCCTCGGGACTTGACATCCCGGCTGGAGGGAGTGTAGAAAGACCCGTGGGAAAATCACACTCTGGATGGCTGTTCTAAATCCTGGGATTCAAATTTTCGAACTCTGGGCTTCTCCCTTGCAATCGTGGTGCGTGACTTCCAGCCCTCGGCTAATCTGTTGGAAAAAAACCATAGGTTTAAAGAGAGTGTTGCCCATTTAGAAAAGTGTACAAACCGAGAAATTTGTCTGTCTGTTAGGTAGTCAGCCCGAAGGCTGGTTGGATCCTCAAATAGTACCGCCATTAGGTTATGTGGGTAGATACCCACAAAAACCCCAGGCAGCGCTATATTGAGGCGTACTAGGCAAGATGAGGAGTGAGGTAGTTTGCCATTGCTTTCCTCACTGAGTCAGAACAGCGGTACTAACCCTATGAGTAGAACCTTTCACAGCATCCACAGGCACTGACTGTGCCCTGAAGGTCATTACTAAGCACCACCCATACCTCAGTAGCTTCCATTATAATCACAGCCATGAGTGAGACTGAGACATCGGTGAAAAGCCACATTTTACTCTAGCCTGTGCCAACAGACAAATGCAAATGTACTGCATTCATCAAGAGATGGCAAACAATCAAAGGTATTGACGTATGCTGATGTTGTTTCATTTAGGGGCTTGGACATCGTGGTCACCCTGGCCCATGCATTAGTATGATAACCTATATTATTGTGGTGTCTGTAGTAGTCTGTATTTGTACATGCGTCTAGGATTGGGAAGGAGACGACTGTGGCCTTACGTTAGGACCATCCCATCATTTACCTGGAGTATAAGTGTGAAACCACGTAAAAAGTACTCCTAGGATATATGAAAAGGGCATCGAACCCTCCTCACCGCAATTTTGCCTCACGGAGCTGAATGCATCCCATTCGAAACCTCAGTCCAGAATTAAATTCAATGGCAGAGCCGGGAACGGAACCCGGACCTTAAGGGTGACAGCCAAATCCACATGATGGTCTATTGTGGTAGAGAATGAATAATTTACAACTACTGTTTGTTTCAATTGTCACTGTGTGTGAAAGCTTGAGTGTCTAGTTACTGTAAACATTGCAATCCAGGGTTTCTTAAGTTATGGGTATCATAATGATAATAAAAATAACCTCTGGCACTACAGCCCGTGAAGGGCCTTGGCCTACCAAGCAACCGCTGCCCAGCCATATGGCCGGCAGATATTGGGGTGACGCATGGTCAGCGCATCTGGCCCCTCGGCCGTTAATCGTGGTTTTCGTGACCGGGGCGCTGCCTCACTCTCAGACAGCTACTCAATTGTCCTCACGAGGCTGAGTGCACCCCGTTATAGCCCTCACATCAGTTTCTAAAATCCCTGACGTAGCTGGGAATCGAACCCGGGGCCTCCGGGTGAGAGGGAGACGCGCTAACCCAACATCACGAGGCCGGCTATAATACCCCACTACTAATAATAATAACAATAATAGTAATTATATAAATAATAATAATAATAACAATAATAATAGTAATAATAAAAAACTTACGAGCCTTACAGTAGTCGCATATGATGTGTAACATCTGACATAGAAGAAACCTCACGTGAAATTGTGAAATTGTTGATTTTATACTATTATTGGCACAAATATTAATCTATTGTAAAAGGGAGTTAGCCCAGGCATTTTAGGATTTAAGGTTGAAAAAAAAAAATCATGTAAAGCTAATTTTCTCAGAATTTGACAATTCCAACATGGGGAACAACATACTAAAATTCTCCAAGCTTCCGATGCCGGCTTCCTTGTTTTTCAGGCCTGGAAACCTGGAATCCCAGGATATTCCTGGAGAGCCCGTAAAAACCAACTCGTTTATCCAAAATTGACAAACTATGGTATCAAATGAAAGAGGAGAACATGCAGATTCTGAAAAATGTAAAAAAGCAACATTCGGTCACTTCCGGTCGATAAAAAACAAACAAACGCGCGAAATTGAAATTTTTAATTTCTTTTTCAATCAACGCGGTTTTACGTGACCAAACCATGGGATTAAAGAAAAATAAGCTGAACAGAACGAAAGAGGATGTTTTTAGCTTTCCAGAAGTGTCTTTTATTTGTTCGTACGTCTAATAGTGAACGAGCTACAGTCGGATTAAGTTGAACGCCACGTTGAGTTGGTTATGCGACGCCCATGTAAAAACCATAAAACGACGCAAGATATGCTAAATGAATAACAAAGACCGACAAAAGAACACACACACATGTACAGTTGATAACATGCGTTTTAATGAACATTTGGTTTGTTGTTTTAACAGCGACAATTATAAAAAACAAAACAAAAACATTTGTGAAGTTAAAAACATATTTGGTGCAATAATGTACATGTAGGATCGACTAATGTCCTGCATCGGTGTCTATGGCTGGCACGGCCTTCTTGGACGACACACTGAAATAATTGCTTGCCCAATGGCTTTTTTCTTGGCAGATTTAACGGTTGCGCCCTCTTACTTGGTCGTGATGATCCGATCAAGAAACAGAGCTAGAGTATTCGGTAGAACGTCGGCATCTAACGACTGCTCTTCCGCGGACGGATATTCCTCCAGATTATATGCACGCGTCCGAATATCTTCTTTTATAATTTGATTCGCCGACATTCATCGGCCTCGGACTTCCCACGTTCCTCGTACCATTTGTCGTGCAAGATGTTTTCTGCCGTTTCTTTCATATTTACAATGCAGTTTCGATCTGTCAGCTCGGTGATGAAGATTCGCTGTCCATAGTGGCCAAGTAGTTTTCTTTTCTTTGAGATAATTTTGCGCGTATGGGCCACATTCCATTTCTTTACATACTTTCTCAAGGTAGTCATGAAGATCACCAAGCGCGAACTGGCGATCTTCATTGGTCTCCAAGAACGTACAGAGCTTTTCAAAGTCGTCGTGTTCTTCGGGGTCCGCAGGACGGCCACGGCCAGACTTGACGCTGCTACCATCACCCTCCAGATACAAATCGGAGATGACATTCTCGATGATATTTGGAATCGGCAGCAACAAGGTCTATTATGCTGTCCACACGAGCACATACAGTACGACCCCATTCATCGCCACGTTCGATTGCTCGGAGTCGGAAGCCTGTAATAACCGGAATCGTTCGGATCTCATGGATAATACGTCTGTACTTAACTTCCTTTTTCGGCGAGTCCTCTTTACCAAAGAACAGACAAACTTCTTTTATGGTGAAAGGGTCCTCATTGGATAGTTCTCGTGCGGGCCTTTTATCGAACCAGGCCGCGTGTGAGCGATCCTAAAAATAAAATAAGTAAAATTAGATAAATATTTACCTGGTTCTACTTCGAGAAAGTGGACCCTCAGTTAGATCTAAATAACCAACTCTGAAGCAGAAGGTACGTCCGTTGAATTTTATAGTATATAGAATACAAAACACATCCTTACCTGCAATGAAGGTGAACTTTCAGAAATTCCGGTGAGGCAAAAGTATCCACCAAGTCATCATTTCGCTTCAAGCTTGCGATTTTTAAACTTTCAAGGCCTTTCTTTTTCACTAAACTTACAACACCATCATTTAAAGGTTCTTTACATAATACGCAGTTCCACATTTTCACACAACCTCCTTCATTGTACTTTTATAGTAGGCCTATATCGCAACGTACCACAATAAACGTTAAACTCAACAACACAATAGCAATAACAAGCCTTCCCTTGCACAGCGTAAGCCGCAGCCCAGGAACAGCAACGAGAATTCGACCCAACAATGTACACGACGCGACGGCGCTACCAACTTAATTTGACGTTCAAATTATTCTGGCTGTAGTTCGTACACTTTTAGACGTATAAACAAACAAAAGACACTTCTGGAAACCTAAAAACATGCTCTTTCGTTTTATTTAGCTTATTTTCCTTTAACATCATGTTTTGGTCACTTACAAGCGCGTTGATTGAAAAAAAGATTAAAAATATTGAATTTTGCGCGTTCTTTTGTTTTTATTCGACAGGAAGTGACCGAATGTTGTTTTTCTTACGTCTTTTAGAACCTGCATGTTTTCCTCTTTTATTTGATACCATACTTTGTCAATTTTGGATAAACGATTCGGTTTTTGCGGGCGCTCCAGGAATGGTATTACGGCTGTGAGTTTGTTTTGTCGCTCGCCGCATGAGTCACAGCTCCCCCGGGCTGTGTGTGCTCTGCCTCAGTGTATTACGTGTGCGTTACGCAACGGACTGCGAAGTGAAAGGGATGGTCCAGAATATTCGTGACCCAGCCAGTGAAGGAAATGTCGAGAAGCCGTGTGTCCTGGACGATTATAGAATTCATTGAGTCACCAGCCTGCTATATAAGCGGCTTCAACAGTGAGGGGACCGAGTTTTCTGTGGGTGTGTGTTTTACGAGCTAGTGCGAGCGTCTTTCCTGAGCGACAGAAATGTGGTGACGAATTGCCGTTCGAGTTACGAAATCCAGTTACATTGTTTCCCCCAGCTTGTGGACAGCGAAATAGCGTGTAGCGGAATATCGTAAGTAACTGTAGTTGGTGTACATGAGGAAGAGGTGCAGGTAGCTTCTGTCAAGGCCACCGGACTCATTAAGACGGTTTTACTTCTGTGGTTTGTTGAGAAGTGAAAGGGGCAAGAGCGCTCAAGGAAGAGACTAGAGGAAACTGGAGTAAGGTTCTAATTGCTTGTATTTGCTGTTGAGTGGTGTATCTTTCCTGCAAGCAATAAAGCTAACTTCTCTTTAAAGCAGTAATTGGTGTTGTGCTTTCTACCCTCCGTAATCCAGTTAACGGAATTGCCACTAGGGGGTGGCACGTAACAATATCCTGAAATTCCAGGTTTCCAGGCCTGGAAAACAAGGAAGTCGGTATCGGAAGCTTGGAGAATTTTAGTATGTTGTTCCCCAGGGTCAAATTAACAAATTCTGATAAAATTAGATCTACAGGATTTTTTTTCTAGGTTTTGACGATTTTTAGACTAAAATGCCTGGGCTAAGTGTTTTACAGATATTGTAGTTTATAATACGGAACTCATTTTATTAGATGATTTGTAGCTTCCGCCAGCACTAGCCTAAATAAAGAATACGATATGGATCAACTAGATTAATAGACGCGACACCGCTCATAACCTTAAATTCCTTATAAACAGGTCCTCTTGATTTACAGACCAACACGTAATTTCATATGGATTCTGATAAAATGAGTCATATTGATATGATAAATATCGTTTAAAATGATAATCTGGTAGCAAAAATATCAACCCCGTCCGGGATTCGAACCCAAGATCTCTAGATTCACAGTCATAAGCACTAACCCCACGGAAATTTCGACTACGCAAATTTTGTGCACAAGATGGTGACTTATTTCCACGTTCCAATAATACTGCATTACGGAATTAAGTTTCATTTATATTTTGCTTGTTTCGATAATGTTCCTGCGTGAAATTGAGTTCAAAATGCCTTATGAATAGGCCCTCTTGTGAGTAATGGGAATGTATTCAGTAATAGTTCATGAAGGCTTGCTCAATTCTCGTATAACCACAACGATTATATTATATTGATGACTGCATTACCGTTATGTGGGTTTATATTTGAATAGCCATTGTGCAGAAACATAATACCGGCAATGCCGACTACTTACAATGGTTGATATTAAGGCATTTTACCATTTAAATACTGATACGAAGACGTCGAACATGTACCATGTCATTTGTTTCAATCACTTGACACCAGAGTTCGCATGAGCGTTTTCCGTTCAGTATGTCATAATTATACATTCCACATGGCCGAGAGCACCTCTTGGTATCATTGTTTCTCGTACCACTGCCAGCTGGGTCTTACCCTTGCCCGCTTGATTGATCTATCGAGCGGGCAGTGCATACTTCCGTTTTCCACCACTGCCAGCTAGTACACTTCGGATCGATCGAGCGGGCAGTGCATACTTCCGTTTTCCACCACTGCCAGCTAGTACACTTCCGTTCGATTGATCGAGCGGGCAGTGCATACTTCCGTTTCCCACCACTGCCAGCTAGTACACTTCCGTTCGATCGATCGAGCGGGCAGTGCATACTTCCGTTCGATCCACCACTGCCAGCTCAATCGTTCCGATCCACTTCCGTCCCCAATTTTCAAAATCACTCCCACAAAACTATCCAGCAACCGAGTGGAAAGATGTTACACATCAATAATAATCGTATATATTAAAATAACTTGAAGGAATTTCACGTTTTACTAAACCTGGAATATCTTTGTTGAGTTTGGGACACGACTCAGGTCACCCCGACTTATTTGATTCTGTTATGTGTGTATTGTGGTACATCTTTATTCCATATCATCCCCCTAACACTCTTGAAAAATCCATCTGCGCACCTTCCCCTTTCATTTATTTCCATCCTATTGCCTCCCTTTTCTTCAATTATGCTTCCCAAGTACTTGAAGCAATCTACTTTCTGCAACTGCTGTCCTCCAGTGGAGATGAAGTTCCAGAGGAGTACGGTAGGAGTAACAAGAATGGACAGAGTAAGGAATGCGAGAGTCAGAGAGATGGTAAGAGAGGAACCATTGCAAAATAGAATTGAGCGATCTAGGCTACAATGGTAAGGACATGTGAGGAGGATGCCAGAGGAGAGGATACCGAAGAAGAAGTTTGGAATGGAAATGAAGGGAAGGAGGCCTAGAGGAAGACCAAGGGACAGATGGACAAAAGGAGTTAAGAAGAGTGTGGAGGAAAGAGGAGTGTGCTGGGACACAGTGAAAGACGAGAGATGGTGGATGGACAGGAAACGATAGAGAGGCTTATGTTCCAAGCAGAGCTGACCAGCCAGCGGTCGGAAACTGCTCAAGATGAAGATGTGTGTATTGAAATAATTGAGAATATTCATTTCCGGGCGAGCTGAGTAATGAAAGTTAGCGAAGTTACGCTTTCGACCGCCCAGGTGGTACCCAACACCCCAGTGATGGAAGGTCCTAGGAATGGCTTACTATCTCCTGATTCCAACCAACCTTAACCTAAGGATGTATAATACTGTATTATAGCAGCACAGCTAATATACTAGACTAGTAGACAGATTTTGTTCCAAATTATCAAAGGGAAATGCTCGACGGTATTAGGTACCGAACCTCAAGCTTATACTGTACATGCTATCAAGTTACGATATATGGAAACCATTTTATCGTGTAATGGTGGTCTAGCAGTCGTGGCTGAGTGGTGCAATGATGTAGTCGCATTGGAAAAGTGTGCGAGTGTCAGTGGTGGAGTGAAATCTTATTAATCATAAGCTACTGCAGTTTAAATCTCAGTGTCCTCAGTTCCCTCTGGGCAAGCTGAGTAATGAAAGTTAGCGAAGTTACGCTTTCGACCGCCAGGTGGTAACCAACGCCCCAGTGATGGAAGGTCCTAGGAATGGCTGACTATCTCAGCTAGTTATAAGAGTGTACTGAGTTCGTTTTTGTTCCATTAAGAAAATCCTTATTTACGTTGGGTAAACTCTCGACAAAACAAGACAACTAGGGAAATCCGCAGATAATCATGTCAGCATGCCAGAGGAAAAACACAGTACGATGTTTGTGAGACACACAGAACTCCCGGCCTCCACCAGGGAAAATACACTGATGGATCGGTGATACCTTCCGGTTGACTGTCGACCAAGTAGAAGCCATCCAATTAAATGCCTATGAGAGAACTATGTATATTAAGGCAATCAGCATCTCTCTTATCAGGAGTTGTTAAATAATTTTGAAGCCCCCGTTCAACTCCGGTATGACTCCGGAGAAATGACACATATTAATCTCTCCATGGCTGACTCAAATTTAAAAATCCGTCTTGTCAAAATATGTCTCAGTGAGCGTCGGCTGCAAAATCAATGGTCTTCCTTGTATCAGTTCCCTGATGATATGGAATCCATGCTGTCACTATGGCAATAAAACACGCTATCCCCTCTACTGATAATTTGGTGACCACCCTCATATACTGGAGGCAGAAACAGACGTGTCAAATTTGTAAAGAAAACACAAATCTCCATGCCAATTACCCGAAAAGAATAATTCCCATAGGAACTATTCCTAAACATCCAAGCAGTGCCCAATAATCCGATGCAGTTGCCCACATTACTCAACAGGTTAGCATGCTCAATGATCAGTCCGCCGGGACACCAGCTGATATATCCCCTCGCAAACAACACAATGTAAACATACCTTGCAATGGACAGGAAAACGACCCACCGAGCTTATTTTCGGAGCCAATCTTCCCCGGTGTCTCATCAGTGGATCACATACCTGCCCAGCTGACAATACAAAGAGAGCCAGTTGTTTTGTCTTCCATGCCTCCGAGTAGTGATATAACTAAAGACTTTCTGCAACAGGCTGATCCGAGGTCTGAGATCGCGCTTAAGAAAATACAAACGAACCCCTCGACCACTGTACCAGCTCCAAAAAGCAAACCGGTTCCACACACGATAACACATTTATAAAGAAGAAACGCAACGTTCTGTCCACATCGCCTCGGGATCCACGAACACTCTTACACGCTGACAGCCAGACCATGGATGATAACACAAAGTGGGACATGCCTCACCCAAATCTGAGCTAGTGAAGCAGTATATTACTCGAGCCTTACTATGTTTTTTTTTTCAAGGTACAAACTTCACTATGTAGTATATCACATTATTTATTAACCTATAAATGCCGGATTTTCTCACTGTGGCCACCGTGAATGACAATGCAATAGAATGCACCCAGAAATATCAACTCTCGGAGAGATTCATTCGAGACGCGGACATTGACATTGCTTTCATTCAAGAAGTTGCTCCTTAAAGTTTCAACACAACCCATTTCATAATATTATAATCAATACATCAATACCGGTAATCCCCATAGGGGGACTGGTTTCCTCATAAGAAATGATATACCACTCGAAGGTGTGTCACACATCAGGAAAAATAATACCTGGACACAAATAATACGATCCTGATTAATGTACCGTAGATGCACCTTTAGGGTCTAACAGACGTGCTGAACGAAAAGCTTGTTTTCATGCCGGAGACTTTAATTGTATTCAACGACTAGAAGATTCCGTTTGTCAACACCAAGGTGTAAACCTGGCTCTAAGGTCCCTCATAATCTCCTTACACGTCATTGATGCTGTGGACAGCTTAAAGGCACCCCTGCTACAGTGCATCTGTATAAGTCACAGTTCCTCATCACGAATAGACCACGCATATTTTTCTAAAACACTTATCCAGTCCAGACGATATGAAGTGACACCTGCCAGTTTCACTATCCATATTGCAGTCTTATGAACGATTATTTATCCCCATACATCGTTTCACATAAGAAAAGGCTATTGTAAAATGAATTGATCGCTGTTAAATGAGGAGGAGTGTCAAGGAATCTTCCGACAACACTGGGACGATTGTTCCAACAAAAGTATAAATTTCGTGACTGTGCAGACTGGTGGGATATTTTAGTGAAACCAGGAATCAGACGTGTATTTTAGAGCATATCCTATCAGAGAGGTCACGGACGACAGAATACAGTTGAATTTTTCTACAGAGTTCTCCACCAGCTACAGCAGAGAGACGATGCTGGTGAGCGTAACTCTGATCAGATTCGGGAAGTTAAAACCAAGTTCCTATCAGTACAACAACGAACGCTAGATCATACACATGTGGCTTTAAAAGATCATACAATTCTTCCTGACGAATTTTCAAGTGTATACCATATAGCCAAGGACAAACGTGAGAGGCAACGTAAATATATACACTGGCTTCGCACAAGTAACGGACGTGAGGTCACCTCCTCAGAAGCTATATGTAGCAATTTGTTTTATTTTAAAATCAACGTTAATAGGCTAAGGATCCGATTTATCCACAACAAGTGACTCTGCAACACCTACCTTTCTCCTGACAACAAAATGTTGCTCAGCGTGAAAATAACGGATGAAGAGATTTACTCTGTGGTTAAACACCGCCCAAATAACCATCCACCTGGCACTAATGGGCGGCGATATGAAATTTATAAACAATCTTGGTCTATCATTGGCTTAGAATTTTCTTAAATCTTGTGTACAATTCTCAAACATCGTGCTCTTTGTAAATCACGTCATCACTTATACCATAAAGCTCATTCCTATGGAAGTTGGTGACTTCCAACCAGTAACTATGCTATGCAGTGATTGTAATGTCTTGACCAGAGTACTTTCATGCTGCGTGAAGACTGTTCTACATGATATTATTGGCAACGAACAATGTTGTAATATATCTGTACAATGTGTGTTAACGAATTTAGCGATACTACGGGACCTACACATAAAAGCCGAAGCTCTTCCCATTGAGGCAATGAGTATACTGACGTTAGATCTTGATAAAGCATTCGACCGCATCAGCCATGAATATTTCTACATGGTATTGAAGCACTTCAATTTTTTGCTATAATTATTATCGATTACATTCTTATGATTAACTGTAATTTCCCATCCAGAGTGCTCGTAAACTTCTTTATTTCCCATCTGATTCATATTGAAAGATCAGTCAGGCAAGGGCCCTCTTTCTTTTTGTCATCGGACTTAACCGTTGATACGGACTACCCAGGCGAAGCTACAGGTTTACAAACTGACCACACATTTTTTCTGTATGTGTGCCTATACTGATGACGCATCAATATTGATCCGCAGGAATGAAGACATAACTGACATTGATAAGGTTATTCAGCTCAACCACGCCGCATCTGGAGCAAAATCGAACCCCAAGAAAACTGCCTTGATTAAGCTCAGTAGTAAATCAGTGCTCACTCAGCAGGCCTGGTTCCGAATCGATAATGAGGCGAACATTCTTGACATTACCTGGAAATACTCACGTCCGGACACAGTGCAATCAAACTGGAGTACCGTAATTGCCAAAGTTGGGGAGTGATTATAAAATTTTGTTCAAAGAAACCTAAATGTAGCACAAGGGTTAATCGTTCTTAATATGTATGAACTCTCTCAAATTTGGTATAGAGCCCAAATGTTCCCACTTCCCAAAATACTTGAAAGCCAACTGTCAAAATAGGTAGGTTAGTTTATATTGATATACCTGTATATGGATATTTATTTCGAGTTCAACCAGAAGAATTTTATCTCCCATCCCAGCAGGGCAGATTAGGGATAACAGCACATGGAATGAAATGCCATGCACTCCTCTGGATGAATGACATCCACATTCTTTCACAAAATGACACTCTTAAGAATGAGCTGTAGAAAGATGTTCGGAACACAGCCAACGGTTGTGACAGATCCTTGATGAAGATATTTAGAAACCATCAGCAAGTTGTTAATGATATCGCGTCAGGAGATGGCAGTCCAACACGCTGTGACGGGGTGCGGGGGGTCTTGCAGTACGCATGCGCGGACCTCATATTCCAAACTTAAATATATCGGCTTCGCGCATGCCAATCGCTGTTATTGCAGCACACGACACGCAGCCAGTGAAAGAAGGAATGTGCTGAGTGAGTTTAACAAGTAGTGACTAACTTAATGTTTTTGGAATGCGCGTTACGCAGTGAGCGGGAAGATATCTGCAGTTCAAACCCAACTGCCAACTCCTGGCGCGATATCAGTAGTCAACTGCCTTCATGGACAATTCCAACGACTAAGAGTGTTACGGCAATCAGTAGAATACAAATCACGCATCGAAACCACAGTGCTCTACGCCCATTGGCCTGCAGTCTTGAAGAATTTTGGTTCTATGAAAATTTCGTCTCACGTCCACTCGCAGGTCCTTATGTAGGGGCAGGTAATCTCGCCGTTCCACCCCTTAAAAACTCGAATAACTAACCAACAGCTCTTTATTTACCTCATACCAATGGCTTTCCGGAGATATAACATACATCTTGGAACTTTCCCAAGGTGTGCAATATGTGGTCAAACGGATACTTCGATTCACAACATACACGCGCATTGCCTCCACATGGATGTGGTGTAGGCGGCAGGTATGCCACGTACCGTACTTAATTTTCCCCCGGGTGACATTGATGACAGAATTTTGATTCGTTTGTGGGTGGCCGCCTTCCCTCAAATTGAGCAGACAACCATAGTGTGGATAATTGGACAGTATATAACTTCTGTGTTGGATAATGATATGTACGTTTCTCTCTCTTGGTTTTCAAGTAATACCTGCTGAAAGAATGACGGAAGCTCAATGAAAGTGGAACTTTGTAGGACAAATATGGTCCTATTCAAGATTTATTATTATCATCATCATTATTAATCTTATCATTATGAACCTAAACCCATGCATTTACTTTAAAAACCATTCCTCTATTAATTAACTTTTTTTGTAGCTTGTGAATCGGTCAACACAATTGAGCCCAATGAATGGGCGGGGTACAAGATGCAAATGTATAAATACACTCCTCGAAAGAATTACATGTATTAGTTAATATTCACAATTAAATGGGGGCAATTATATGTTCGAAATACTGCAATAATTCTACTAGGTATTAATTCAGTCACAAATTGTGAATATTTACTAATACATGTGATATTTTTCCAGGAGTGTATTTATTAGTACATTATGCAACGAGCCTATAATGTCAATAATTAACACACGAGTATGTTTATAAAACGAGCGAAGCGAGTTTTATAATTTCCATACGAGTGTCTTAATTACCATTATAGGTGAGTTGCATACGACTGTTTATGTTCGACGATAATTATAACTATTTTATGTTCGAACTAAATATTCATAAATATCTGTCGAGATTTCTGCAGTTTTATGTACTGAACAGAGCGCATGGGATGCAGAGAATACCTTGTATTTGACCATGGCCTCCTCGATTACGGCACTATGACACTAGTCACGCAGTGAAATTTAATTAAGGAGGCCGTGGAACTCAGCACAGGTGCGATGCTATCCGTACCTAATTGGTCACACAACTGTTTCTTGAGCTCTGATTGGTAGGAGAAACTGTTTTATAATGAGGACTAATGTTATAATGACCCTCATTATGATACAGTTTTCTGATAATATTTTCATTTTGACATTGTGGAACTTAAATATTTGTATCTTGTACCCATCCCATTCATTGGGCACAATTGTGTTTACCCACTGAACAGTTAAAAAAGGTCAATTTGTGTAGGCAACACTGAAAAATAGAATGGCTTGATATCTCTACATAGCAGTGCACCCATGGGTCACACCCGTTATTAGCCTAGTTGACTTTAGGTCATGGCAACCAAAGGTTTAGATACTAAAACTACTATCCTCGGCGTATCCCAATTGATTGGGGTCGCCGGAGCCAACCCGGCTCATTTTGGTTTTAGCTGGGGATTTAAGACCGGATGCCCTTCCTGACGCCACGTGATTTTTCGAGTGACAATTCCACCCAGTTGTCACCGGGATTCGATATCCCGCCGTCCGGGTGAAGACGAGCATCTAATCCACTGCTCCATCGCGCTCCCCTTTGTGTGAAAGATATGGTGCCCCAAATATGACGGTGGGCAATGATATCTCTTACTTCACACATACAACATGTTGGAAAGAATAAGTTACCGTCAACAAGGTTGCTCTTCGTACCTTGCTGCGAAACTGGATTATCTGTTGGACATATTGCAATCATTCTATTAATTCAGTCACAAAATGTGGTGAGAATAATGGTTGAGGCTGAAGAAATAATAACACCATGGAGAATCACGTTTTTCCATAGCTGTCGGTCACATTGAACTTCAGTGGGATGAATAGATATCTACAACTTCCGACCACGCAGTAGAGAGTGATTGCTAGAGTGATTAAGTGATTTATTCAACTTCTACGGCAAGCCTCCGTGGCTTAGGCGGCAGCACGCCGGCCTCTCACCGCTGGGTCCGTGGTTCAAATCCCGGTCACTCCATGTGAGATCTGTGCTGGACAAAACGGAGGCAGACAGGTTTTTCTCCGGGAACTCCGGTTTTCCCTGTCAAAATTTCATTCCAGCAACACTCTCCACTATCATTTCATTTCATCTGTCATTCATTTAATCATTGCCCCAGAGGAGTGCGTCAGGCCTCGGCAGCCGGCACAGTTCATATCCTCGCCGCTAGATGGGGGCTTCATTCATTCCATTCCTGACCCGATCGGAGACTGGAAGCAGGCTGTGGATTTTCATTTTTCATTCAACTTCTACACCTTTGGATAGGTTAGTGCTAATAAGGGATATTTAATTCTTAAAATAGAGGATACGTCATCCTCACAGGCCAATAATAATAATAGTAAAAATAATAATGTTAATAATAATAACAACGATAGTAATAAAAATAATGGCATTTGACGCCCGTAAAGATCTGGTGCAGGTGTTCCTATGAAATCGTCACAAACAGCCTGTTTCCCAGCCAGAGGAATTAAAGTCCCACGATCCGTCCGGATCCACGGCTTGCGTCCTACCATCTTAATACGAAGCTGGGCCACGCCATTAATGGGAACGACGAAGCTCGTCCTCGAATCCGAATAAAGTAAACGCAATTGCATATCCACTCAAACTTAGTGAAAAGCTCCAGTTGGTATTGCTTGGATTCTGTTGTCATCAGTCACTTGTACGCGTGTATGTAATTTTTCTGGCAATCTGTGCTATTGAATTTACTACATTGTATGCACAAAAGTTATAATTTGGATCTATGATTTCTGAAGGTGCCCTGGGACTTGGGATAAGTTGCTGTTGTTGTTTCAATTGAGGAGCTTGGACATCGTGGTCTGATAAGCTGTGATGGTGTTTGTATTAATGCGTAGACCTATATTTGGAATTCAGTTGAGGATTGGGAAGGAGGCGGCCTTGGCAATAAGTTAGGAACAATCCCGGCATTTGCCTGGAGTAGAAGTGGGAAACCACAGATTGCCACTTTCAGAGTGGCCTTCTCAGTTTCGCCTTGCGAGACAGAGTGTACTCCGTTCCAGCCCTCAGACCAGAATTAAATTTCTTGGTAGAACCGGAAATCGAACCTGACCTCCGGGGTGACAGCGATGAACGCTAGCCCCTACAACAGTAAGGGGATATACTATAAGTTACAATCCAATCATCTGCTTGGAGTGAGTTTGGAACAAAATGGAAGTAAACATCACTCAGGGTGACTTCTATCAGTGTCGAAATTTGGAACGTGTAACTGAGGTTTGACAAATGAATTGGAACTTCATCTGAAAATAAGACAAAGGAAATTATTGTTGTTCGGTTCGTGATAGGAAAACAGGGAGCAATCCCAAAATCAGTTATTCAATTCTTCAAATCCATTGGAATCCATCCTCAGATTTACGCACTGAAAGAGTGGATACATATACTAAAGAATCGTCTTTATAATATCAACAACTGACATGAATATATACAGCATTTTATTCTTTGTAACACTTGACATACATCTAATCTGTAATATTCCTTACCTTGGTGGCTCTCCTCTGATCGATTTTGTATGTAGTTGGAAACCCGAACTGCTCGGGAAGTTAAGATAAATGAAATGTATGAGTTAACTGTTCGCCCTGTGGTAATCCTTTGTCACACACACCAGTGACTGTTGTAAGACACTCCTCAATTCATTTTGAATTGAAGTAAACATAGCATGAAAGGGTATCCGGAGTACCAAAAGGTAATAAACGATAAAAAAGTGATTGTGCCTGGGGTAGCAAATTGACAATCGCTGAGCCGTCCTTTATTACAGGAAATTTGGAGCATTACAAAGTGGACGGACAACAAGGCAAAGGATCCATGTCATGGTAAGCGTCCTTTGTACACACACTTATATTTACTCTGTGACCAGTAAAGCGTAGCAAAGCAAACTAAAACACAGAACCTTATTGAACTCTCGGCTCCCTGCTTTCAATAATGGAGCTCGGCTGTCTTCGCACCCGATCCCAACGCTATCCAACACAAAGCAATGAAAGTGGAGTTAAATTAGTTATTCATTTATTTAGGGCCTTTGTCATATAATAGCTCCGAGTATTTGGGTGTGTGTGGATTTTGTGTGATAACCTGTGCCATTGCGATGGTTGTAGTGGTGTGCGTATTTGTAATTAAGGCTAAGATTTGGAAGGAGGTGGCCATAGCCTTAAGTTGGGGACTATCTCAGCATTTGCCTGGAGAAGAAGTGGGAAACCACGGAAATCCACTTCTGGGACAGCTGAGGTGAGAATCAAACCCATCTTATCTCAGTTTCGCCTCACGAGTCTGAGTTTACACCGATCCAATCCTCAGACTAGAATTAATTTGATTGCTACAGCTGGGAATCTCACCCTGGGCCTCGGGTTCCGGAAACTCAATACGCACCCCAGACCAGAGAATGCGGCATGTCAAGTAAATCCTTTCGGGTTGTTACTTATGGGGGAGGAACTTATAGATTGTAATTTAAATTAATTTTGATAATATACATAGTGGAGAGAGACTTTCAATATAAAAACAGTCGGTCACTCAGGTCGTGCTGGTCTATTGGGAATAGGATCACTAGAATGAGCATATAATTTAAGTCTGTCAGAGATTACCGTACAACATACAATAACTGTGACACACACGCATGGACGACTAAAATGTCAATACTATTTAAACGCAATTCAAATAAAACAACATGTATTATTCTATTCTATACAATTAACATGAGCCGGACATGGCCTAAACCGTTAACATCAACGTAAGTTTAACCTTCAACCCCTTGACAATCTTATGATACTGTGCCCAATTCTAGGAATGGGTATTCCAAGATTCAGACACCTAGGTATCAAGGGAAAGGCTACAGCCGCTTTTGAAAGTTGAGATATTTGAATATCGCGCTCCTTTCCTTCTAGATTGAAATGGAAACTTTATGCAGCCAAAAAGATGTTAAGTGACGTGGCAAATAGTAGCAGAGGTCGAGACTATTTGGTGATTAAATACTTAGCCATGGAGTAGAGACATGATACTTGGATCAGATTACTGGCACGGCCAAATGAAAGAGGATGCACTTAGTCTCAAGTGAATCAGACCAGAGACACCGGAGATATGAGGATTTACAGATTTCAGCGTGATCCAGCGTGGAGCCGACCGTTTTGTATAAAAGCCGCTCGGCCCAAGCATAAGCAGCTCACTTCAAACCAAGCTCTTGTAGGACAAGGTGCTGCTGCTACGTCGAGCCAAGGCACATGGTTGCCGAATCTACGCAGAAGATATCTTTGAATTGTGATAGTCACAAAAATGCTACGATACGTGGGGAACGTAGTAAGTTTCCGGTAGAGGGAATCACTAAGGTGATTGTTATTTTCTACGGACATTGGTGAAACACTTTGTTTCTATATGGACATATGCTAGACTTTGTCTAGATATTATTCTGTCACAGTCCAGTAACAATAATTCAATACTTGGATATTTTAATCCAACTTGTCAGTTTCACAAATTGTAACTAAATAACCACTCAGATATTTCAGTATATTGAAGGCCAGTCTATCGCGGTGTTGTTCATTAGCCGACAAAGGGAAACTATATGTTGCTTCGCGCATGATAGATGGTGTGAAGCCATGCCCAGTGAACGATCTTCAGAACAGCCGTTGATTGTTTTAGACTATCAGTGTTTTCCTGTACTGAAAAGATTACCGTGAGTTATGTTACAACTGACGCTTATGAGAAGAGATCATTTGGATCTGACCCCATTTAAGCGAACTGCTATGGATTTAATTCAAGTCAATATTAAAATGGATCAGCAGTTACTTCAAACTTCAAGAAATATTTCCACTGTGTCGTGCTAGACAGATTGTGGGTATATAATGGCGGCCGATACAAGGATTAGACGTGCGTGTCCAATAGGGCATGTATCTGGATAAATCTGGTACAGACCAGGTTCACTACGCTTCAAGACCAACGAGAAATGTAAGCCACATTTGACTTTTATATTATGCCTAGCTAATTGGAACAAACTCATTTTCTGCAGATGACCAACACATTTATTTTTCTTCGTATTTAAATCTTGCATTGATTTACGCAAGACACATTAGGGTTATTCTGAGTATTTTCAGCACTCAGAACAGTTTAGGATCGATGACCGAGCATACCGAGCATTTATTTGAATGTTCTTTTTTTGAGAATCACGGTAATCAGCCGATATAACTGTAGAAGTTAATATTTATTTTTGTTGAGGAATGGATATTTTGTCCAGATTCGAAGAGTCGAACATGTGGTTTTTTCACATAAGGAAATAATAATTAAACATATTTAAGGAAATAATAACAATAATAATCCAATAATAATAATAATAATTTTCATAATTTTTCCAAATAATTATTGGATCTTACATTTTCTAATTATCACATTCGTTGAGAGAGAGCTTAAGGATTAGTTTAGTCATTCCTAGTTTGGAACAGGTGATTTTACGAAAGCTAGTGGATAGCGCAAGCCCGTATTCCACCAACATTATAGTTCTGGTTGAACAGTTAATATTTGCATTGAGCAAAGTATATTTTTCAGTTAACACGGAAAGGCATGAAACAGGAAGCCAATGATATTTGTATCAATTAGGATTTTTTTTGTGTTTATATAAAATCATGACGTAAGTGAAATAGAGAATATCACAAGTGTGGTAGCTTCACGGTTTGAACTGAATGGTAAAATAAAATAAACTTGTAAGTTTATAGATCTTCCAGTTTTGATAACAAGCAGAGGCTTGATTTATTGTATAAATTTTGGGAAGAGAATTTATGTGTGTGGAGTAGTTGAAATGCCATTCCCAGGTGTGCATGTTTAAGTCGCAGGAATGAGGAGGTTTTTTTTTGAGCATCAATCAAATAGCAGGTTCGATGGCTCAGGTTTATAGGAGGAGTATTGGAGCCACACATTTCGTCGAATGAATGACCAAACCATCAGTAATTATTTCAATCTTGTTTACGTATTCCATTAATACTTTAGATTTGCTAGAACCCGGTTTTGTCATGATAAAATTTTATTCTTCTTCAGAGGAAGACCTTTGCCGTTGTTGTTGGGATATTGTGTTCTTACACAAATAATTGAATGGGCCACTGCCAATTAAAAAAAAAATTCTGTATCCACGAATTACTTAAAGGATGTTTTCAATCCTATTGTCATGAACTAAATGAATTTATTATAAAGCTACAATTCTTATTTCCGCATTCTGTTCAAGAATTGCAAGTTGTGAAAGTTACTAAAATAGCAACAAATATAAATATTTTTCTTAATAATAATTCCAAGTGGAAAATCGAATAGTTGAATGGTTCAACAAATTTTTATGATCAAGCTGATGATTCAGAAATCATATTTCTTTGGAATTTGAAGTTCATAATCGAGTCACTTCTCGAAATGTTTAATTTTGGAAGAATAATATTTTTTTTTGTGCTTCGCACAGTTCTTCGATGCTATGCTCAAGGGTCAAATACTTTTCAGATGTTGTTATTAATATGTGTACATAATTAGTGTTGCGTCAAAGATAATATTTCTGACAATATTTTTGAAACTGGAAAAATAAGTGGAAGTTAAAAAATTCTATAAACAATTATAAACAGTGAGAATTTCTACGAGTGTTAATATCATGTTAGAAATTCAACCAGTGAACTACAATATTTCCAGTGAAGACAATTAAATTTGAACTGGATTTCATCGTAAATAATTGATATAATTTTGGAACATAGTCTACAGGACTGATAATCAGACTTGTGTCTCCAAGGACAATTGTTCAATGTGTTGGAAAATTTCTGTACATTGTGTAAATAGTAGTGTGTGCCGTCACACTGGAATGATGTTACCTTGAGCATCATTTTGCAGTCAATTTTAAAATTTAGAATAAAATGAGATAATTTTACATGTTGTGTTATGCCCAGGTGAATCTCCTTCTATCCTTATTGTTGCATTGAGCCAAAAATCAGTAAAGCATTTTTTTATTTTGATGTCGTTTTTTTGCGATTAGCTTTAACCCATCTGGCGCCCCAGGATATTTTGACTCTCGTGCTGACTGATTCTTGGTAAAATGCATATGTGGTCGTGCGGACTCCGGTCTAAACGGGCACATAAAATAAGATAGAGAGAGAAAATGGCTTCGAACGTGAGGCTCGAGTTAGACACGGTCAATCGCATGCCGATTTAAATTGTGATAATTTTTTTATAGATATTTTGGGAGTTGAGAGATGTCTGGTTTGGATGAATAAGTTAGTAGGAAACCCAATTAGTGGGGAAAATTAAAAATTAACTGGGTTAATAATTAGAATGGGTTTGATTATTTTGATAATGGCTTAACCATTAGGGCGTCAAGTAAATTCAGTAGTAAACGTTCGATGACTGTACATACGCATTAGTAGAATCCAGGAGGAGGATATTTAAGGACTTGTATATTTTTCTTGTGATATTGTGGTAAATTTAATTCGTAAAAGTAGAGAAGTTTTTTTTCCATCGCGTCGACATTAGGACAAATCTCATTTTATTAGAGTGTTCCAATTAGCTATTCATGTTTCTTGTTCTAGTTATAATCTTGTGTCTGCCAACATGTATACCCCTATGTTTTGACTAATACTGAAAATTATGGAAGAGATGATGAGGATGATGAGGAGTTTGGAAGAGAGTTCCAAAGAAGCTGGACTACGCGTAGCAGCCATCATGAAAGAAAATACAGAGGCTTTGGAAAAGAAACTTAAAGAAAATTCCGATATGTTAGAAAGCAGGTTAAAAGATAACTTAAAAGATAGTTTAAATAGTAAATTTAATTCTATCGAAAATAAATTTAAAGAGAATTCTGAAATCTTGAAAATGTCACTTGAGGGTAAAATGACTAAATTATGCGAAAAAACACATGAGCTCGAAACTTCATTAGCTACTAACGCAAGTTTAATGGACGATAAATTTCGCGATGCCGATCTAAGATCCCAAAGCTTAGCTGATTGGATAGAAAGTGGTCTTAGGAAAGTTGGTGAAGACATGGTCAACCTAGAAGTCAGAGTGAAGAAAGAGAGCAATGAGATGGCAACTCTAGTTGTTCAACGTTTGACAGACCAATTCAAAGAACTCGTAGTGGGAGAAATAAGAGAAGGTGTGATTAATTAATTACAAACTGAAATTAAAACCACAGTTATCGATGATATTAAAAACACACTCAAGCTGGAGAACCAAGATGGAGTCAAGGAGATTAGAGAATCTTTGTCATCCCGTATTCAAGTAATTTCCAAAGATATTCAAGCGACTCAGAAGGACATATCAGATATGACAGGGTCATTGAAGAGTCACGAGGCTGTTATGAACCAGATATCCACTGATGTCAAGGAGAACTATAAGGAAACAGAAGAAATAAAGAAGGAAACCGAAGGAATAAGAAAAAAGGCCGAAGAAAACCATAAGGCAATTGAGGCTATGAAAACCCAAGTTAAGGACGAGAAACAGGCTGACCATCTGTTGAAAATGCCAAGTATAAGAGGAGAAGAACAGATACAGGTAAACCTAGGAGCAGCTAGAGGAAATGATAGTCAAAGACAGGATGAGGCCAGGACAGTATTTCAATCCAACCCCATAACTGTATTCAAGAATGTGGAGGATAAGCCTTCTAAATTTTCAGGGCGAGATTCTGTGACACCCGTAGAATTCTTGAGAGAAGCAGGTGATTACCTTAAAGATTCCAAAATCCCTAAGGAAAGACAAATCTGAGTGATAGGGAAATTTTGGAAGGGCCCGCACTTCTCTGGTTTAGAGCATTCAGGTCCACTCTCACCAATTTTGAGGAGTTTTCCCGTGGGTTATTGAAAAAGTTTTGGTCCCCGGAAACCCAACAGCAAGTCAGAGCAGAATTATATTCGAAGAGATTTTCGACGTCACAACCTACTCGATACTCTTCGTACTTTTCTGGACAGCTTTCTAAACTTCAACATTTAGATCCGCCGATGCCAGATAATGAATTAATTACTGCATTAATACGTCAGTTTCCAGCAGAAGTCCAAAGAACTTTGATCGCTGCTGACATTTATAATATGGAGCAATTTGACGAGGTATTGCAGAAACTTGATCACACGAACGCTCAATTCTTCCATCAGAAGGGAGGAAAGAATGGCAACGCTGTGTACACTGTTATGGCCGACAGTTATTCCCAAACACCTCAAGAGATTCAAGAGGGGCGAGAAGAGAAAACGCCGAGGGAAGAGCCTGATAAAAGTGGATGGAATCAGAACACTAATAGATACAGTTACAAGCCTTATGCGAGACTAAAAGGTGGATATCGATATGACAATCGATGGAGAGAGCCAAGGAATAATCAAGGGAGATACCAGGAAAGAAGGTACTATGGTAGAAACAATAACTACAATAACAGAGGGAATGAGAACACTCATCAGTCCAATGAAGAGTTCAATAAGGAGACGAGGAAGATCTTGGAATAAAGACACCAAGAAAACTCGCAGTTCTTGGAACAGAAGTCCTATGAACCAGGTCCATCGGGAACACAGCAATCCCGGGGGAATTAAAAAAAACAACTTCGAATTCACAGTAGGAGATCGAATTTTAAACATTTTCACTTCCAGGATTATTAAATGGCAAACAGAGGATGATGACTTAATTCAACATAATGACGAACGGAAAGAAATGGGTAGAAGAATTAAACTGCCAATCATATCATGTGAAGTATTCGGCATGCCTGTCGATATTTTAATTGATACTGGGGCTATGCTTTGTCTTGTGAGCGAGAAGCTTTATAGTCTGTGGAAGCTCAAAGAGAATTTAGAAGAGATTCCAGTATCAGGAATTAAAATCCAAGGAATAATACCCAACAAAATATCGCTGTGTAAAACACAATTATACTTATGTGTTACTATTGGAGGACATGATTTCCGACATGTGTTTGTAGTAATGAAGGACATGGCTTTTGACATGATCTTGGGAGCGGATTTCATCCAGAAATATCGAGCCGTGATAGACATGAAGACAGAGACGGTCAGATTCCAGTATACCGAAGAGATAAACTTCGAGGGAAAGGAAGAGGAAGACATCGAGGGAGACGCTCAATGGTCTCTGATTTTTCGGGAAGCTGAAGGAAAAGAAGTCTATACTGAGAAGGGGTCCCCAGAGCTAGGAAAATTTTTGGAAGAGTACCATGATATTTTTGATATTAAACCTGGTGAAATTAAAGATTTTGAATATCGAATTCGTGTAACTGAAGATGCACCTTTCCATGCTAAATTGTATCTGGTAGCGGAAAAGCATCGAGAAAAGGTAAAAGTGCTTATCAAAGAGATGGAAGGTAACAATGTGATTGAAAAGTACACTACCTCTTATGTCAATCTATTAGCAGTAGTGTCTAAGCCGGATGGAAGTCTGAGACTGTGTTTAGACGCGCGAAATTTGAATTCAAGATTACTGCCAGAGTATGACAGACCACCAATCATTAGGGAACTGTTAAGAAAATTCCAGGGCGAGATCTGGTTCTCTAACATTGATCTCCCTTCGTCCTACCACCACATTAGGCTTAGTGAAGATTCCAAAAAGTTTACAGGGTTTATGTTTGACCAACAGACATATGTATTCCGCCGTCTACCATTTGGGATCAAAACATCTGGAGCTGTTTTGATCAGAGCAATGGAACAAAATTTGAGTCCTGAAGTAAAAGAGATAGCGATTCGTTACATAGACGATATCCTAATCGCATCTGAGACTAAGGAGGAACATTTGATACATCTTCAGATGTTATTCGCAGATTTAAGAAAAGCGAACTTTAAAGTAAACCTTCGAAAATGTCAGTTCTTTCAGAAGGAAATAAAATTTTTGGGCCATATTTTAGATGGTGAAGGATACCGTCCCAATGAGACAAAGATACAAGCGATTGCGAATTTCCCTAGACCTACTAGGGTGAAGAATGTCCGCAGTTTTCTCGGAACATGCCAATTCTTTGCAGGGCATTGTCCAAGCTTCACGAAGACAGTTGCTCCCTTGCAGGAATTATTAAAAAAGGGAAACAAATGGAAATGGAATGAAGATTGCGAAAAATCATTTCAAGATGCCAAGAGGTTATTGGTAAACAGTGTGAAATTAGGGTATCCTGACTTCACCAAGAATTTCATCATAGAATCCGATGCATCCACCGTAGGGATTGGAGCTATTCTTCTTCAAGAAGATGACGATCACAGGAGATATTACCTGGCTTTCATAAGCAGGAAACTTCGTCCATCAGAAAGGAACTATTACACCACAGAGTTAGAAGCCCTTGCTGTAATCTTCGCGTTGGAGTCTTGGAAGAAAATGTTAATTGGACATTCAGTAATCGTGAGGACTGATCACCATGCATTGGAGTTTATCTTAAGAACAAACTTCGCCAGTGATAGAAAAGCTAGATGGTCACTTTTTATTCAACAATTCAACCTAGTTATCGAACACACTCCTGGAAAGTTGAACATTGGGGCCGATTTATTGAGTAGAGCAGTGGAGTCTACATCCAATGTTTTTCAAGTTAACCTGACGCATGAGGATGAGGATACCTTAAGAAGGTTAAGATTGTTACATTTATCCCAGAGGAGAGACCGACGTCTTAGAAACATTTTTCGTTTTCTACAGGGAGTTATGGATCCCAATGACGATGATTTTGTGGAGACTGAAAGAATTTCAAGAGATTATTTGATGTTAGATGGTCTAGTCTACAGGTTTGCAGATCCCGACAATGCGAAGCTGAGGGTAGTGGTACCTCCACGAATGCAAACACCCATTATTTGGATGGCGCATCGAATTGCAGTTCATGCTGGAGTAGATAAGACAGTCAACTTGATACAAGAGAAATTTTCATGGGAGCGAATGCGACAAACTGTCAGGAACACTATTCGGGAGTGCGAGTTATGCCAAAGGAGTAAATATAATTCTAAATTATTGAGAGAATTACCAAGGCCTATTATTCCTTCTAAGCCTTGTGAAATCTTTGCGACTGATCTTTATGGTCCTCTCCCAAAGTCTAAAAGAGGTAACCGATATATTCTGGTGATCATAGATGTTTTCAGCAAATACACTATGTTACACCCAATTCAGAAGGCAAACGCAAAATATTGTGCGAAGAGAATTAGAGACAGCGTAATTTCGGAAGCAGGCAAACCGGAATTCTTTTTATCAGATCACGGACCCCAATTTACATCTTTAGAATTCAGGGCCGTCATGAATAATCTTGGGATTAGACAATTGCTTTGTTCTATCAGACATCCTGAAAGCAATCCAGCAGAACGCGTGATGGCTGAAATATCTAAATTTTGCCGCCTGTATTGTCCAAATGAGCATTGGAAATGGATGGATTTTCTCTCTTTAGCATCCGAATCCATCCACTCTACGATTCATGAGAGTACTGGACAGATTCCCATGTTGCTTCATCATGGAATTAAACCAACAAGACTATGGGATCGAATCATCTCTATTCCACCCGAGATTGGACCTAGTCGTCAGAGGAGGGAGACTCTAGCTTTAGACAAGTTGAGGAGCCAAGCTGAGAAAAGAGAGCGCAGAGTGAGAGGAAAGCGTTTTCGCAGACCCTTGCGCGTAGGAACTCTTGTTTTAGTAAAAATACCTACACCCTCCGACGTGCAAAATCGAGTGTACTCGAAGTTTGCAAGCCTTTACGATGGACCCTATCGTGTTGTGGAAGTAAACAACAATGGAGGCTATAAAATCGCCAATACACGAACTGGTAACATCGTGGGAATTTATAATGCAGCGAATTTGAAGATTTATTATTCAAGAACCAGATGATTTAATTAGTAGATAGGAAAAATAAAAAGTTTTCAATTTTTATTTTTTTGCTAGGTGTGGGGTAGATGTGCCCAATTCTAGGAATGGGTATTCCAAGATTCAGACACCTAGGTATCAAGGGAAAGGCTACAGCCGCTTTTGAAAGTTGAGATATTTGAATATCGCGCTCCTTTCCTTCTAGATTGAAATGGAAACTTTATGCAGCCAAGAAGATGTTAAGTGACGTGGCAAATAGTAGCAGAGGTCGAGACTATTTGGTGATTAAATACTTAGCCATGGAGTAGAGACTTGATACTTGGATCAGATTACTGGCACGGCCAAATGAAAGAGGATGCACTTAGTCTCAAGTGAATCAGACCAGAGACACCGGAGATATGAGGATTTACATATTTCAGCGTGATCCAGCGTGGAGCCGACCGTTTTGTATAAAAGCCACTAGGCCCAAGCATGAGCAGCTCACTTCAAACCAAGCTCTTGTAGGACAAGGTGCTGCTGCTACGTCGAGCCAAGGCACATGGTTGCCGAATCTACGCAGAAGATATCTTTGAATTGTGATAGTCACAAAAGTGCTACGATACGTGGGGAACGTAGTAAGTTTCCGGTAGAGGGAATCACTAAGGTGATTGTTATTTTCTACGGACATTGGTGAAACACTTTGTTTCTATATGGACATATGCTAGACTTTGTCTAGATATTATTCTGTCACAGTCCAGTAACAATAATTCAATACTTGGATATTTTAATCCAACTTGTCAGTTTCACAAATTGTAAGTAAATAACCACTCAGATCTTTCAGTATATTGAAGGCCAGTCTATCACGATGTTGTTCATTAGCCGACAAAGGGAAACTATATGTTGCTTCGCGCATGATAGATGGTGTGAAACCATGCCCAGTGAACGATCTTCAGAACAGCCGTTGATTGTTTTAGACTATCAGTGTTTTCCTGTACTGAAAAGATTACCGTGAGTTATGTTACAACAGACGCTTTTGAGAAGAGATCATTTGGATCTGACCCCATTTAAGCGAACTGCTATGGATTTAATTCAAGTCAATATTAAAATGGATCAGCAGTTACTTCAAACTTCAAGAAATATTTCCACTGTGTCGTGCTAGACAGATTGTGGGTATATAATGGCGGCCGATACAAGGATTAGACGTGCGTGTCCAATAGGGCATGTATCTGGATAAATCTGGTACAGACCAGGTTCACTACGCTTCAAGACCAACGAGAAATGTAAGCCACATTTGACTTTTATATTATGCCTAGCTAATTGGAACAAACTCATTTTCTGCAGATGACCAACACATTTATTTTTCTTCGTATTTAAATCTTGCATTGATTTACGCAAGACACATTAGGGTTATTCTGAGTATTTTCAGCACTCAGAACTGTTTAGGATCGATGACCGAGCATACCGAGCATTTATTTGAATGTTCATTTTGTTTGAGAATCACGGTAATCAGCCGATATAACTGTAGAAGTTAATATTTATTTTTGTTGAGGAATGGATATTTTGTCCAGATTCGAAGAGTCGAACATGTGGTTTTTTCACATAAGGAAATAATAATTAAACATATTTAAGGAAATAATAACAATAATAATCCAATAATAATAATAATAATAATTTTCATAATTTTTCTAAATAATTATTGGATCTTACATTTTCTAATAATCACATTCGTTGAACGAGAGCTTAAGGATTAGTTTAGTCATTCCTAGTTTGGAACAGGTGATTTTCCGAAAGTTAGTGGATAGCGCAAACCCGTATTCAACCAACATTATAGTTCTGGTTGAACAGTTAATATTTGCATTGAGCAAAGTATATTTTTCAGATAACACGGAAAGGCATGAAACAGGAAGCCAATGATATTTGTATCAATTAGGATTTTTTTTGTGTTTATATAAAATCATGACGTAAGTGAAATAGAGAATATCACAAGTGTGGTAACTTCACGGTTTGAACTGAATGGTAAAATAAAATAAACTTGTAAGTTTATAGATCTTCCAGTTTTGATAACAAGCAGAGGCTTGATTTATTGTATAAATTTTGGGAAGAGAATTTATGTGTGTGGAGTAGTTGAAATGCCATTCCCAGGTGTGCATGTTTAAGTCGCAGGAATGAGGAGGTTTTTTTTGAGCATCAATCAAATAGCAGGTTCGATGGCTCAGGTTTATAGGAGGAGTATTGGAGCCACACATTTCGTCGAATGAATGACCAAACCATCAGTAATTATTTCAATCTTGTTTACGTATTCCATTAATACTTTGGATTTGCTAGAACCCGGTTTTGTCATGATAAAATTTTATTCTTCTTCAGAGGAAGACCTTTGCCGTTATTGTGTTCTTACACAAATAATTGAATGGGCCACTGCCAATTAAAAAAAAATTCTGTATCCACGAATTACTTAAAGGATGTTTTCAATCCTATTGTCATGAACTAAATGAATTTATTATAAAGCTACAATTCTTATTTCCGCATTCTGTTCAAGAATTGCAAGTTGTGAAAGTTACTAAAATAGCAACAAATATAAATATTTTTCTTAATAATAATTCCAAGTGGAAAATCGAATAGTTGAATGGTTCAACAAATTTTTATGATCAAGCTGATGATTCAGAAATCATATTTCTTTGGAATTTGAAGTTCATAATCGAGTCACTTCTCGAAATGTTTAATTTTGGAAGAATAATAAATTTTGTTGTGCTTCGCACAGTTCTTCGATGCTATGCTCAAGGATCAAATACTTTTCAGATGTTGTTATTAATATGTGTACATAATTAGTGTTGGGTCAAAGATAATATTTTTGACAATATTTTCGAAATTGGAAAAATAAGTGGAAGTTAAAAAATTCTATTAACAATTATAAACAGTGAGAATTTCTACGAGTGTTAATATCATGTTAGAAATTCAACCAGTGAACTACAATATTTCCAGTGAAGACAATTAAATTTGAACTGGATTTCATCGTAAATAATTGATATAATTTTGGAACACAGTCTACAGGACTGATAATCAGACTCGTGTCTCCAAGGACAATTGTTCAGTGTGTTGGAAAATTTCTGTACATTGTGTAAATAGTAGTGTGTGCCGTCACACTGGAATGATGTTACCTTGAGCATCATTTTGAATTCAATTTTAAAATTTAGAAAAAAATGAGATAATTTTACATGTTGTGTAATGCCCAGGTGAATCTCCTTCTATCCTTATTGTTGCATTGAGCCAAAAATCAGTAAAGCATTTTTTTTATTTTGATGTCGTTTTTTTTTGCGATTAGCTTTAACCCATCTGGCGCCCCGGGATATTTTGACTCTCGTGCTGACTGATTCTTGGTAAAATGCATATGTGGTCGTGCGGACTCTAGTCTAAACGGGCACAATACTAGAGAGAGGAATATTTACGTGACATCGAGTCTATCCAAATCGAATTAAACATATTCTCGCACTATGATGCTGCCAAACACACAAAAGCGAAACATAAATAACAGAGGATGAACATTACTCCTACTTAACTATAATACATTGGAATTCAACTCGAAATCGGATTAATAGTCCAGCTTGTAGTGTAGCGGCTAGCATTATTGGTTGTCGCCCTGCGGTCCGGGTTCAACTCCCGGCTCTGGCAAAGAAATTAATTCCAGTCTGAGGGCAGTATTACATTTTGGGAATGTGCCGGAAAAAGTAATTTTTTCCCAGATGAGAATTTTCCTTTCTCATTGTCCTTTTCTGAAATTATGATTAAACCACAAACAGAGATACCTTCTCATATTCACTACTCCATGTATTGAGCATACTTACCTCTTATTTTACTCTGTTTTAGGTATTTGTATGCAATTTGCCTGTATTTGAAGAGACCCCTCTTGTCTTTGTGCAAAACTGCAGAAAGTTTCACCAGTCTCCAGAAAATGACTCCGGCATCAGCTTCTACCTATGAAGAAAATTACTTTGCAGTGCTTACATTTCGTTTTGTTATGGTTCCCATTCTGTACTCTCCCTACTTTCCCCCCTCCTCAACCTGCTCGCTGGTTTCGCTAGCAACCTGCTCGCCACTCATTCACCACTGCTCACTCACTCTGGCTTAGTGCTTCGTTCAAACGATCCGTGATCCTTCTTGGGCTGTGGACTTCCACTATCAGTGGTTACACTATAATGGTTGACTAACCATTTTTTCTCTCACCATGAAATTGTGAGACGGTGCTAGCGATAAACATCTTCAAATTCTACAATGCATACAAGATAAGTACTGCTTTTAGCGTATTTTTAATCGATCTGAAGTGGAACTCTTTTTAATCATATGTGGAACTTTTAAACTATTCATCGTTTTTCTTCTCTGCCAGCCGAGAATGCAATTTTTAAGTGGTTTGTGTCCAAGTTGCCTCCTACGTGGGGATATTTTTTCTTGCTAATTTTTCATGCAACATCAAGGTTGATTAATCAACTCTGCGTGTGATTCTTATCGCCGCATTTAACATGTTAATGGGTAAAATATTTATCCACACCGTGGGATTTTGATCTTGTCCAATTTTACTGTGTCAAAAGCTATTTATTTAGCACTACATGGGAATATTTTGATTGCTTCATACGGCTTTCTGTTGGGTTATAAAACGTAACTCCTTAGTGATATTCATACTTTGCCCTATTCAACTACATCATAGACTGTGGAATAGATCATCGAGTGAATTCTCTAATTCTATCAAGATACAGGTTGATTTTTTCCACCATATACAAACTCTAGGTATTGATCGAGGGGAGAATACGGAACAGGAAAGATCTAATGAACGTATGTCCGGAAATGCATGGATTGTTTGTTAGAGATCATTTATTCGATCATCCTTGGTTACAGAGACGGCGGTCTAATACGCGCTGTACCATGCAGCAACAGTTACAGTATGTGTTGAAAATAAGTTTCCATGTGCCTCCACGCATGTGTAACGCTGCAGGCGCTTTCGTTTGAACGTCGGCCCTCAATATCAGTGCCTTGCCAGGAAATTTTACTACCACCAATCTGTAACGAAGCCACGACCCTCTAGATCAGTGTCTCGCCAGGTGCATTTCTGTTACCAATCTGTCTCACTCTATTCATGGATATGAACTTTGTTAAGTACCCGGCAAACCACTTAAAACCAAGAGCCGAATTTCAATCGTTTTCACGAACAGATAATCGTGAAAATTAATAAAGGTCTCTCAGAGCTGAGAAAGCCGTTACCTGTAACTTATAGTATATATTGGGAATATGGGAGGATGGTTAGGCAAAAGCATGCAATAAACTTCTTTCTTTAAAGTGCTGTCTGTTTCATTCTGACAAATACAAACAATTATAGCTTGGATGCTACATATTCTAAACTACATGGGTTAGTAAAATAACAATAATTAACTTACATTTCAGAACAATCTTTGTTTCAGCGAACCTAGCACCGAAGCCTAAGTGTTGAATTATTGGGTGTTAATTAAGCTTCTTACCTCAATCTGCCAGGCCGAGCAACGCAAGGCGTTGGTCCTGCATCTTACGGAGAGTGGACAGCACACACACCGTCAGATCTTCAATGGAATACAGGCCTCGAACAGCCCTTGGCATGTTATTTTAAACACTTTACTTGCGTCTCCCACTCTTTCAATTTCCACCCACTGGTTACAGTTTCCTCTCGATCTGATTGGTCGAGTCTACAATTACAGCAAGTATTTTCGAGCAAAGGGTGGGGGTTAATGCTGAGTAAGAAACACATGGAAAATATTCCCACGTCAGCCCATTAACATGCCTTAAAGTCATTAAGAATCAATGTGGTCTGACCAAGCGGGCCACACACATTACTTCCCAATAACGAGGCTATAAGCTGACACATTAATATTTGGTTACACGCTACATCAAATTAGATTAGGGACTAACGCGAGTAACCAGATGGCAGCAATAAAAATTAATATGTTTCCTGCAGGCTGGCTGAGAAAGAGCTCGACAAAGAATCTCTGTACTAAGCCAGTTAAAGAGGGTGTCCAAACTAGAATTAAATCAGGGGTTAGAAACTAAGGAAATTCTCACTTAATACGCAAAGTACGCCCACTGCGTCACAATACCCGCCACTTTTCAAAAGTGATGGCATAATTGCCGACACTTTTAGATTGATAAAAGTTCTATGATGCTCTTTGTAAGGTCTGTCTATTAGCGAGGCAACGAAAGCAGTATCGCTCCACTCTTAGTGGTGCCCTGATTCTATCACTCAGCCGAACCAATCGGCTAGAGGTGCATTAAGTTTACAGACTACTATCGTCATGCCAGTGACTAACGCCCTCATAATTAACACACACATTCACTCAGCTCTCTCTCTCTCTCGTCTAATTAACAAACACTTGATCAGAGCGCTTAAACGCAGAAGAAAACAACTATTTGTTTCTATCCTAGTAGGGGGTTGTTCTACAGAGTGCGTAATTGCGGACGGAAGGTCCCAATTTCTTACTCCATCACTTAAAATAACAAGTATTCTTAGTAGTTTCAGCATAAACTTGACACGCAGAAATATAAAGATTTCGTATCAACTTACTTAGGAGAAAATTTTTGATATCATTCAAAAGTACTTACCGTACTATACACAAAAAAAATACTGTAACGAGTGGGTCAGAATTTCTATATGAAAATGCTTATATCTCAACCCATAGTTCGTTTAGACTTCACTGCTTTACGTATCATAAGACTTACTAAATTTGGTTTAACATGATTGTGTCCTCCAATGGACATATTTTTACAGGATTACAATATTTACTTATATAGAATGAAATTGCATGTGTTCTTCCTATCAGTGTCTTTTCATTTTGTAAACTACAACTAAACACATATCACTTGGATTGTTGCATTTATCTGGTTGGACGTGATTCGCAATCTTGGTTTCTTTTCAATGATCTTCATCCTGACGCCTTCAATTCAGCAGTATGACGGCTAATCTCTTCATTTTCCTCTGCACGTATGCCTCGTTCACTCCACTTCTTGTTCTCTACCTGTATCTACATACAAAATAAAGTATGAGCACTAGCCATATAAAAGAAAATAGGAGGGGTTTCAAGATTACATTGATCTAGGGACTTCCTATATCCAAAATTTACTGCAACAAAATGTTTTTCCATTTACTTAAAAATGTAAAGCAAGGGATAAATTATTATCCAACGAATCTTTGTTTATTTTCAAGGGTTTTCCTCATGGGATAAATGTTAATTAATTTATGAATATTGCAAAGGGCTTATTTGTACTATATCTCTTGTTAGTTAATGTAGAGTTTATAAATTAAATTAAATCGTTTACTTTACGTCATCCATTCTCTTCTGTATTGAAGGATTGGTCCTGCGTTTCGTCTTGGGGTCTGCATTGGTGAAGACCTGGATGTAATTTGGTGGTTAACTGGATAGGGCTGGTTGAAGTCTTCTTCACACGTTCACAAATTAAGTAGTTCACTCTTGTCTTTGAAACAAACTTGTAAATATGGGTTAATATTCGAATCGCTTAGAATTACTATACTCAATCACCCACTGATGACCGGGCATTTTGAAAATTCGATTTTAATTTTAAATAAAAATTCGAGTGAAAATTATGCATGCTATTGCCTGCAAGGATAAGGGTGGGAAAAAGGATTATTTTCAACATACATCTACCATCTGTCATTAGCTATTCGCGTTACTAAAATATTTGCTTCACTGCACAAATCAATTAATGGTCTATAGTAATTTACAATTCCACTGATCTGTAAAATTATACCACTGAAAGTTACAATACTAATGTAATATACAGAACAGTAATTTCTGGGTGCTATTTCACGTATTCTCTCTGAGGTCGTTTTCCTAGGACAGTGGCACAAGAAGTATTCACAGAAGGAAAGAGAAAAGAAATATCTTTGTCATTAAAATTATTATTATTATTATTATTTCGTGGGGACTCTCTCAGTAAAGTGGGAGCCCCACTCGACTTACGCTCCATAGTTTGCTTTATGTAATTAAGTTCCTGGCCACTATAAAGTTGTCAACTTTAAGAGAGGCCTGGTTGTATATTGCCATCTGTCTTAACTGCTCGCGCGCTAACCCTATGTTAGGTTATCCATTACAAACGCGCGCTTTGCAGTCAATAGTGAGTGCCCCTTTTTTGTTTAGTATTCAATGAATTAGGGGACCCTACCGTCATTATAATTCTTATTTATTATGTTTACAATATTGACTAACACTACAATAAAACATTATGACAATTAAACTGAGCTAAATAATTCATTATACATAGTTTACTGTTCTACCTCCACGTAACTGAAGTGATTTGCGGTCGCCACGGTGTCTGCATCTTGTAGCGATCTTATATTTTGTTTTCAGTGTGAGATTCTTTTTGGGCCGGCTCGGTGTCAATCTTGATTTGACCGTGTTTTCATTACACTGTTTCTGTTCTTCTAAATTGAATTGAGGATTCAGAGTTTCACTTACTGGAACATTCTCCAAATCGAACCGGGGACTCTCGGTTACTGGAAAACTTTCTAAATCGAACCGGGGACTCTCGGTTTCCGAATGAACACTTGGCTCCCTAGCGAGTGGGATCAGATTTCTGAATTGCCTTCTAACTGTTCTAGTGGGACAGGGTTTAATTCTATTCACGTGCACCAATACTGCACGTGAACGCACTTTAAGTTTTACATTCAGTGGGGAAACAACTTGTATGATTTCGTAAGGGCCTTTCCATTGCTTTGATAGCTTCTTCACTCTATTTCTACCTATACATGGAGTATGAAGGAATACCATCTGACCTACATGATAAGTCACAACCTTGGACTTCCTGTCATACTGAGTTTTTTGCTTCTTCCTTTCTCTACAAGCGTTAGATTGGGCTGTGGTCCATAGTTCTGTGAGTTTACTTCGCAAGTCTTCGACATGATCACTATACATCTCTGTATCAGGCGTGATAGTTAAATCAGCCTCCATGGGTACTGACATAGGTCTACCAAAAACAATTTCATAGGGTGAGTACCCTGTACTTTCATGAATCTGGGAATTTATTGCCATCGTTACATACGGCAAATATTCATCCCAATCGGTTTGACTCTTATTGACATAATGACTGAGCATATTAGCTACGGTTCGATGTACTCTTTCTACTCGACCGTTAGATGCGGGATGATAAGCTGTAGTTTGAAATTTGCGTATTTTCAAAAGATTACACATTTCCTGAATTAGGGCAGAAGTGAAATTTGCGCCTTGGTCTGTAAGCAATTCTTTAGGGACGCCAAATTTCGTGATAATTCTATGCATTAATCCTCTAGCAATAGTTTCAGTGGTTTGATCTGGTACGGGGATACATTCTGCGTACCTGGAAAAATGATCAATTACACTCAAAATGTACCTGATTCCGGATCTTGTAGTTGGCAATTTTCCAATAATGTCACAAGCAATGCGTTCGAAAGGTTTCTGGGGTTCTTTAAAATTTCCGAGTGGAGCTTTAGTTTGTCCGTAGTTCGACCTAGCACAACATTCTCGACACGCACGCACATAATTATCAACATCACTTTCCATGTTAGGCCAAAATAATTTATGCTTGGTTCTTAGGAGCGTTTTCTTCGGACCCATATGACCAGCAGTAGGGAGGTCATGGTTCAGGGCTAACACTCGATCTCTCAGGGATTGTGGTACGAGTATTAATCTTGTATCCTTGAATTGGTAATAGATTACTTGTTCCGGGCTCATTTTATATCTCTTGCGCGATCGCAATTTCTGGCATTCTTCGTCACCTCTCTGGTGATGCCTAATGAGATCTAAATCTAACACTGGGAGGTACTCTACCTGTGTTTTGAGTACATGGCGGCTAAGTGCATCAGCGTTTGAGTGCTTATTTCCGGGTTTATGCACCACCTCGTAATCAAATTCAGACAGTCTCAAGGCCCAGCGAGTTAGTCTGCTGCTAGGGTCCTTGAAGTTAAGCATCCATCGCAATGCTGAATGGTCCGTTACAACTGTGAATTTTCTACCTAACAGGTAACATCGAAATTACTTAGTTGCCCATATTACGGCAAGCAATTCACGTTCCGTAGTGGAATAGTTAGATTCGGCTGTATTCAACTGACGAGATGCATAAGCTATCGCGTGCTCTTGACAATGAATGAATGACCTGTGCCAATACAGCGCCAATTGCCAAAGCACTTGCGTCCGTGCTTAACATAAACGGCAGAGAAAAATCTGGGAACACTAAAACTGGATTTGAAATTAGTTTAGATTTCAACGTCTCGAATGCTTCGTGACATTCATCACTCCATTTAAAAGGAATTTCCTTTTTTGTAAGTTGGGTGAGGGGTTTTGCAATTTCCGCAAAATCTGGGATAAATCGTCTGTAATACCCAGATAAACAAATAAATCCTCTTACATCACGCACTGATTTGGGTTTTGGAAACTCAGATACGGCTTTGATTTTCTTCGAATCCGGGCGGACACCATCCGCACTTATTACATGGCCTAGGTAATCTACCTGATGGGCTGCGAAGTTACATTTTTCCAACTGAATAGTCAAATTTGCCTCTCTTAGTTTATCAAAAACATTTCTGATTCATTCGATATGTTCTTCAAGAGTTTTACTGAAAATTATTACATCATCTAGATAAACAAGACATTGGGTGCGTATCAAGCCCGAAAGTACACTGTCCATAACCTTCTGGAAAGTGGCAGGTGCATTAATGAGGCCAAATGGGGGGCGCAAATAGTGATAATGACCCGTTGGTACACTAAATCCTGTCTTTTCCTGACTATCTGGGTCCACTTCAATTTGGTGAAATCCGCTGGCGAGGTCTATTATCGTGAAAAATGTAGCACCACCCAACATGTGTATAGTTTCATTTATCAATGGGAGGGGGTAATGAGCAGGGGTTGTCACACTGTTTAGAGCCCTAAAATCTACACAAAATCTATATTTAGGTGTGCCGTCAGCCGACTTTTAGGGTACAATTACTATAGGAGCTGACCAGGGCGAAACGCTCGGAACGATAATTCCCTTCATTAATTGGTCATCTATAAATTCCTGTACTAGTTCTTTTTGAGCATGAGGCACTCGGTACGGCCTCTTGAAAATTGGTTGATCTGAGCCTGTTTCAATCTTGTGAGTAATTTTGGTGGTACTTCCCAATATCCCTTTGTCTTCGTTATAATAAAGGTCTTGATATTCTAATAGAGTGTTTAGTACTAAACGTCTGTTCGCTTCCCCAAGACGAGAAAGCTTTAGCCATAGCTTGTCAATCATCTCAGAGTCACAGGATATTGTAATCCAACAATCCCTCTTGCTACCCTCTGGGCAACGATCACCTTTGGAGAGGTCCAGCCTCTCATACTCAAAATACTTGGGCTTCCCCGTGCACTGGGTAAGACCCGACGTGGCAAGTCCTCTCGCTTCGCCACCAAAATCACACTCATCATCTCCTGAAGTGGTTAGCTCCCTCGCTACACCACTTAACTCATTGACATTAGTACTAAACTCCTCCACATAGGCAATAGGTGTACCGCTAGGAATAGTCAGTTATTCCTGACTGATGTTAATTAATTTTGCAATACATTTTTTATCTTTGAGTGTACTAAGCACTCGTGCTACTCGTACGCCATGTATGCTCACCTTGATGGGTTCCAAAATTACTTCAGTATCTGTTTTTGGTACTGAACCAGAGGCTCTAACAGACACTATCACTTCGCTTCTTGGTGGCAAATTCACGCATTTCGTGATGGAGACTTGCGCAACCTTCGAAAAGGAGCTAAGGATGGCCAGTTGTAATTCCTTAGAGGATGACCCGCTGAGACCTTGTATGTTCAGTTTTCTGGGTGAAACTGCGACATCCTTTGAGAGAGGATGGCTTGCATTAAGCATGACTTGTGTCTGTTCAGAGTGTCCAGCTACAAGCACCCTCGTGGATTTCCCAGGATACGAAAAGTTAGCTACTCCCGTGGAATCCGGAGCTAGCGCTGATCCACTTCCTACTACACAACAATGAGGCGCTTCCTGAGGGGGATCGCTTTCCATTGTTACTACACAAGGTATGACACCAGAATTCATCCTACGCGTTATCTCTATCGAACCTCTTCCTTTATGGTGTACCTGGCGGAGAGCCACATCAATGACAGCATCCCAGTTGCTAAGCATATCAACGCCTATAACCGCTAGGTAACCTGCCGGAAGGTCGACTACTAAAAATTTTGCCATCAAGACGCTAAGTTTTGGACCTAAGTCCACTAAAACATGTTGTTCACCGTAGACTTCTAGTAATGCTCCTGAAATTCCTTTAATTTTAAGCGATTCTCTAATATAGGCATTTTGGAAACTCCTCTCTGTAGTATAGAAATCTGTGCACCAGTATCAATTACAATAGGTCCTGTCACATGTTCTATAGTTCCAATGCACACTAATTCGTTCATATACTCATCTATTTTATTGTTATCAATTTGGGATCCAACCGCTACGACTGGGGGTGCTGTGTTATCGCATTCCCGTGTCAGTTTAATTTCTTCGTTATTTACTCGTGAGGTTCTCGAACCGCGGTCTTCTTCGAGACCTCTTGACCATTTGGGGTATTCTGATTACGTGTCTCTACATTGTTAGTTCTGTTTTTACATTCACGACTTGTATGCCCCTTTTTATGACAAGAAAAACATTCTACATCTCTCATGAAATGTCGCTGGTTCACATCCCGTGCGCGAGCTGGTTCCTTAGCCATGCATTCTCGTGCGATATGACCATGTTTACCGCATCTATAACAAGTAATTGATCTTGGGCGATCTTCATGGGTAACGAACACTTTGCGTTCATTCTTAGCAGGGACAGGGGTCGAACCTAGGTGTCGTTCGCGAGAAAGGGCGATTAAGACTGCGTCGCTCAAACATGTGGGAGGGGGTAAATGAAGACGTGTGTAGAATCCTACCTGACCGGACAGTCCTTTAAGAAAAGCTGTCAGTACTTGAGCATCTACTAATTCAGCTGCTCCGGGCGAATCATAATTCATTCCAGATAAAATACCCTGACCTAATGCCTGAAGTCGTTCTGAGTAATCTTGTATCGGTTCTCCTGCTTTCTGTTCTGCACTGGCTAATTTCTCAAAGTAAGACCTAGTATCTGTCCTCTCTGCGAATCTTTCATGTAATTTATTACGAAATTCTCGATAGGAATTAAATACTGTGTGCTTAAGATACACTTTTACGTATGTGAGGGTCGAACCTGCGAGTTTCCGCTTAGCGAGACGAATTTTATCTACATCACGCCACCCATTCAACTCTCCTACCTCTTGTATGGCATCTAGCAAGTCTGTTATTCGGCTGTTAGGTAAACTAGGATCAAATACCGGGATTGTTCCTATTAAATTTAGGCGATCTGAAGGTAATTCTACCGGGATCGTGTCATTCAACCTGGATCTACTTTCATTACCAATATTTACGCGGTCTATCAACATGTCAATAGCTTCCTGTAAGGCGACTTCCTGTCCATCTATACTTACGTTAGTAGCCATGGTACAATTAAATAAAATTATATCAAATCAAATTAAATACATTATATCAAAACAATCACTCAAACAAACGTATACAATGAAGCTATACAATCCTAACACACGACGTAATTGTACACTGAACACAATTCCTATGATATCACTAATTAAATTCATACGGTTGTTGACACAGTTATTTAGAACAAACGGAGACAAGTATTTAGACATTACATGCAAGAAAGTGGATCAAAAACAATGTTAGACAGTATTAAAGATATATATTAGTATGCCACTGGACTTCGTTAAGTTGGTTATAAAAATATCTATAAGATAACAAGACAACAACAATACTGCTCTGAGACTCTCTGAGATATAGGTAAGGGGATGACTGAAGCTATAAAATCGACTTACAAGTAATCCGATAATATTACTTTACAAGAAATCATCCCACCGATCGCTGCCACCAATCTGTAACGCTGCCGGCGCTTTCGTTTGAACGTCGGCCCTCAATATCAGTGCCTTGCCAGGAAATTTTACTACCACCAATCTGTAACGAAGCCACGACCCTCTAGATCAGTGCCTCGCCAGGTGCATTTCTGTTACCAATCTGTCTCACTCTATTCATGGATAAGAACTTTGTTAAGTACCCGGCAAACCACTTAAAACCAAGAGCCGAATTTCAATCGTTTTCACGAACAGATAATCGTGAAAATTAATCAAGGTCTCTCAGAGCTGAGAAAGCCGTTACCTGTAACTTATAGTATATATTGGGAATATGGGAGGATGGTTAGGCAAAAGCATGCAATAAACTTCTTTCTTTAAAGTGCTGTCTGTTTCATTCTGACAAATACAAACAATTATAGCTTGGATGCTACATATTCTAAACTACACGGGTTAGTAAAATAACAATAATTAACTTACATTTCAGAACAATCTTTGTTTCAGCGAACCTAGCAGCGAAGCCTAAGTGTTGAATTATTGGGTGTTAATTAAGCTTCTTACCTCAATCTGCCAGGCCGAGCAACGCAAGGCGTTGGTCCTGCATCTTACGGAGAGTGGACAGCACACACACACCGTCAGATCTTCAATGGAATACAGGCCTCGAACAGCCCTTGACATGTTATTTTAAACACTTTACTTGCGTCTCCCACTCTTTCAATTTCCACCCACTGGTTACAGTTTCCTCTCGATCTGATTGGTCGAGTTTACAATTACAGCAAGTATTTTCGAGCAAAGGGTGGGGGTTAATGCTGAGTAAGAAACACATGGAAAATATTCCCACGTCAGCCCATTAACATGCCTTAAAGTCATTAAGAATCAATGTGGTCTGACCAAGCGGGCCACACACATTACTTCCCAATAACGAGGCTATAAGCTGACACATTAATATTTGGTTACACGCTACATCAAATTAGATTAGGGACTAACGCGAGTAACCAGATGGCAGCAATAAAAATTAATATGTTTCCTGCAGGCTGGCTGAGAAAGAGCTCGACAAAGAATCTCTGTACTAAGCCAGTTAAAGAGTGTGTCCAAACTAGAATTAAATCAGGGGTTAGAAACTTAGGAAATTCTCACTTAATACGCAAAGTACGCCCACTGCGTCACACATGCGTGTACGCGCCATAGCATGTTCTGTCTCACCCGTTCACATTGGCCAGGCTGCATCCGAACAGTGTCAAAGGCAGCATGAATTCGCTGCTCTAGTGTCTCCACATCTGGAATGGGCTCTGCATACACGATACTTTTGAGATGGCCTCATAACCAGAAATCGTACGGGTTGAGATATGGTGAACGAGCAGCCCATGCGACTGGACCTCTTCGCCCAATCCATCGACCAGGGAAGACACGAATGAGATGCCTCCGAACGTTAAAGGCGAAGTGGGCCGGAGCACCATCATGTAGCAGCCACATAACCCTGCGAATCATCAACGGTACGTCTTCCAGCAGGGTAGACAAAGACACCCGAAAAAATCGCCGATAGATCCGGCCTGTTGGGCGACGTGGAAGGTAGACTGGTCCCAAAACACGATCGGCAATTATCCCGGCCAAGACATTCCGGTCGAACCGCCGCTGATGATTCACTGGCACCAAACCATAGGGGCTTCCAGGCTTCCAGTTGACCGACCGGGTCAGGGAATGAAATTAATGAAGCCCCCATCTAGCGGCGAGGATATGTACTGTGCCGGCTGCCGAAGCCTGTCGCATTCCCCTGGGACAATGATTTAATGAATGACAGATGAAATGTTGTGGAGAGTGTTTCTGGAATGAAATTGTGACATGGAAAACCGGAGTACCCGAATAAAAACCTGTCTGCCTCTGCTTTGTCCAGCACAAACCTAACATGGAGTTACAGGGATTTGAACCACGGTCCCAGCGGTGAGGGCCCAGCGTGGTGCCGCCTAAGCCACGGAGGCTCTATTATAATAATTATTATGATTAAAAGAACAAACCCCATTGCACTACAGCCCATTAAGGGCGTACGCCTATCAAGCGACCGCTGTCTGCAAATTAGGCCTATAGGGTGACGCGTGGTCAGCGCGTCGTTTTCCCTCAGCCGTTAATCTTTTTCTCCGTGCCCTGGCCGCTGCCTCACTGTCAGCCAGCTACTTTATTGTCCTCACGAGGCTGAGTGCACCCCGTTCCAGCCCTCACGGCAGTTTCTATAATCCTTCAAGGAACCGGGAATTTAACCTGGGGACTCCGGGAGCGAGGCAGGTGCGCTACACCAACACAACGGGGCCGGCTATTATTATTAGTATTATTATTATTATTATTATTAACAACACTGTTTTATGTTTATATTAATTTTTGTCGTTTTGAAAGAACATCCTAGCAACTCACATTATCCCTTCACTGTCCGACAGCGTGCCTTTGGAAATACCACTCTTACTCCATTGCAGTATTGCTCATGCAGGAGCGATGGGCTCCGGGAGCGCAAGTAGCTTTGAGGGCGGAGCAAAAACCTAGGAGCGACTGGCACATCAACAAGTGACAAGTGTGCTGTGACCTCGCAGCGTGGGGCTTGGAAGCATCTGATGATATAATTCCCTATTCAGTAGACTCCAAGCTCTTCCAGCATTACTACTACTACTACTACTTCCTTCGGCTTTTCCCAATTAATTGGGGTCACCCGAGCGAACCAGGCTCTTTTTTTTTAGTTTTGGCTGGGGATTTAAGGCCGGGTGCCCTTCCTGACGCCGCGCGATTTTTCAGGTGAAAAATCCACCCCACTGTCACCGGGATTCGAACCCCGGCCGTCTGGGTGAAAGGCGAGCAGCTAAACCTCTGCGCCATCACGCTCCCCAAGCTCTTCCAGCATTACCATTGTTAAATCTTACAACCGCAACGTTACGACTGGGATGTTGTCGTGTAATTTTTGGCTGTATTTACGTGAGTACACGGGGTGTTCACTCCACAGGAAACGTGCTTCTGCCCATGATGATGATTATAATATTAATAATAACAATAATAATAATAATAACCAATAATAATAATAATAAAAATTGCAGTACCTAACAGCAATTCTCTACATTGAAATGCAGCAAGCTATAAGAAACAATGGCATATACTGTAGGTACTGCAATTATTAGGCTATTAATATTAATCAATATTAACATTTCATACTCGTAGTTCAAAAATAAACTACGACGAGTGTACATTTTGCATGTTTTAACAAAGCAAGGATGTTGTCTCGTCTCAATGATTTAAGTATGGGACTAACATTGATAACGCTTTAACATTACGTTACTGAGATCATAGTAACTTGCAAACACTACAATCCTTCAATTCCTTAATCATTCACATCACATCCTTCGTTTGCTAAGAACACAGGGAGCTACTTGGTTCCATTTGAAAACTAAAACCTGCACGTATCTAAGTTACCAGGTTCTGTAAGATACTGATGTATGAAACCTCATGTGGAATTATTATTTACTTTTACTGTTATTACTGAAGTTGATGTTATTAGCGGTTAATTAATTATGGTACTTAAAGTAGTTGTTTAATACACCTATGATTTATCGAGTGCCTCTCACCAAGGCGGACCGGGTTCGATTCCCGGTCAATGCATGTGCGATTTTCGAAATGAAATGCCATGTCCTGTGGTTCGGATTCCACGTAAAACGGAGGTCCCGTGGCTCATGATCACGAGATTAACAGTCACGTTAAACCACAAGCTTCAAGCTTCGAGCTTCGATTTATCGAGCTGCATCTCAAGCTTTGTCACCGTATTTAATATCATTGTATATTCCTTTTCTTGGCAGGTATCTTGAATATATTGCCCCCTAGACTACAATCACCACCAGTTCCTTATTTTTAAATTCCGTATCATGATTTATGTTGACATACTATTTTCTCTCTCGCGCAATAACTTAATTTTAGTAATGGCTGTGACTTATTTTTTTGTTCAACAACTTAAAATGTAATAAATGGACTTATAGTACGGTATATTTATTTTTGATTTTTGACTGACCCTGTGTCGCAGCAGTTTAGTTCTCGCCTGCTGTACTCAAGCTGGCGCCATCGAAACCCGGCCTAGTTAGTTGACATTTGGGGGTGCTTAAATGCGAGTGAGTTGTGTCAGTAGATTTACTGGCAAGTTGAAGTTTCCTTTCAGGGAGAATTCCGGCACCCCAGCGTCTCTAATGTCACAGTAGTTTAAAGGGACGTTAAACCCATATTATTATTATTATTATTATTATTATTATTATTATTATTATTATTATTATTATTATTATTATTATTGTGTATAATTCAGATTTTTTTGATTAGATGTATCTTCTCCTGTACAGTAAAATATATATACTGGTGTTGGAGCTGTAGGTTACTTTATTGATGGTGAACTTAATTACTATCATCATGGTCGTTCACAAAAAGTTAAACAAGTACTGTCTCAATAATAATAATCAACAGTAGTGCCAGAGAAAAATGTGATAACTGCTACATTAAAAAGGGAACTGCAGATAATGATAATAATAAAAAATAATCTGATATTTGAAACATGAACGTACAATTTTAAATTAATGTAAATAATTAATCTCGTGTAAATATTTTCAGGATTAGGGATACACTCATTATAATTGGGTAGAATCACGTTGACCAACTGAAAAACATTGCATTTCGTTTACTGAGGCAACGCTGAAAAATGGCTTCCAACACGATAATTCCTACCTTAATTATTTCCATGTTTAATAACCGTTGATGGCTTCTGTTGATATTGCCATTGTACTTCTCCTCTTGCTTTGGCTCGTTACACACACAAAGTACTGAGAGTTAACTTTCTTAGGAGTAGTTTAGTACATTTGTTAGGTTTATGAAATTTTTAGTGAATTAAAACAATACATCATTTCTGACAATCTTCTTTAATTCCCGCTTTTCAACGAGGGATCGGAACTTCTCATTTCACAACATTACACATTTAAATAAACCATGTAGCTAGTGGAACATGCAACGATCCACTGCAGAATGGTGAATTTTCAATTTTGTGTTAAATACAGAATTGTAAAATTTCTGTACGTGTAATGTAAATACTAGTTATATTTTCGTAATTAGTTCATCTAATTCAGAGGTGGCCAAACAGCACTCCGGGCGCACGTGCACACCGGCTGCATTCCGGAGTGCTTCTGGGGCGGACGGCCTTGCAGTGATGGTGGGGGAAGACTATATGTCTGTCTCTCTCTCGCTCGCTTTCTCGTCTTTCTCCATCCTGTACTGTCTTTGCTGTATCGAAGGTCAAACGGTCGCGATGTGGTGTACCTTATATTGCTAGCTGTAGTCTCACTTAACATTATTTGAGCGCAGGGATTAGTAACGTTTGACTATGGCTAGCGCTGAAAAGAAAAGAAGTGGAAGTGCGACTTATTTTAAGAAAGAGTCGGAACATTTTTTTTTCATCTCGCACAACGGAAACGAGATGTGAGTTATATGCCAATGAGTTGTTGTTTGCTTGCGAAAGTATTCACTGGAGCGGCATTTCAATTGGATACATCAGCAGGAATTTGGGGTTCTCGAGGACGAAGAGCGTCAACTTAAATTTAATAAGTTGAAATCAACGCTAGATATAGATACTACACTCGTAAGTATCTCGTTTTCTTGCAAATGTTTGTTGTTTTAATTACATTGTGATAAAATGGATTTCGTATCTTTAACAGTATGGTTTTTAATTGACAGGAACTTGGAATTTCGAATCCGACCTTACGGGCAAGTTACAAGATTTCCTTGCGAATAGCTAAACACGCAATCCTTTTTCAGAAGGGGATTTTGTAAAAGCATGCCTAATTGATGCCGCAGACAGCTATGCCAGTCGGAAGTTCAGCAGTTCCAGGATATCTCACTGTTGCGTCAGACAATAGCGCGCCGCATTGCCTACTAAGCTGAGGATGTCCAAAGACAATTAATGGAAAGATGTGACAAGTTCATTCCATTTTAAATTGCCTTGGATGAATCGACGGACATAACGGACGTAGCGCAACTGGCTATTTTTGTGCGGGGCGTCGATAGTGAACTTAAAGTTACGGAGGAGTTGTTGGACATCATACCACTCAAAGACACAACAACAGGAGAAGATATTTTTCAGTCTGTGGAGGACGCTATTGACTCTGTGGGTTTGCAGCGGCAACGCTTGTTTTCTGTAACAACTGACGGTGCGCCGTCCATGCGGGGGTCGAAAATAGGTTTTAGCCTATCACTCGGCTTCAAGCTAAGTTGGATAGTTTGAACGTTAAGTTGTACTCAATACACTGCTTTATTCATCAGGAGACACTTTGCGCTAAAGCAGCAAAGCTCGGTGACGTTATGCAAGTGGTAGTTCGCATTGTAAATTAAGTACGGCAGCATGGTCTGAATCATCGCCGATTCAAAGAATTTCTAGCGTCTGTAGATGCCGAATATTGTGATGTGCCCTACCACTGTGAAGTGAGATGGCTCAGCAGAGGTGAAATATTGCCCTGGTTTTTTGTTTTAAGAGAGGAAATCAGTCTATTCATTGACATGCTTGGTAAGCGAGAGCCGAAAATTTCTGATCCTCATTGGATACCGGACCTAGCGTTTTTGACCGATATTAGAGGGCACCTCAACGATTTAAATGTGTCAATGCGAGGTGGGGTTCAACTGATTACGGACTTCTGTGACAAAATTATGGCTTTTAAAATGAAGCTGCAGTTGTGGAAAGCCCAATTAGAAATCAGGAATACAGTGCATTTTCCAAACCTGGAATCCGTCTGCGAAGAAGCCGACTTTGACCAGTACGTGAGTGTTATTGAGGACACGCTGAAAGAGTTTTCTACCAGATTTCTAGAACTTGCAAAACTTCAGCCTGTTTTTGATTTGTTTGTCAAGCCATTTTCAATGCCTGTAACTGAGGTTCCGCATGAGTTTCAAATGAAGCTTATAAATTTGCAATGTAGCACAAGACTTAAGGCTATTTTTAGCTCTGTGAAAAATTTGCCTGATTTCTACTCAAAATTACCTCAGCAAGAATATCCAAAATTGCACAGGCAGGCCGCACAAGTGTTACTAATGTTTGGAGCAACGTATGTCTGTGAAACGTTTTTCTCTGCATTGAAACTAACTAAATCACGGCATCGCGATCTGATGTCTGACGAAAACCTGCGGAACAGCCTCCAGTTGATCGTCTCACAAGCAATCGTACCGAACATTGAACATATTGTAAATGTGAAAACAAATTGAAAACAAGGAAAATAAGGATGTGACCAAAATTGCATTGTCATAAAATATGAGTCCCATGACACCTTATCAATATTTGTAATTATTTTAATGCTGGCCACCTTGTGGTGTAGCGGTTAGCATTCTTGGATGTTGCCCTGGAGGTCCGGGTTTCAATTCCGGCACTGCCAAGAAATTTAATTCTGGTCTCAGGACTGGAACTGGGCACACTCAGCCTCATGAGGTAAAACTGAGAAGAGGTGGGTTCGATTCCCAACTCAGACATCTTGGAAGTAGTTTTCCGTGTTTTCGCACTTCTACTCCAGGCAAATGCCGGGATGGCTTCTAAATTAAGGTCACGGCTGCCTCCTTCCCAGTCCTCACCTGGATTACAAATACACACACTATTACAGCCATCATAATTACACAGTTTATCAGACAAATTCTATACACTTACCCAAGTACACGGGGCTACATGACCACGATGTCGCAAAGCCACCACATCAATCAACAACATGAAAATATTTTAATGCTAAACACGTAATCTTCAAGTGCCGGTACTCGCAGAAACACGCGAACAAAATGTAGATGTTTCGGACAACCAACACATTGGAAGAACAGTTTGTTTGTTTACATCACGAACGGTGCGAAGGCAATCCCAACTGACTTGGTCCAACGCACCGGCAGTCAGGGCAGCAGCCCAGCCGAGAGAGGCCTGCTGGAGTGCTGCGGAGTGCAGTCGGCACACCGAGAATGCAAAGTCTGGCCGCCCCTGATCTAATTTGACCTTCATGAGAAAAAATTTGCCTTGCCGCAACTTTGTTTCAGGCCTGTGTTCAATGAGAGGAGGAGATCGATTTATGAAACGGTATGCTAAGATGAAGACATGAAGAGTGCGAGGAAGTTTGAACCAGCTTGCGGGTGATTTGCTCGACGTAATGAATGTGGGTTGGCTACTATAGGGCTCTAGGTGAATCCAACATTGTGCCAGCTCTTCTCCTTCCTTGCATTAACTGGTCCCTGATACCCTCATTTTTAAAGGGTTCATAAGTCCTTCCCTGTGTGGGTGGGGTATCAAATACTCTCCTTGCCTCTCGTATGAGGGGATTAAAAGAACTTACTAGATAATACTAAAGTAAGTGGTTTACAGTCTCAGGGGCCCACTACTGGAATGCTGGGGGTTGGTGATCTGTAAGGGCTTCCTGAACTAGATCATTGTTCCTTTCCCTTTCAGTGACTGTCGTGGACTCTATCATCTTTGTCTTTCCTCCTTGCCTTTCATGTCTCAACCTCCTTACATATTCCCATCCCTCATTCTCTGAAGATAGAGGGCATTTCTTTTGTCTCTGTTCTTAATCTCTATCTCTCCTAATTTCTTTTCTTAATCTAATAAGTTATATTTAAGTTAGTAAGTAGTTCGCACTCGTAATATCAGTTACAGCTCACGAAGTTGACGATGCACAGGGTGTGCAGTCTCCCCTCAGGACAGGGAAAGGGGAGTCTCAGAGCTTTAGAATGTTGAAAATAACAACATTGTTGGTACAGTATATGAACAAGACTTCGGGATATGCGTGCAGCAGTGAGGCCAGGAAGTAGGGCAGGGGCATGGGAGCACGAGGGTGAGGACGAGGACGAGGGCGGGTCGATACTGGCCCAGGGGGTTGAACCCAGCTACTCGCGCAAGGTCACGCTCTACATTGACCAAATAGCTTCCTCTTCCCAAGTGTCATTGACCTTGAGGCCCACGTAAGGTGCAATGACAGTAGGGATTAAAAGTGGGACAAAAAGCGAAAATAAGGGTAAGACAGTTGTTGCAATCTACTTCCTAATTCCTCACTGGTTGCGTGGCTCAGCGGCAACGTTCTTGCCTTCTGCCACCCAAGGTTGCAGGATTGAATCTTGGCGCAGTCAGTTGGCATTTGAGGGTGCACACATGTAAGAGAGCCATGTCAGTAGATTAACTGGTACGTTAAAGATCCGCTTCTGGGCAAAATTCCGGCACTCCGACGTCTCTAGGAGCCGCAGTAGTTAAAAGGGACGTAAAACCGATAACAGTGTAATTATTCCTGATCCTGATATACTGTACAGTATTTACTGATATGTTCACAGGGCGATTCACAATCTGTGTATTAGTAGAATCAAAGTGGAGCTGGTGGTGATAGTTGTTTAAAGAGTGAAACATCGAGGTTATCTGCCCCTATTCATAAGGATGATATTGAAAATGATTACTACTACTACTACTACTACTACTACTACTATCTACTCACGAACGTGAAACTGTCTTACATTATTGAAGAAGAAACTAAGAGCAAGAAATCGAAGAGCCAAGTAGGTCCGTGAAAAACTAAATTTCCTATATTTAATGTTTTACATTGGTCCTGTCTAACTCTGAAATCATTTAAATGAAGTTTCCATCTGGTGGTTTCTACAGACAACTCCGACTGTTACAATAATACGACTAGTGAACTTAAAATATGTAGGCTACTGTATTTTTATGTTTTCACGACCGCAATCTTGAGTATTAAGAGCATTTGAAATACAATGTACTCCATATTTCTTAGCTGAAGAAAAGGATAGTATGTCAAGTTTTACTGCTCTAGAATTAGATGATTAGGTTGCCAGAAAAGGAAATCTCATTTATGAATTCATGTCGCCACCAAGTTGGTTTCTTGCTTAGAATGATTTTGAATGTCACCTCAGTAAACGCGTCCTGTAGGTATTGAACACTGTATTAGATTTTATGGTGACAACTGAGGAAAGGGAGTTCCATTTTTAAAATGGTTTCTGATTTGTCACTAATTCAGAAAGCATATCAATTAACTTACTTATGGTCCTGCCTTATGGTGTAAAATTCCAGACTTATAGGTCCCGAGAATAGGATATTACATTTTGGAAACTCACGCTGCCGCCATATTGTTTTATGATTGTCATGGCTTCAAAATCCATATCGATTAACTAGCATTAGTGCTCTTCGTCATGGAATCAAATTTCAGGGTTATGGCTGCAATAGACTCCAAAATAAGACAAATTAATTCTTAAAATTTGCTTTGTAGCCATCTTGGTTTCGTACTTGCCGAAGTTTTAAAGGTCATATTAATGAATTACCCCCTTCTGGTACTGAATTTCAGGTTTATATCCCTAGTAGATTCCGATAAAAATCAATGACATATTGAAAATTTGCCTGGTCATCATTTTGGTTGTTGACTTGTCACGGTTTTGTTTAATAGTCCTCTGTCAAAGAACAAAATTTCAGACTTAAAGCTGTAACAACTTCTAACGAAAGTAAATTAAATTTTTAAATTTCATACGATCATCTTGGTTTTGTGCTTGTCACGAGTTTTAAAGTCATGCGAATTGACTTGTTTTGTAGTCCTCTGTCACGGTACAAAATTTCAGGCTTATAACTGTAATGAGGACCAAAAATAATCAATTTTATATTTTAGCTCGTCCATCGGCCATCTTGATTCGTGTTCTACTTGAGCTCTTAGCTCTGGAGCACTTTTCCCAGCTTTTTCGAACATTTATTACTGTGGGTTTTCTCCATGTGAAGGAATCGTAGGGCGTTCACATCTTGCTTTATTTTGATGTGTTTTGCTTTGACTGAACCTGTAGATGCCGTAGTGATAGGTATGTTTATTATTTCCACTATGTCATAGAAAACTATCTCCGGGCTCAAAGTTATATGGGTTCACACTTCTGTTGTTGTTGCTGCTGTTGGTTTCTTTAGGGGCTTAACGGCGTTGTGGTCACGTAGTCCCGTGAACTTTGGTGTGTGTGTAGAATTAGTCTGAAGACCGATGTTATTGTGATGACCATAATAGTGAGTGTATTTGTAATAATGGCTAGGATATGGGTGGAGGGCGACCATGGCCTTCGGTTAGATACCATCCCCAGGAGGAGAAGTGTCAAGCCACGCATTGCCGAGGTAGGAATCGATACCAACTGTTCTTAGTTCTGTTTTACGACGCTGAGTGTGCCCTCAAACCAGAATTAAGTTTCATGACAGAGTCTGGGTTTGAACCCCGACCTCAGGGGTCACAGCCAAGAATGGTAGCCATTGCGTCATGAGATGGTCAGATTGAAACTCTATCGCCAGCCGGCCTTGAAAGAGATTTCAGTGGTCTCCCATTTTTAATTCCAAGCAAATGCCGGGACGACTACTTATAAAAGGCCTCGATTGCTTCCTTCATACCCCTTACCAAGTGTCATTCCTGTTCATTCACTTCATCTCTCATTAACTCCCGTGATGGGGTTGGCGTCTGGACGTATAAACCGTCTGATATTAACCAGGCTCGGTAGGATTGGGAATAATTAAAATTTTAAATACATACAAAGAAACACACAAACCACATATTACTGCTTAACAATAAACTACGAGAACTTGAAATATTGCATGGCAGTTTCTTTCACACACAAAACTAGTAAATCGATTGTACTTAGAATTTGCATTGAATTGTTTCTATGGTTGGTTAACACATGGGACTACAGTATTCATATTTTTTTTGTAGTCAACCATTTTTAAACGATAGCGATTTATACACAGTTTTTAATTTATTTGCTCCTGTCTATCTTACTAAAAATATAATGGGTGGAAGATTAGTCCTACCAAAAAATGAAGCCCACCAAGTGTACTTGAAGTTCAGTTTTTAATGCCGCTTCGAGCTATGTACACAATTTTTCAGTGCATAGACAAGTGATCAGAAAGCATTTTTAAAATATTTTTTTTCCAAATGGGTATAAAAAACAAGATGTTCAGTAAAGAATATATAACCTACTTTCTCCTAACCTAAATGCATGAGTATAGTTATAATTCTTTATCCTTTTCAAGGAGTATACATTGAATGCTGGTTGTAGTAGCTTATTGAATTACAACGTGCTATACGGATATTAAACGTTGATTGATTGAATCCTCACCTGAATTATATACACACACTTATACAGCCATTACAATAACACAGGTTACCAGACAAAATTCAACACCCACCTGAGTACACGGGGCTAAATGACCATGATGTTCATGCATCTCAAATGAAACAACAACAACAGCTTCCTATCCAAATCCTTCCTCGTATAAAAGTACACACACTAGTAAGCCTACAGACAACACAGTGACACAGGTTATCAGACAACTTTCAGACACACCCAAGTAAACAGGGCTACAAGACCATGATGCTGCAAACCCCCTAAAGAATCAACAACAAAAACAAAAACAATAGACTCTACCGCGGATCAAGGTCAACGAAAGGGGCAGATGACTTCATAGTTCCGCCCCTTAAAACAATAATAACTAAGGTCAACGAATATTAATCGCTGTATTCGAGTGTTGAAATATGTGGCGTTATAAGCACTGTATATATATATAATATTTTCGATTGTAAATGCACACTATATATGCTTAGCATTATAACGTGTGAGTAGTTATAAATCAATAAATACCAAACAAAAACGAACTCAAACATTTGAACCTGCAGGTATTTGAAGCACGAACCCCGAGACTATGAGCCCAGATCGGTACCATTACGCCATGGAGGCGCTATGATAATACTTGGCAAACAACTGGTTTAGTATTACTGTATCATATTTTGGGTTGAAATCGACGATTTCATTCGCGTTTTCTGCCGTTTCTATAAACCATATGATACTAAATATGTATAATTTTGTTCAGTACATTCCTAAAAGGATATACACTTTCGAAGTTATGGAAATATATGGATTTACTAGCAAATATAGCGGCCATTTTGACAACGGGATGGCACGGCCCCACACGGTAAAGCCTGACCTGTTAGTCACTTCCACGGTTTCATATCCTACCGGTCACCTCATTGAGGACAGTGTAAGCCTCCCTATGTACGATGAGCGTATTTGGTAAGGCCAGGCCTTGTTGAATCGTAAGTTACGGTTAGGCTATGATACTTGCACGATTCATACATGCACCATCTTGATACTATTTGGCTGATGACCTTGTAGTTTGGGCAAAAGACGCTTCTCACATTAAGGTATATTGTTGCAAAATTTTGTAGAGATCGGATGATTAGGTTAGACGTAATTTGATTTAAGCTTTGAACATTTGGGTGGCCACCGTTACGTTTCCGTCAAGATGGCGGCGATATAAAACACGTTACTGAGATGCCCTTTGCTAGTGCTACCTCTGTACCAAATTTCGTTCAATTCTTTTTCACCGTGTTTGAATTGATAGGAGGGGGGGGGGGCAGTCATGCAGAGTACACACACACACACACATACACACACATACACACTCACAGGCTCACGGACAGACACACAAGTTTTGGCCCTGTGTTGATCTCATAAGTCTACTTTCATTTTTTGCAAAAATCGAAAGTAGGCTAATGGTGGATGATGAAAATAGTCTTTTCCAAAAAATATAATATTTAGGAACCTCTTGAGTTCCAATATAAAACTTGACATTAGCGCTCTTTGATGACAATAAAAAGAGACATGTTTAAGGAATTTCTAATTTTATGTATTTCTATATGTGCCAGTTGGGGTTGAAAACTTACTTAGCATCTCCAACGTTGAATTTTAACGTTAAGGATAGCTCATCTATTCTACTCTGCTCCTATTCATACGAAATATTTGCAAAACTCTACCGGTGTTATGACCTTATCATTGTTACTATTATCATTAGTTTGTTTCATTAGGTTTTGTCAACAATCTTTATTTTTCATATAATTCCTCCCTTTATCTCAGTCTCATGTATCGGTTATTATTTATCATAATTATCAGAGCTAAATTAGTGTCAGTGTTATTTTGTTGTTGTAAGTTATCGTCTACTTACTGATTATAATCAAAGATTATAAGTTATCAAGATAATCAAGTTATTATTATGTCAATTGCATACTTACTGAATTTCACATAAAGCATGATATTTTATTTAGGTTTCCTTTTATAATAATTCTCCTCAACTTGACTTATTTCAATATCGTTTTATGCACGTTTACTCCCTCATCCATTATTTTAATCGCTTGATTATTTTTTATGTTACAGCAACACATCACTTATAGTACAGTCTTCCATTTTATTGTCTATCTTTATTTTTCTTGGATAATCTTTCTACCATTAATATTCTACATTTCTATTTATTTCCACATTTTCGAGGCTACGGCTGCCAACTAACTTTATAATATGTCACTATGACTCATCTTGTGACGTCAACTCTTCTCGTCACTCCTAACCTTTCAACTGAAGGCACTATCATCCTATCAGATAGCCTCCATAAATGTTAGCAACATAACAATAATCTTTCAAGCAAATTGCGTTATAAACATGTACTCTGTATTATATTAACGATGTGCGACATTTCCTCTCTCATCAAAACATGAAGTTAAAAATTCGTGACATATCGATCTCAACAGATATAACCAGTAGTAAGGGTTTGAATCACTTACCTTCCCAAAATAAAAATAAAAGATACGAGCTTTACAGTAGTCGCATATGATGTGTAACATCAGACATGTTATCCTACCTTGAAGTTGTTACCGTTTTTATTATCCTTGACATTCATCAATCAACACACAAAAAATCTTTTTATTTTTTACACTCTCATAATACATAACAATTCCAAGACTCTTCTTTTTTCTTCACTGCCTACTTGATATTTCTATTCTCGCACTGCCTTCTTGATACTCTGCTGTTACATCACTCTCCTGCCAGTAACTAAGTTACGTTAACAGAGACTGACTTTTTTTCTTCACTGCCTACTTGATATTTCTACTCTCGCACTGCCTTCTTGATACTCTGCTGTTACAAAGTAATCCGTATGTGATAAACATTCCACATGGTACCACTGCCAGCTGGATCACATCCCTTCTGGCCGCTAACTGGCAGTGCGTCTTACACACTTCCCTCCGATACACTTCCGTCCCATTTTTCAAAATCCGTCCCACACAAATATCCAGCAACCGAGTGGAAAGTTGTTACACATCAAAAACACATCTAGCCAGCCAAGATTGTGGCTTCCTCTCTCTATTGTGTTATTTCCGTGCGACTGCTACCGCTGGTATCTTTCTATACCAGCTTTTATCTTCACAGTTGACTATCAGACTACCTCTTTTCTAAATAATAAGAAATCTGATGCTCCCTCTAAACACTCATACTGCTGGTTTATAAACAGCGTTTATAATCAATTCGCATTCTATTATTTCCAACACTCACAGTATGTTATAATCTAACTTTAAAAATGTCGTTATCAAAACTATGCACTTCTCTCCCTACATGTGATTACTATCACCTCTGGTTTCGTTTAATTGTAACATTATCGCACTGGATATTTTACAATTCTATCATTAAATATCCAGCCGAAACAATATAAAAAATCCTACCTAATTTAATCACCTAAATATAAAAAAAAACTGCTAATTGAAAGTATGACACAAAGACAAATACTTGTAGTCATTCTATGACTTGGATTACTTCTGGGCATCATCATTATGGATTGCGGGCTTCCATCCCCAGCTCACATTTTCTCCAGTGTCGTAGAAATCCATGATGACGTGGTCCACTGCATTCAACCCTCCATGATTAATTCAGTATTTTATGTCGACAGCGTATAAACTTGCTCGTAAATGATGACACATGTCCCTCCACAATTTCGTGTTGAACATTTTGGAAAATTAGCAATGCTACTTATTTTACAATATTGGAGCTATTCAATAACACTATACTGCTAATCAACACTGATAATAATTTTCCTACTTCAGATTGCACTTTCCACTCGACCACGTTTTTCCAATGCCTCGTGGCAATCACTCGGTCCCGAAATAAATCTGCGTGCATCTATTAAATACTAACGCGTTTCACGCTACGGACGTCTATTCCACGTTCCGCACAATTTAATGAATAGCTTTACAGCGCACACTATTAGCACGTGATTTTAATTAACATCGCCTTAGTGTTTACACAACGAGCTCAAATAGTTGTAAAGTCTCGATCTCATGTTATTGTAGGTCTGTTCTCCTCAAGCCAATCAGCGTGCGTAAATCCATCGAATGTTTGGGAAGGATTATGGAGGTGCTACAATTGTCACAGTATAACTTGCAGATTGTCCTTCTCCGTAATTCATAAAATACGATATAATTTCATTTTGTTAAAGATATGTAAAAAATCACGTAGTTCCACTATGGCTATGAGAATCCACTGACTTTTCGATTTTGTTCCCCGGCACAACATGACATTCCTCGAGACATTGCATCAAAATATAGCATTGCGTGCAACTTCCAAGTAATTGTCAAATCGTCAATTGTAATTATGTTGGATTCTCATTTGGCGCAATGTCTAATGTTGTCGTTGCTAATTAATTTGAGGGGCTTGGGATATCTTGGTAATCATCCCCGTGTAGTTGGGTGTATGTCGACCTTGTCTGGCAATCTGTGTTCCTGTGATGACTGTATTAGTCTGCGTAAAGGGGCCCATACACGCACAATCTTGAGCGAACTCTTGAATGTGCACCCCAGACGAGTCAGTGATGTGTGCTCATGTGCGGACGCTACTTCCGGTCTAGGCGTGGAGTGAGGAGTTTTAGCATGCTTCAAATCTTGAGTGACCAGTTCCAGGAGTGAATGAATTTGCGAATGCTAGGAAATTGGAGAAAAATGTAAAGTGGGAGTGAAGATTCAAGGAGAAATAATTTCAACTCTGAGATTTGCCGATGACATAGTCATCTTGGCTGACACGCCTGAGGATTTGAATGAGTTTTTTTAATGGTATGGACTCCGTCTTGAGGTAACAATTCATGATGAAAATTAATAAATGTAAAACAAAAATATTGGAATGCAGCCTAAATATATCAGAAACCTCTATGGACATCAAATTGGCAGGTGAAAAGCTAAAGGAAGTTGGAGCATTCCGTTACTTAGGAAGCAAAATAACCAGTGATGGACGAAGCAAAGAGGATATAAAAAGTAGGTTAGCTCAGGCAAGGAAAGCATTTCTACAGAAAAGGAATCTGTTGATTTTTTTATTATTGTTTTATTTTTATTTTTTTAGCGTATGGCTTTTAGTGCCGGGAGTGTCCAAGGACATGTTCGGCTGGCCAGTTTTGTAGCTGCTTCGAGACGGACACCCAATGGGTGAGCTACAAGTACCGTTGGGGAGGAAAGTTGGAATGGAAGGTCGAGGAGTTGGTAGGTAGCGGCTGTGGCCTATAGTTATGGACCAACCCCGGCATTTGCCTGGAAGGAAGATGGGAAACGACAGAAGACCATCTTCAAGGTTGCCGGCGGGGGGATTCGAACCTCCTCGCCTCCCGGATGTGAGCGACTGCCAGCAGTCATGCCGTAACGACCACGGCTAACTCACCCGGTGGAATCTGTTGATATCGAATATAGATTTAGGTATTAGGAAGTCATTTTTGAAGGCTTTTGTCTGGAGCGTGGCACTCTATGGAAGTGAATCTTGGACTATAGGTGCAGCAGAAAAAAAGGAGAATTGATGCGTTTGAATTGTGGTGTTACAGGAGAATGATGAAGATCAGATGGGTAGATAGAGTTACAAACGAAGGGGTATTAAGAAGATTGGGAGAGGAGAGATGTTTCTGGCGACTGCTAATGAAGAGAAGAGATAGGTTGGTAGGACACATACTAAGACACCCAGGAATAGCAAGCTTAGTTATGGAAGGAAGGGTTGAGGACAAGAACTGTAGGGGTAGACCAAGGTTAGAATATGTTAAACAGATTGCCTCGGATGTAGGGTGTGGTAGCTATGTAGAGATGAAACGATTAGCTCAGGACAGGGAGGCGTGGAGAGCTGCATCAAACCAGTCAGAAGACAGAGGACTCAAACAACAACAGTGTTGCATATACAGGGTGTAACTAAATATGTGGGACACTCCGGGGATTTTATATAGGACCTGACAACAAGCAAAACATGTCCCGTAAACATATGGTGTATTTTCTTTCGTTTCCGTGTTACAAGGATTGCTTTTGGTGTTCATAACACAGACCGCATCACTATGCAGGTTGGTCATTTGTGTTGATAATGTGTACGTTACTACTTTCAGTTCTCTACAGAAGATGCTCAAAATAGCTACCACGAGCTGTAATGCTGGCGTCTATGCGCCGCATCATTGAGTGTCTGACACGCTCCCATATTCCCGGCGTCCGTCATATCTGCTGACATCCTTGCTCTGTTCACTGACGCAGCATGTACACGTTATGAATATGTGTGGCATACACAATGGCCTTTAAATGACCCCATAAGTAGAAGTCTAATGGGTTGAGATTGGGAGAACGAGCAGGCCACGGTGCCGGTCCCTGACTCCCTAACTATTTGTTTGGACTTGAATATTGACAAAACGTACAAGTGGCCTGTGTGCCCTCCACAAATGACCAACTAGAGCTCGCGTCAGCCGGGAAGGCGGCCGGCTCTCTAGGATTTGCGCAGAGAGATAGAGAGATGCATGTCCACTGTTGCAACAGGTCAACCATGTCCGACTCCTTACACCGCAGGCTGCAGCCAAGAGTTCCTTCAGTGTGGCAACACCGTCTCTTTCACGCTACTTTAGACTATTAAAGTGTTTATACACTTTGTAAACTATTTCTCGGGCTTGCCTATGCACAACCTGTCGTTTTCTTCCCTCTACTTCCATAGCACTCGAAACGTACACAATCGTTTCCACTGAATCTTTAAATATAACGATATAATCACTTCGATTTTCTGACTACACACTAGCTCAGATTCTCAAGACAGACTGACTGTGATTGGTGGGATGGAAATGAGGCATGACGTAATGGTGGCGTTGTATTCTGCGCACCGCCTTCCCGGCTGACTCGAACTCTAGCATCGTGCCACCATCTGTGTAATGCACACCAGAAACAATGCTTTTAACACGGCAATTAACGCACATACACCATATGTTTAGCGGATATGTTTTGCTTGTTGTCAGGTCCTCCATCGAATCCACGGGTCTTTCCCACATATTTAGTTGCACCCGGTATACGTGTTGAAAATGGCAGAAAATCGGCAGATGCCTTACGAACTGATGCGAGATTCCATTGAACTGTATTGACAACACGAATATCTGTGTAAATGTATATTTGTGCTTATGTACCTTCATTTACTCTACTTTAGGCTCCTCATACAGAATCATGCAGGTTTCCGGTACTATAAACCCAAGGGGCTGTGGGCGCTGTGGAAATATTGCGGTTGAAAATTTTGGTCTTCATAAGATTGGCCAGCCCCTAATATTCTCAAAGAAGCAATTAATCGCTCCTTGGCTGGAACGGCGCTCCCCATCACTGTATCTTGCTTAGTCAGATTTTTCAGCGTTCTATTAACCAAGTCTTAGACCAATATCGTCTCTTTCATATTCCATTTTTAACTTCCCTAGCTTCTTTTACATTAACTATGACAGCTGCAGCAAATTTCCGCTTATTAAACTAAGAGCAGCACTCCCCGCCTTGGAGATCAGTTTTTAACCGAACGTACGTCGTCAAGTTGAGGACTGAAAGGCGTGCGCACTCCCAGTAGTCAAAAATGCACACTCCAGGAGTGTATTGTAACGTGTACGCATATGGGGGCCTTCACTGAATTTGGGACAGGGATGGGGTAGGTGCCCTGGGACTTGAAATAAGGTACTATTCTAGCATTTGCTTAGATGGAGTGTGAGAGAAATCACGGGAAACCACACTCAGCATAGCCACTGTCAGGGCCGAGATTTGAACCTGCGATCTCCGAACTTGCTACAGCTGCCCTCGTGACCGTGGTGCACTATTTAACGAACAGGGTCAAGCTGTGGAGTGGGCGCATTGTCTGAACGGGTACAATACATTCATGCTGTAACCATCAGGCATCAGTCTCAAACCGGCGATAGCTACATGGAAAATAATATGTCTGGAAAATTGCTAAGAACGCGAGGAATAAGACAATGAAATGGAACAAGTCTACAGGGATTTGTATAGGCGAGTCACTGACCAGCAAAGCCGCAGTTCCAGCAAGGGATAAGCTCCAACATGAAAAGATGTGAATACCACCAGCTCTCTCACACAAGAGATGATATTGTTTTAAAACAAGAAGGAGATGACGACAGAACATAATGAAAGCTGAGTTCCGCCCCTTCTATTATGCTAACTCAAGAACTAAGTAAGGGGAAATTTAACAAAGGGTAGATTCATAAACAGAAAAATTCGCTATTATTAAAATCAGGAATAATAGAGCACGCGCACACTGGGGACATTTTGTCGCGGGACAGTTTTGTCGCTGTCTACCGCTGTGTGCGGCAGCTCAGGGACAACACTGTTTTGTCGCAGTACCTGCGCATACTGGGGACATTTTGTCGCGGGACAGTTTTGTCCCTGCCTACCGCTGCCTGCGCGCGACAGCTCAGGGACAAGACTGTTTTATCGTAGTACCTGCGCACACCGTAAACAACTGCAGTGCTTGTTTGGATTATCTTGTGTAGCACTCTCACTTCACAAGTTTTATTTGAGAAGATGGATTTAGTGGAAATTGCTGTTGTTTGTGCACTTGTTATTCGGCCACGAAGGAAGAAGGAAATAAGGAGACAGTACTGGGTCCATCCAATTTACATTTCAAGATTACTAAAAGGAACGTTTTATATTTTATACAAAGACCTTCGTGAGCACCCATCAAAATTTTGGTCATACTTTCATGTGAGTGTGCAAACTTTTGTTGAGTTGTTAACAACATTTGGACCACAGGTATGTTATCAAACCACAAACCTTCGCTTATCCATACCTCCAGAAGAGAGAATAGCAATAACCATTAGGTAAGTATAAACTAAAGACTATTGTTTGATTTAAGATTATATTACCATTACAGGTACGAACTACAAACAATATAATTACGTCGAGACAAAAAAAATATTATGTCTTGAAAATTACCCCTATTGACAAAGTTTGAGATACCGTAATAAAATACCATAACTTAATTCAGTAAATATTGTTATTATTCCAAAGAACTGATTTCGGTCACATTATGTATGACCTTCATCAGCAATGTATAATGAGTATTTTACAAAAGGAAACAAGTATAAAGTTTCAAGTCAAAGAAATTACCAAGTATGAAGTATGAATTACACATTACACTGACAGTAATTCGGGTTCAGAATCACCAATGAAAGTGCTTAAGTACGATTCGATTGTTTCATCACTTTCATAAGTCAGTTCGGAACCAGGTCGTTTCGTAAGCAATTGTCTGTGGATTTCAGTCCGCGTAAAATCTTCCTTGGATGTGGATCCCGCCAAACATTGAGCTCTAGCTTCAGATGGTCCCGCGTGATTCCGAGACGTAGATGGTCCCTCTAAATATGGAGCCACTGACGATGGTCTAGGTAGGTATTGTATATTGTTTCTTTCAGACCTGTTGGATGTGAAAGCAGGGTATTGATGGACGTCTTGCCATTTCAACGATTTAAGGACGTTCATTATCTGAATTTTTCCCTTCCATCTTCTGAAAATCAGGTAGTGATTTTAAAGTAGGAACTAGAGATAATGCAAAATTGACATCCTCGTCCGTATGGTCATTTCTTTTGTTTTCTAATACCTCCAAGAGGGATTGTTCAAAGCTTTTTTTCGGGAAGCGTTGGTTCGCCTGGGAGGTCTTGCAGGTCCATGAGATTCGTTGCGTTCCTCTTCTTCCAAGCCTGTTGTTCCCTGGTCATCCAGATTGCTACTTGTGTCCCTGTTCTCCATAGAAGGAAGGAGGAACAGCAACGTCTGGAAGTATATGTAGTTTCTTCGCTTTTTGGCCCCATCTCCCGACTTTCCTTGCTTTTGCAACCTCAGCTCCCTTGCAAAGCAGCTTCTGAGACTATGCCATTTCCTTTGAACTTCCATACCTGAAACAGAAAACAAAACTCCAAATAATTGTCATGACATCATTAACAATGCAGATTATTACACTAAGTCCATTTCATCAGGGAGAAAACCACCACTCGTTCGTTAGTTTGTGTATGCTTGGGTTTATTGTTGCACATTATAGACTATTACTTGCACTGTACTGCACTTTTCATGGAAGATATAAAAAAGGTTTCAATTTCTTTGCAGGTATTTATCTACAGGAGTAAGCTTCAATGCTTTGTCATTCGAGTACTTGAATGCTCCGTCCATCCTTCGAAAGATTGTGAAAAATTGCTGTTCAAAAATTTGGGAAGGACTGCAACCAATCTTCATGCCACCAAAACTGGAAGAAGATTGGATCAAAATCGCAGATAAATTCTTTGAGCGTACTAAATTTCCAAACATCATTGGGGCCATCGATGGTAAACATGTCAGGGTAGTTAAACCGGACAATTCCGGTTCAAGATACTGGAATTACAAGAAATATTTCTCTGTAGTGCTAATGGTGTGGGTGGATGCGGAATACAATTTTGTGTTCATAGATGTCGGGTCACTAGGGGCTATGAATGACTCTGTTATTTTCAAAGAGTCCAAAATGGGACAAATGTTGGAAAACAACACATTGAACATTCCGGAAGGAAGGCGTCTACCAGGTGATGAAAATGGTAGAGAAATTCCGTTTTTCGTGGTGGCTGACGAAGCTTTTGGTTTATCAAAGAGTATATTACGCCCGTATGCAAAAAAGAATTTGTCAGTTTCTAAAAGAATATTCAACTACAGACACACACGAGCACGCAGAGTGGTGGAATGCACGTTCGGCATACTGGCCAACAAGTGGCGAATACTTCACAGGCCTATTGATGTTAACGAATTCTTTTGTGATAAGATATTGAAGTGCTGCTCTATTTTACACAATTTCATACGCGCTAAAGATGGCATACGTTTTGATGACACTGTTTATGCTTCTCCGCTGGACGATGTTTCCTTCGACCCATCTCAAAACAGAGGCACTGACGTGCGGCAGTATCTATCTAGTTATTTACTAGCCCAGAAGAATCTCTACCATGGCAGTACAATAAAATGTACAAGTGATCTTCGTGCTTCAATACACCAAAATAAATGGAAAATGTATAAACTCCCGATGAACGTGTCTATTTTAAAAGCCGTGGAGCACAATAAAATTGATGAAATTAACTTACCTGCTTTGGTTTTAAGGTTGCCTTCCAAGTCCTTCCAGTTGGAGACAACTGCTGAACACACTTTCTCCCAGAGTTGTTGTTTAATATTTGTGTTAGCGTATTCTGTCAGGGTCTTATCATAGATTGCAGGTCGCTTCTCCACCTCTTCTATTAATGTTTCCACATTTTCATCCATTATGACGAGGGAAATTGATAATGAAAAGTGCACCAGAACAGCTGTTTTTCTGGAGTTGGGTAGATTATTGACTGGGGAATAACCTAACCACCAAGGGTAGATGATTGAGAAAAGGAGGTGGGTTTCGGACTGGAGAAAAAAAAAGAATGGAGAAATAGGAGGAGAGTCCCACAAAAGTTATAAATTTAACTTTAAATACACTCAAAGGCGGTTGCCACTGCAAATCCGCTCTCAGATACCTAAAGTGGGTAAGGACCTGGTCGAAGCTAACGGGAAACGCAGCTAGGACTTGGGCGGTTTGCAAGAGAATGGCTTTAGCGTATTCCCTCTCAAGCATACATATGCCTACTATGGGGAAGGGTGATGGTCTGGCAAGACAGAGAGTAACAGACTTATTGTATGTCTGTTCAAAGGAATTCGTTTTGAACAAGTAATTCGAAGAATGCCAATAATTTGAATCGGTTTCGATATTTCCAGTTTTCAAAGTTGTAGAGTTCCTAAAAAGCGACCAAGTGCTTCCAAGAAGGATAGTGATAAAAGAATTATACCTTTGAGAATGATTTTGGTAAGTGTACCAATAGTTGCATTTGGAAATGGCTAAGCTTTTACCCAGCCAGGAGCCGACTAAAAGTTTAGGCAAAGAAAAACACTTATCTTTTGGAAAACCAACCATAAGTTTTTTGGAGAGGATCTCCACAAGCAGGAAGCTGGCATAGCGAGCTATGCTTGCCTTACTGGCCAGTTAGAATTAGCTATTAAAGCTAAGAGAGACTTTACCATGATAACCACTAAGAGTTCTTGCTCAAATGCAACAAGTGGTGAAAACCCTATCACGAGATTTATTTGCATTAACGAGGGCATAAACCTAGGAAGAGTCAGGGAAGACAGGATCTTGCCTAACCGTTGTATTAGAGAAATGATGAGTCAAAAAAAGAAAGTTTGAATTTATTTAACAATGAAAAAGAGCCTAATAAATTTAACAAGCATATAGTTTCAATTTTTGTTAACAATTTGGGGTCGCAGACCTCCTAACATTTAAAGTTTGCTCCAGGCAATTAACAATTCTTTAGGTTTCAAACCTTTATATGTACTAAAATCTTTGTAAGATTTAAAAAAGACAAATGAAGTGATTAAAGTTAGACATTAAATCGAGTACAAGGTGTGTACTTTAAGAAATTTCCAAGTACTTATCTTAGAAAAAAGTTACAACTTCGAAAATAACAAAAAAGAAAGCAGGTAGAGTGAAAGAGAAGTTCCTATAACTTCTTATATTTACGCTGAATTACTTTTATAATAATTATACAAAATAGGACAGGTCACTTACTGTGAAATCTGAAGAGAAAGTCAAAAGGAAGGTTCTAGACTTTCTATGATTAAGTAGGAATCACGAGACAAATGGGGCAAGTTTCCCTTTCGTGAGACCAAGAAATAACTCACTCGTGAGTTGAAAGAATTGTATTCCCTAATTAGAAGGGAGAAACAATGTAAGTTTGAAACGTGTACTCGACACGTATTTATGCAGAAGTTAATTAATGTTATATAAGAAAAAAGGGAGGGCACTTCTATAGAGTGACACCTCATTGAAAAAAGACTTAAAGTAACAACTTTACTATTGTGGTTTGTTAGTAAAAGGTTTAGGAAAGATCAAATGGGATTGAGGATAAATGTTCATGGCCTTATTTATCGTAATCGGACGATCGCGACGCGGTAGAAATGTTGAACAAGCACTAGTTTTCACTATAGTCTGTTAAATGGATGAAAAGTTCACTGTAGTAACACAAAAGTTTATGGCAAAAAGAAGTTATTGCAATTGTGGAAAAAAAACTGGTTGCACTAGGTAGGCGAGAGTCTATTGCTTGAGAAAGTTATAGATTGTCATTAAGTACGCCAGAGAAAATCCCAACGGAGGAAGAAAAGTTGGCTATTGAGCATTAAATAATAAGGAAGATCCTTTAGTTTGAGAAAGTATTCACACATGTGAGTGGAAAATACATGACGGCGTGACTGGTAGATTCTGGAAGGTTCCAGAGCAATTTTGACTGAAGAATAGGGCCAAAGTTATTCCAGCGGTGGAACGAGCAAAACATTTTATAGACAGTGGGTATTCATTGGTATCCCACGTTGTGAGAAGATTTCTCATTTAATTAGTTTAAGGAAAGCTACTTTCTATTAAGGTTGGCTTAGACAGACAAAAGCTCAACATGGTAAATCCCGCGAAGGATGATTATTGCCCCAAAATATAGTAATCTCACACTGCCTATAACATTATCCTTAAAAGCATGTAGATATTAAAACGATGAGAATGAGGTAAAAACCTGAAGTCTGTACTTATCTTTGCTGCATAGCGATGGTGAAGTTCCCTTTGAAGGTTTACATTAGAGTTCCAACATGGCGTGGAAGAAGAAAATGCCTCTTGAGTTCTGGAGGTTGGCTCTAGTTGAGCCTTGACTGAGTCGACGGTCGACGTACAAGTGAGACCCACTCAGCGAAGCGCAGAGGGACCAGGAAAGAGGAAAAGAGTGGGGGTAGGAGACAAAAGGAAGACATATAAGCATCACCAACATACAAAAGTTAAATTCTCTTGAGGAAATGGTCTTCAAAGAGTTGATAGTAGGCGACGCTATCGCAGCCTGGTGGGTGAAAAAGTAGACGAAGTTCTCTTGATCACGGAGATGATAGCTGGCGATGGCGACGAGATCTGGTGGCCAGATGGATAAGGACGTTCTCTTGTACAGGGAAGAATTGAGGAACTTCAGAGATTCACTGCTAGATGACGCTAGGTGGGTCATGGAATATATATATATCTAGAACAGACTCACAAATGACATAAGAGACATGACCACCAAAGAGAAACTAGAAGATCACTGTTGGTGTTTGATAAAAAGGAAGAAATGAACAATCAAAGAGCATTAAAAATATACTCTATCTTACCGTGTATTCCAAGAATACACCAGGAGTCACTATGGTATCTACTGTGCACCGTATGCATAGAAAGGGCATATGGACCCTGATTATGGCCTTCTCAATAGATCTACCCTACCTGAAATACATACTGCACATTCAGATCGGTAGTTTAGAAAGCCGTGCACGAAAACTAACAAAAATCTAAACGAAATAGTACCTTTATTTTGATTGGCAAGATCTAGCATTCAGTTGGTTAAAGCAAGGGTGAATCTATTAAGGAGGACATGGATTGGGTCCATGTTCGTACATGTCCTGACTCTGCATTTTAGTCCAGTAGCTTTGGCGTTGCCAACTTAAACAATTAATAGGATCGTGTAACTACTTCAAAACGTTAGTATAATTTACAGTGGGATCATACATATATTCATAAATTATGCCTATTTTGGACATCCGCTATTTTAGTTGACTGGGAATTATACATAGCCCTTTATTTAGACCAGATAGTTTTGTTACAAGCCACTACACCAATCAAAATAAAGAAATACGAGGTATTGTCTGTAAATTTAAAAGTGGAAGTCGTTGTCATCGTCGTTTTAACCAGAGGGAGTTTATGTTTAAGGCCGCCAGTAGACCTACGTCTGAGTTGGGGTGAAATGTTAGCACGAATCTCTGCTGCTCTCGCTTTGTATAGTATGCAAACATCCATTCACTGTTGAAGTCACAAGCCTATCCCCATTTTTAAATTCGACAAGAATCGTCTTATTGCATACCCTCTCGGAGTCGGCATCAAAATCTGCCAATGTCAATACTCAGAGAGTGAATTCGGGTAATGCTGACAATTCCCTGTCATCAAATTGAACTACCGTACGCAATGTTCCCCAAACCTCGGCTATCGAGTTCCAAAACGGTTAGAATTAAAATAAGGTACTAAGTGACGAGGATCGTACAATGTGCGTACGATCTTGCTGATAGATTGTACATCGTACTAAGAACGAAATTATCTTGCTTGTACGATCGAGTAGCTTACAAAGATAATACTGGAAACTCTGTCGTGAACGTATGCGCGTGCCGGAAGGCAGCGATTACCGTGCCATCTCTTGTCACAAGTTGCAAACTACCCTCCCCTCGTCATTCGCACACGCACACACCAACCAATCAAAAATGCATTGCACGAGGTCAGGGGTGTTCAACTTAATTCTCAGAATAGAATAGAATAGAAACAATGACGGCAATAAGTTATGCTTAATTGCATAGTGGGCACAGTTGGGAATAATGAATGTGGGCGGTAGCATATAAAGAAAATGTCATTTGTATTTTTCGCAGCGTACCGTACATATCCTGGTTATTGACACTGGTTTTGGATTATTTCGCATAACAGGACTGTATTATAGACATGGATTTGTTTCTTGGGTGAAGGGTAGATGACCTCGCTATTCTGCCCCTTAAATCAATTCAAAATTGAACTTCTTTCTTTGAACTCTAATATCTTTGATTATTATACTTGCTATAACATAGGTGATTATTATATTATATTCCCTTTCATTTACACTATTGTTTGAATTTTACCATGGATACAGTATTTCATTGTCACATAATCTGAATACCTCTCAAGAAATAACTGCTTTTATAAAAGCTACTCAAATCTAAAGCATTCAGAGTAATAGTGCATTACATAGTAACAGTTTATTACATCAAAAAGGGATTTGCTGAGCAGTTTGTAGACATTCCACAATTTTAGATCTTTCAACAAATTAATAGTCCAGTAGACAAACATTGTTTCGTATGTTGTGGTCACAGTATAGGCTAATTTTTTACTATCATCACAACCGAGTACTCGTAAGTCATTTCCTCATATTAGTTTACAACTCTACTGTAGTTTAGGGCTTATATTGCTTAAGTGTATGACAGCAATAGTACCGGTAACTACACCTTCAAAGATTTGGTTCGGGAAGGGAGGGGGGACAGGTTTGTTGATAGGATAGTCATTTCTAAGTTTTACAACATTAAAATAAATAGTTATTTTTTATCTGACAGTTATTTGGGAGGGCAGTGATTGTCTGTGGGTGTCACTGTAGGTAGTTAAAAGTGTCCTCCATCGTCGTGCTCATGTTTTTTGTTTTATTTATAATTTTAAATTCTATACTGTAGTTTTATTTATTTATTTATTTATTTATTTATTTATTGTCACGTGTGTATTTTTATGTCTGACAAAGAATACATATATAGCCTACATGTCTCACTCTGTTGTGTAGAGACTCCATGGATAACGAGAGGTATGCGACACTTTTGTCCCCAGTGTGCGCACTTGAATGCTATAACACAGGAGACCGACAGTCCCGCAACAAATATGGCGCCAGCTGTTGCGACAGCCCGGATACATTTTTGTCTCGTCCGTGTTGTGTCCCCAGTGTGCGCATCCCAATACAGTGTAATAGCCCTTCACCTTGCGACAAAACAGTCCCGCGACAAAGTGTCCCCAGTGTGCGCGTGCTCTAATAACGGTCTTTTAATAGTACGCTGTATGAAAATCATGCAGTTAGCTTAAGACCAGAGTATTGCGCCTTGATGGGTAAACTATGACGAGCAAGATGAAAGAAAAAGTCTGTTATTAGATCGTGACACGTATTAATTAGATAAACAAACCACGATCAAATTTTTGGAAATGAGCACACCACGATGATCAAAGGAATATTCTGTGCCAGAAGACATCAACGAGAATGACCATCTGTATTGATTAGGGGAAGTGTTGAAATACGGTATGTCTACGTGGGGAATAATGTTTTCTAAAAGTATAAATTTAGCATGGCCTCTGTGTTCGGCAGTCAGTTTTTATCGACCCGTCGTGGCAGAAACTTATGCCGTATCGCGCAGCAGAACGTAAGGAACAAAATAAGACAAATAGGCCAACCATATTAGATCTAAAAAGGCGTTTTGAGGAATTAATTTCCAGAAAGCTGGAAATCGTTTTAATAAATGCGTTTGGTCCTATATGCGTGTAATCCGAGTTTGCACCATCCCAAGAGGTGTGCATAACTTTTGGGACCCAAATAACCTCGAAATGTTTCCTCTTTTTTCAGTGTTTTGCTTGTAGCTCGAAAACGGTACGTCGGACAGGAAATATCAATCAGTTCAATATTAAAGAAGGTTAAATGCTGCGTCGAATAAGCATCTCAAACTTGAAATTTGGTTCAGTGATATAGCCGAAATCAAAAGTTCAAAACTGGGAAAATTTCTCATTTAGGTGCGAACTTATATTTTACTACTCTCCAAGACCACATATCTTCGGAATAGATACTCCTATTGAACTCTGAAATCGTGAAAATAAAATCAGCTGTTTCATACAAAGTTGTTATACCTACTGGACCAAAATGTACGAAACAGCTAATTTTTCATCAGAAGGTTTGACAAGTTTTGGTCTGGTGTATTCACTGATCAGACGATTGAGCAGGTGGTCTCTGAAAGCCCAAGGTAGGCATAACGGACAGTACTCTGGTGACTTGGGTTGCTACAATACCTACCATCATGGAAATTGCAGTATAAGTGGAAGACTTTTGTGGCGTGACGTATGGTACTTCAGAGCAGCACGTCGAACTAGTTTGTCAAGGGTACAGAGGGACGATGGAGACGTTGCGATCCTTCTTGACTGGTTTTCATTTCACTATCCCTTCCCAACTGGACAATTTGTGATGTCCATTAGCACAGAAGTAACTGGTGATGTGAAAACTGACCGCCATGAAGCGTTTGAAAAAGGGATTCAGAGTATTGCTAAGATTACCACTTCAGTAATGTCAAATTTCAACGAAAAGACAGAGTGGTTCCCCTTAAAGCTTTCAACTCGAAAGTCAGGATTCACGGCGAAGATATACCAATAAATCCAGATACACATTTCCTACGCATAACACTTCTTAAAAATCTGAGGAACTGTTCAAAAATTATTTCGAGTTTGAGTGAGCTCCTTATCCCCTTTCCATCTTTGATGAAACAGGAATGCGGAAAACAATGAAATCTGTGTTCTACAATTTATTTTCACAGTAGCTGCTCCACCAACTATTGCAGGTAGTGCCATTGTAATTGATGGGGGGTTCCGTCTACATCGAGTGGTTTGGGAATCCAAGGAAAAATTTTCATTAATTCTCTCCAAATATGTTGACTACGTTAAGCAATACTACAACCCTGTCTCACTGTCAGACACCTATTCAATTGTCCTCACGAGGCTGAGTGCACCACGTTCCAGCCCTCACGTCAGTTTCTAGAAACCCTGACGGAGCCGAAAATCAAACCCGGGGCCTCTGGCTGAGAGGCAGGCGCGCTACCCTAACACCAAAGGGCTGGCACGGTATAATAATCGTGGGAAACAAGTATGACGTATGTAATTAAATTACAAAAAAATTGAGCCGTGTTGAGAATATCGTGGAAAAAAAAAGAATCCAGATGAGTTCGACCACGTGTAAGCATAAATTAGGGTGATAAATTGAGAAAGTGCTACTATCTTGGAGAAAGTGTTGGAAATTATCAATGATTAGAGTGTATGACTTATTTGAGAGATTTAACACCTGTCGCAGGAGCGACTGTTGTGATATACCAGATTCGCACAAGTTGAAATTCGAACCAGTAGTGGCTAACACACCAGGAAGGTATAGAGAGCAAGGAGTGAGTGCTATTAAAAGTGAAAAAAGTATTCAGAAAATATTATTAGTGCTATTTTTGAAAGGCGGAAGTAATAAAGGCCATTATTTTTGAATTACCTGCCACATATAAATTCAGTGTTGTGTAAGAGTACAACATCCTAGGAATGGACTTATTCGTTGCTAAACGAGAATTTGAGTCCAAACTATCATCACGGGGGATAAATGTTACAGAACATCATTATGAGATGGAATTTCGATCCAGGAGGGAAGTTGGCGACAGTCGAACAGACACATCCTTGAATGATGAACCGAAACACTGGAAAGGTAGAGACCAACTCAAGCATTCTATTGTAGTAGTTAATGCTAAACACTGATTGTAGTAGGCTGAATGTATTTTGAAACTTTGCAAAAATATTATTTCCAGATAGGAGAATTGTGTAAGGAAGATTGGTGGCGTTTAGAGTAAGAATTGAATTGTTTTGTTTCTATTGGTGAAAATTATCATTGTCTGGATATGAAAGCGAGCCGCGACTGTGTAGAAAATGAGGAGCGAAAACAAGTGTTTTGCCGAACAGTAATTGAAAGTTTTAATACTGGTAAAAATACCACAGAGAGGAGATTTATTGAAAATCCACAGCCTGCTTCCAGTCGTCCGACCGGGTCAGGGAATGGAATGAATGAAGCCCCCATCTAGCGGCGAGGATATGAACTGTGCCGGCTGCCGAAGCCTGTCGCACTCCCCTGGGGCAATGATTAAATGACAGATTAAATGAAATGATAGTGGAGAGTGTTGCTGGAATGAAATTTTGACAGGGAAAACCGGAGTACCCGGAGAAAAACCTGTCTGCCTCCGCTTTGTCCAGCACAAATCTCACATGGAGTGACCGGGATTTGAACCACGGACCCAGCGGTGAGTGGCCGGCATGCTGCCGCCTAAGCCACGGAGGCTCAGGAGATTTATTAGAGATGCTTAATTATTATGATGAAGGCGGATTGCTATGAGGACTCGCGTATTTACTGCAGTCATCATCCTCTACGGCTTATCCCAATTAATTGGGGTCGCCGGAGCCAACCCGGCTCATTTTGGTTTTGGTCGGGGATTTGAGACCGGATGCCCTTCCTGACGCCACGTGATTTTTCAGGTGAAAATTTCGCCCAGCTGTCACCGGGATTCGATCCCCGGCCGTCCGGGTGAAAGACGAGCAGCTAAGCCACTACGCCATCACGCTCCCCGCGTATTTACTGCAGTATAACATTTAAATCAGGCTTGATGAAGAACGTCATTTGTTGTTGTAAAGGGGTTATTTCAGTCCACGCAAATACGAGTTATTATTTGATCATGCTAACTGTTAATAGTTAAAATAATGCATCCGGAGAATATTTTTGAATTCAGGAGGAACATTATGAGATTAAATTTGGTGTTGCGGAATGGAATTCACTAACACGGGAAAATATGTTGTTGAATATTGTGCGCAAATATGAAAGTACATGAGAGCGGATTGGACAGCTGATTTTGAGTTACGCCATATTTTGGGTTATGGAAGTTCTAGTGAAGGCTAATAACCAAGAAAGAAAAAAACAATCTTAGGGAGTAAACAACCTAATAAAGAACATAAATAAAGCATTGTTATAGGACTTTCATATAACTTGAATTAAAAAATGAGCATCACGAATAAATGAGGTCTTTGAAAAGTAAACTTAGATAATGTAAGTACACCAGATTTAAGGAAAGCTTCTAAATAAGATGACACATTTTTCTTGATATCCCAATTTGAGACTAAAGTAATGTGATACAACATATTTCAACGATTTGGAGAGACTTTGATGTGATATTTGATTGATTTTGATGATCTCTGTAAATGATGACGTGATCGAATGGATAAATTGTAAACAAGTATTGAATATTGAAACATGATAGTTGTGATTGGATGGAGATGGCCAATGTTAATAAAAGGCATCATTGTAAATCAATGCTCATCATCTGTAAAGTTTAGCTTAGGTTTGTTTTGTTTATTTCTTGAGCAAATTAGGGATGAGAGTAGGTTAGTTAGATGGTAAACTTAAATTTTACATTTTGGAAGTAAGCTTATCATTGTTCGTGCATACACTAGGATCGGTGTTACTATGTGATATTTTAAAGTTATATTAGTAGTTGTAAGCCTCCGTGGCTTAGGCGGAAGCACGCCGGCCTCTCACCGCTGGGTCCGTGGTTCAAATCCCGGTCACTCCATGTGAGATCTGTGCTGGACAAAACGGAGGCAGACAGGTTTTTCTCCGGGTACTCCGGTTTTCCCTGTCAACATTTCATTCCAGCAACACTCTCCACTATCATTTCATTTCATCTGTCATTCATTTAATCATTGCCCCAGAGGAGTGCGTCAGGCCTCGGCAGCCGGCACAGTTCATATCCTCGCCGCTAGATGGGGGCTTCATTCATTCCATTCCTGACCCGGTCGGAGACTGGAAGCAGGCTGTGGATTTTCATTTTCATTAGTAGTTGTGTAGAGTATTTAATTCGTACCACTTTCGTAGCTTGTTTATTGTACCGTATTCATTTTGTACTATACAACTTCTTGAGGGGATTTTTAGGACCAAACGCAGGCTAGGATGTGTTTTATTTATTAGGACGGTGCCCGTTAGATAAGCTTCTCACGTCATTCCCCAATATCAGACGTAGGTTAGGGAACTTCGGCGCTCAATAAACATCGGAAGACGACTTTTATCTTCTGATTATTGGTTCGTAGATTTCATATCTTTCCGTTACATAGGTTTGGAATTTTAGGGTAGGTTTATAACTCCACCTAATCTAAACAAAGTACGAAATGAGAGATGTGCTGGAACTAGTTCAAGTGCATATGTTGTGTGGTTTGTTTGTGATGGGATCAAAACAGTGGTTGATCTCAGCCTCCGACTCCGTGGTATATCGGAGCAGACGGGTGCAATACATACATACTGTGCCCGTAGGAAAACTGGCAACATTGTGGATGATGGTAAATTTGTAATACGTGCAATGAAATTTGATGCGGAGAGTGCTACGTCCAGTCAGAGAACAGAAGTGCGGATGCGCGTGAAGAAGAGGACAATACGAATAGAGCCGGGCAAAAAGCTCTTGAGTTCCGATCGGTCTCGTTGGACGAGAATAAAAAACGGAAATGCTGGTTCCAGAACTGGTATTACCGATAATGTGGGCTCGAAAACGATAATTCTAGACATTATTGCTCGTTCTCGCTAGGGCAATATGGCGCTGCTTGAAGGCACTGAGGCTTGTTGTGTAAGGATTCAATGGAAATTGTTCATTCCGTTGACTGGAGTCTGCGAATTGGAAGAATCCACTCAACTTCAACGATATCATATTAACAGACTACCTAAGGTATATTGAGCATATCATCCTAATAACATATGGAAGGAGATTTTGATCGTCAGTCGGTATTTTTGGGTCATTAAATTTCAGCAAAAGAAAATTCTATTTGACGTGTAGGCTACATATTAAGAATTTTCGTGTAGTGCCACATTCAAGCACTACCGTATGTAACTTTCTCGTAATAAAACCTGAAAATTCATGCACTCGCTATATTACTAGAGCCCCAGTGATGCAACTGTGTTCTGTCGTATCAAAAACCTGAAAATTCATGCACTCGCTATATTACTAAAGCCCCTGTGATGCAACTGTGTTATGTCGTATCATTTTTGTAGTAAGATACTGGTAAAGTTGTCGACATAAACAATAAAACGTAACGAAACAAAAATTAAAATCACTTCCCCTACCGAGTATCGAGCTCCGGCCCTTTCATTCATGAGTCCAGCGCGTAACGATTTTTTATCCACTTTTTATAAGCTCTTTACAGAATTACAGAATTTTCAGAAATGATAAATACTATACTATTACATCACAAGAAAATCCAAATAGTGTGCATATTTATCGTACAATTATCCACTTTCACAAAGCTTCCAGCGCTCTTTCTGCAGGTGATACATGAGATCCCTGATCAAGAAATGTTGATCATTGTCCATCATGAAGTGTACATATTGCCCCATTATCCACACAATGGCAGTCTGTTTAATTTGGGGGAAGGCGGTCACCGACAAACGAATCAACTTCCTGTCATCAAGGTCACCCGTGGGCACATTTAATAGTTGACATACGTGTCCCTTACACCACAGCCACGTGGAGGCAACTCGCGTGCATGTTGTGAAGCGATGTAGCGCCGTATCAGTTATATCGCCGTAGAGCCGTTGGGATGAGGTCGTTGAGGAGGATAAAAACCTGGGAGTGTACAGCAGAAGAAATGGTCATAGCTCCAAAATTTTCCAAACAGTGGGCCAATGGACGTAAAGGGTGGTGGCCTCGATTCGCGGTTTGGAGTGTACCACTTGCCGCAACATGGTATAAATACTTTTCGTCGTTGGAACAGTCCCTGAAGGCAGTTTGCGAACAGTTTCCAGAAGGTGCTGTTGATGGTCCCTAAAAATCTTCGGTAAAGCTCTATCACAACCACGGGATGTGTTTCGAAGATCTTTGTATAGCGCTTTCGTAAAAGTGTCATGTTGGGAAAGGATGGTGATATCGTTCTTGCAGAGGAGTGCACGACATTTTATGCCATGACCTGTTAGCCCTAGCCCGCCTTGCCGGGATGGGAGATATAACTGTTCCCGTTGTACTCGAAACAAAAATCCTTGCCATATAAACCAACCTGTATATTTTCACAATTGTCTCTCAAACATTTTGGTAAGTGGGAAAAGTTGTGCGACATACCATATTTTTGAGAGCGCAAACACGTTGAGGACCATGACCTGTTGCACTATATTGAGGTTTCTTTGACCAAATTGGATCAGCACTCCCCTAACTTTGGCAATGACCTTACTCCAGTTTGCTTGCACTGTGTCCAGAAGCGATTGCTTCCAGGTAATGCCAAGAATTTTCACCTCATTTACTATCCGGAACCAGGGCTGTTGGGTAATCACTGAGTTAGTATTGAGCGGAAGCAAATCAGTTTTCTGGGGGTTCGAATTTGCTCCAGAGGCGATATGGTAGAGCTGAAGGACGCTATCGATGTGAGAGATGTCTTCATTATTGCGGATCTATATTGATACGTCATCAGCATAGGCGCACATGCCGAAAACATGTGTGGACAGTTTGTAACCCTGTAGCTTCACCTGGGTAGTCCGAATGAACGGTTCAAGGCCAATGACAAAAAGTAGCATGGAAAGGGGACATCCTTGTCTAACTGATCGTTGTATTGGAATCAGAGGGGAATGAAAACCGTTGACGAGCACTCGAGACGTAGAATTACAATTTATCATACGAATGTAGTCAATAAGGATTGCAGGAAATTCAAAGTGCTGCAAGACCATGTACAAGTATTCATGACTGATGCGGTCGAAAGCTTTATCAAGATCTAAGGTGAGAAAACTCATTGGCTCAGTGGGGAGCATTTCGGCTTTTAGGTGTAGGTCCCGTAGTATCGCTAAGTTCGTTAACAGGGTTCTTCCAGGAATACTGCAACATTGTTCCTCACCAATGATAGCATGTAGAACAGTCTTCAATCGGCATGCAAGTACTTTGGTAAGGACTTTATAATCACTGCAGAGCAGAGTACCTGGTCGGAAGTCTCCAACTGCCATGGGAGAGGGTGTTTTTGGTGTGAGGACTATGGTACCCTCGTGATGTGATTGACAAAGATCACGACGTTGGAGAATGGTACGCAAGACGTGACAAAATTCTTTGCCAATGAGAGGCCAGAAGTGTTTAATACAGTTCCTATGGCAGGCCATCAATTCCACGTGAGCGGTTATTTGGGAGGTGCTTAACCACAGAGTGAATCTCTTCATCCGTAATGTCCGCGCTGAGCAGAGTTTTGTTGTCCGGAGATAGTTGGGTACTGCAAGATGAAAGCAGCAGGGTCACCTGCTGTGGATCAATTGGAGCCTTAGCGTAGAACTGCTGATAAAATTATGATATTTCACTACGTATTGCGTCAGGGGAGGTGACGACACTTCCAGTACTGGTGCGGAGGCGGTGGATATATTTACGTTGGCGCTCACGTTGGCCTTTGGCGATATGGTATACACTTGCACTTTCGTCCGGGAGCACTGTACGATCTTTTAAAGCCACGTTTATATGAGCGAGCGTTCGTTGCTGTAGAGACAGGAGCTTGGTTTTAACTTCCCGAATCTGGTCATAGATACGCTCTCCAGCATCAGATCTTTGCTGGAGCTGGCGAAGAACTCGATAGTAAAATTCAACTGTATCCCGTCTTTCCCGACCTCTTTGGTAGGATATGTTCTTAAAGACGCGGCGGATTCCTGGTTTAACTAAAATATCCCGCCAGTCTGCACAGTCACGAAAGTTGCATTTTTGTTGGACCCATCGATTCCAGTTTTGTCTGAAAATATCTTGGCATTCCTCCTCCAGTAACAGCGAGCAATTCAATTTCCATTAACCTCTTCCTATGTGAAAAACGGGATGGGGGTAAGAGATTGTACATACGACTGCATGATGGTTAGTGAAACTGGCAGGTATCACTTCATATCGTCTGGGCTGAAGAAGGTCTTGGGAAAAGTAGATGCGGTCAATTCGTGATGAGGAGTTGTGACTTATACAGGTGTAACGGGGCAGGGGCACCCTTAAACTATCCACAGCATCAATGAGGTGTAAGGAAGTAAGGAGGGTCCTGAGCGCCGGGTTGGCACCTTGGTATGGACTAGTGGATTCCTCTAGGTGTTGAATCCAGTTGAAATCCCCTGCAAGAATAAGTTTTTCCTTAACGTCGTGCAGATGAGGCAGTATACTCTGTTGAAAGAACATGTTCCGTTCCAAACGTTTGCTTGACCCGGATGGGGCATATACATTTATTAGGGTGGTATTGTTTATGTGGCCAGATATTATGCGTCCTGATGGATGACATAGCACACCTTCGAGTGGGATATCATGTCTTATGAGGAACCCGGTCCCTCAATTATTAGTACCTGTATTGATGTATTGTTTGTAGAAGGCAGATAAGGGAAGGCAGGGTATAGCAACTTCTTGAAGGAAAGCAATGTCAATGTCTGCATCTCGAAGGAATCTCTCCAACAGTTGAAATTTCAGGGGACATTCTATTACATTGATATTCACAGTGGCCACAGTGAGAAATTGCGCCATTAAGAGGAGTATAAAAGCTGTGCTAGGCATACTGGAAGGGGAACTCGAGAAAAAAGGAGGGAATAAAAGGAAGATAGACACGGGTGTGAAATATACTGTTGCACTATGTCAAATTAGGGTGAGAAAGTTCCTTATGAGTGCCATTCATGGGCCGGCTGTCAGCGTTTGAGAGCGTTCGTGGGTCCCTAGATGGCATAGAAGGACGATTTTGTTTGTTTTTCACAGCTGGGGGAACATGTGTAGAACCAGTTGGATTCTTCGGGGCTGGTACAGCGATCGAGGCATTTGTTTTAATCTTCTTAGGTACGTTCTCAGAACCCCGATCAACCTGCTTCAGTGAGTCGGTAGGTAGAGTAGGTGGGGGCAGTGAAGGCAAAATTTCTGGAGCAGCCTGTAGTGACGGAATAGTTGGCTCTTGGGCTGCAATACAGGTGGCCGATGTCGCAGGGGCACTATGTAGCTCGCTGATCTGTTCAGTGCAAGGTACGTGGTCTGCGTCATGTGGGGATGAGGCCACTTCTGCCGGTGTCCCAGCTGACTGATCAATAAGCATGTTTTCATGTGATGTTTGCTGTGTCACAACATCGGAGTATTGTACACGTCTTTGTTGGGTAGGAGTAATACCGAGGGGAATCATTTTCATTGGGCAGTTTATACGGAGATGCGTGTTAGCATTGCAAATTTAACAGGTCTGTTTCTGTCCATTATACGATATATAGCCAGAATTGCCACCAAAGGTCTCAGTGGAGGGGATATCTTGTTTGATTTCCATAGTGACCGCACGTATTCCATTATACACCGGGAACTGATAAGCAGAGGACCATTGTTCTTTCCTGACGTCACTCACAGTGCCATATTTCGAGAGGACGGATTTGAAAATATCAGTGGGAACTTCGAGTGGGACATTAAATATACGCACTGTGGTAAAATTTGAATCCGCTGTGGAGAGCTTAACATTAGTTACCTAGCCTGAGTCATACTGAAATTTAATAGGAGCTTCAAAAGTATTTAGCAATTTTTGATAAGTAGATATGCTGATTACCTTGATGTACATGGTTCTTTCTTGCGCGTTTAACTGGATGGCTTCTACTTGGTCAACAGTCAACGGGAGGGTATCGCTAATCCAGCGGTGAATTTCTCCTGGTGAGGGGCCAGAACTCTGCCTGTCCCATTGACAGCGTACGGTGTTTTTCCTCTGGTATCCGGACATGATTTTCAGCGGGGTTTTCTGGGTTTCTTGATTTGTTGTCCTATCTGGAACACTACTTGAAAAAGTATTTTCCGAATGACACACGGAAGGTCAGTACACCCGTGGAACTATCGGAAGCACCGATATTAGGAAACGTACACTCTTCCAAAGCGATCATACAACTCGCACACGCGCACCTCACTCGGCCACGACTAGTGACCAACTGACCAATTCAGCCACTGAGACTCTTATACACCGAGGGAAAATGTTATAAACATACACAGTGAAGACTTTTGCCTTGGATATCTGACTCTCTTTATCTCAAATGCTCCTACCAGTTTGAATAATATTCTCTAGTCGTCGGGCATACGAAAAATAATGTTCATCTTCAAAAATAAGATTGATTTTATCTTTCGTCATAATGGCTTTGCCATATGCTTAAGCCACCGCCATTACAATCGCGTCCCTACGCACGTGCTCACACGTTGCATCATGGGTGGAGAGAGCAACGATATTACCTTGTGATCGAACGAGACTTTGGAGTATCGGACAACGTGACATTCCCGCGGTAATGAGTTGTTCTCAGTGCAACTCCCGTCGCACTATTCTCACTCAAACTGTCATATCATTGGCATTCATGGACAAATCAGTGAGGTGTTTGCACTGACATGATTAATACACCGCATGCCACAACAGGTATTGTTTTCAAGCACAAAGTCAGAGTTTTTAGTAGATGAAATTAGTTGAAACTTTTCAGCATAATATTTTCCAAGTGTATTTTCACCATCGCAGCCAATTTTTGCACTATAGTTGCCTCTAATAACAACCAGTTACAAGGTGGAGAAGAAGGTTGAAAGTATTCTTTAAAGCAAATTCCTAGTCAGTAGGGCTAATAATTCATGAGTCATACACGTGAGACTTCCTTGTAGCTCTTCTCTGCTACGCCAATTATTTGAGTTTTATTTTACTTTAGGGGCTACAACATCGTGATCATTTTTGTGTTCCTGTATGTCAACTCTGTCTAATAAGGTGTGTTATTATGGTGTCTGTAGTAGTGTGTGTATATTTGTAACTGAGGGTAGGAGTGGTAAGGAAGTGACAGTGGACTTGAATTACGAAACATGCCACAGAAGGCGGGTGGATATTTGATGTTCAATACGGTACATGAATATCCCGTCAAGTAGGCTTTAAATGTTTATATTAATTTTAAATTGATGCCTGCGCGTTTGATGCAAAACGCCATCCTATTAAATATTGAAATGCATTTGGACCAAAAACAACATTCATTTATTTGTCAAACAAGAAAACGAACACACTTAAAAATAGAGAGAGCTTCATTAATCTAAATGATAGACGATATACTGCGTGAACATGATCACTTCCAATATGCATTAATAATTTTCATAATAATGCTGATTTTTGCGTGACCAGATACAATTTTGGCACCATTAATTTCATTGCATTCTGAAATATTCTCTAAATGTATATATTATTAAATTCCATCCAGTTTTAGTAGTCATATAGAAATATCATCAGTTAATGAGAAGACAAACTCTTGTGTACACAATAAATGACATAATTAGACGGGAGATCATCTATTTGCTACTGAGAGACTATTATCTGAATTAGTAACATGCAATATAAATTCCTGAACAATAATATATTTGTGATATGTAGGCAATTTGGATATGTTAAGGGGACACCATACCCCCAAATTTTCATATTTTTCTTGTATTCATAATATTAACATGAGTACACCAAAAATGTTTTGACCTATATTTCAAGGAAGTATTATCTGTGTCTGTAAGGGGTAGTTACGAACATACTCTTGCAAAATTCAGGCAATCAGCTCAATTTTATAAAGTTTCTATTTCTTTACCTTAATACCAACTATTTAGCACAAGATATAACACCATATCAGCCAATTTCATAACTCGGTATTGTGCCCGTCAGATGAGCTATCAGGGTTGCCAACAGCCGAAACGACATCCCTAACACCTCACCCGCCGGACCCATGTGCCACGAGAATTGGGTGAATTTCTTATAGGCCAAAGCGGCACGAGAAATCCATGATCCAGGGGATCCATGGTGACATGGTTGCTAAAAGGTCATAGACATCCCAAGAAAATACACCCCCTAAAGCTAGACTGAGAAATTAAACTTCCAGACATATGTAAAACTTGTAGAAATATTTATTTAAAATATTCAGACACCTAGCCTAGTTCGGAGGGTTTCTATCGGTTAATCCGCAAACTAATATATAAATAAAAATAAAAGATCAGTACCCTAACTGTAAACTACTGTAAACCCTCGCGAAAGATCAATCTGACAAAGTAAAGCAACAACAGCAACGCCGGGTAAATGGTACGGCAATAGTCTCTAAATCAAGTTACAAAATAAGCTAATAAAGGAATTTACATTTAACAGGGTAGCAATGGCAAATCTAAGTTAGGATGATACAATTTCCTCATTTACATTTATTTTTCAAACTAGCTAATTCCTAACAATTAATACAAAATTTACGACGCTGACGTCCGTAAAGCAAAAAACAATTTAATACAAAATCTACATGACAAGCCGTCAAACAAAAACATTAAATGCCCTCTTATAATCTAAGTAAAAGGGTAAACAAAGGGTTAACATACACTTGAAATAAATAAAACAAGACCATGAACATTATTATACCTGCCTTCGCCCTGGGTTACTGTTTGTAAACCGGTGTTATCTACGTGCATGTGATTTACGTTGGCGATTGCGTAGTGAAAACTACGTCTAACGTCGCATGAGGCTCACGCTCCACCAGCTACTGACTAAAGGTCGAGCAAGCACTCCGTCGATAAAAATTAGTGTCATCTGTCCTAGATTACTTCCACAAGAGAAGAGTGCACAAAGCAAGTGCAAGCCATCAGGTCCAAAATGCAAGAAAATCAAGGTTTAATGCTATGAGTAGTTAATTATCATCAGATGTATAATAATGACGTTACTGATTATTAGAATCGTTGGTTTAAATTATCGTTGGTTTATGACGAATAGGCTGACAATCCTGAATACCTTGGGCTCAGCAGTAGCAGTCTCGTGCGAGATCAATCTCTGCTATAAAACACCGTCATCGAGCTCTCCCGCTCGGACATAACAATAACACAGGTTATTAGTGGCTCTCGGCTCACTTAATTTACCTCTGGGTAAGGCCTGGCATAAACATCAGTTACCTCCCTACAATAACACAGTCAACAGAATCGAAGTCTGGACACACATAAATATAGCCTCTAAACATGTGTCTCATCTAGCCTCTTAATTACCATAAATAAACCTTCACATAACGTGAAAACATTCTCAGATGGAGACGAAAGATATTCGCTCTAGTAGCGATGCAAACACATGGCTCCTCGCCAGTCATCTCTAAGTAGCAAAACATATGATCATTACAAAATGGTGGCCTGGACATTGACCTACATATGAGACACATCATCTAAATGTGAGTAATGCTATAAGCCATTGTCAAAGAGTCTGGAAAAGTTATGGTCTCACTGAGTGAGTGTGCTCTAGTACACTGCATGCTGGGAACTGTAAACACCTGTCCATGATTCGAGCTAGCCTCGCTACTCGCAATCATTCACACGGACAGTTTAGAAAATACACATCACTGAAGGCAGGCAGCTTTCATGCACAAAGTCCTATTAGAAAACTGGCCTTGTTATCATGTCCCAGATATAATAGAAATTTACACAAGCATTAGGCTTAAAATCACGCCTTACAACTATCCTCAAAGATATAGCATGTTTGAAAAGTCAAAGAAAAGAAAAACATAGATATTCCACTTAATCTGAACCTCTTTGAAATGTGCAGATATGTCAGTTCATAACTGCTCTGTCTAAATATAACCAAAATAACAACTGTGTCGAAACACTGACACGAAATAAACATTATAAAGGCGCAAATCTTACAATTGCTAAGTATGCCAATGATACGGCATTCGTTGCTGAGTTCGATGCTAGGTTGCATACAAACTGTAACACTCTGAATGTGTTCAAACGTGAACTGGATGGCTTCATAGCACTTCAAAAATAAGAAATGACATAGTATTACAAAACTGATAGCTACAGCCGGCTATCCAACGATACGGACTGTTCTGACTAAATCAGTGGCGTGACAACATTTACTAGAAGGGGGTGTTATAAAAGTAACACTGCGCCATGACGTCTGACCGTCATCCCATATAACTCTACAAAATCACTCACCTAGGGTTGAACAAAACGTAGTAACAAGACTACTGTCACACTTAACAGGGGTAGAAATAACATCTGAACGATGTCCCTCAGAATGCACCGTGATCGAAGAGAAATTCAATCACTACAGGTGACTAACAATCACTGAAAGTGAACTACAAGGATTAATTCTAACAGTACAAAACCTACCTATGGCTTGTCAAGAAGTTCGGCTGATTCTACAATAAGCTACAATAAACTACACTAAGCTACACCACAAAAGAACCTCACAAGGAATGAATATTTCGGACTCACAAGAAAGGATGTCTACATCTCGGTCGTTCCAACGACCCGAGGGATATAATATGGCTTTGGTCTCCGGACAAGGGTTGTCCAATCTGAGCCTCCACATTGGCTCTATCCATCTCCACGGCCTTTACTCGTCCTCGTCGTTGTCGTGATGATATGACCAGACTCCTCCTCAAAGTCGTCATGTTCCTTGGATTAGCGGATGCTAAAGCCATGGTTCTTCCGTCATCGGCTGTAGTTCTCTGGTCCACTCCTTCACATAATGAGGCTCAACAGCTCATCTCCACAGGTGATGCGTAACAAGGATTGTCGTTCACGTAGTCGTCAAAATATGACATCTTGAAATATGACTTTACCACTTTAAGGTACAATGAATAAGCGTAGCACAATTTCACAGAAGCTAGCTTTAACGTGGCACTAAACTCACTGCTTCTACACGGTGCAGATGGTTTAAAATTGGCCATGCACTCTTATCTGCTTCACTGATACAGATTTCACTTGCCCACAAATCACGTGGCATCGGCGTTGAGTTTTACTGAAAAAGAATCGCAGTTGCGATTAAAGCGATATTCGTAGTTTTGAGTGTTGAAATGATCCACTCGGTTATTAATTATTTCACTGGGAGTGATGTATTTATCGCCACTCGACGATGTCGAAGTCTTACGTTCAAGCAAATGGCTGAAAATGTGTCGTTCCTCGGTTTTGATCAGTTTTCCCAAAAATCACAGAATTCGTAGCACAAGCCTTCTCCGGCTGTAATATTTAACAATATCATGCACAGTTCGAATTGAAATAAAGTGCGATGCACTAGGATTGCTTTCCTCGCCTACAGGCGGACTGTTACCTCGTCTTATAGACGGACTTACTACAACGGGCATCTAACTTGGATGATAATCCAAACACATGTGGTAAGCGCTCAGCTATGCGTTGCATTAGCTTGTAACTACACTGGTCGTGCAGCGTCTGTCTGGTTCCGGTCGCGCATCAGCGAGGTTACTACCTTACCAAAAGCAGAAATCACATTCAAAAGAATGTCTCGATGATACAGAATTACTGTGTGATAATATCTGAGCTTCGTAGAAAATAGAAGTATCATAATTTGGCTTCAGATTATTTAATAGTGGTTTTCTCCGTAGTCAAAAGATCAACCATTTAAAACTCCAAAGAATGTTAGCATGTAGCGACAGCATGGTCGGTCAGTGGGTGCGTTCAAAAGTGATGCATCAAAATGCGTTGCAGTGAAAAATATCACATGAACCAGTGGTTGGCGGGTTCATCTGCCTCTCCGTCGTTTCAAATAAAAATGAAGGAATGCATTTTTATTTGTCTCCAAAGCTTGGTGATATTTTTTCAGGTTAGCTGCGTTGAAGATTCCAATGCGCTCTCCAGTCTGAAGATCTTCAATCACATAACTTCCATTGTTCAGGGGTTCTTGAACACGATTAAGTCCATAATACAATGATAGAAATTTCCCGTATACTCGATCTATAGGATTTGATATTCCGGGTCTCCTTATAAGAACAAAGTCCCCTGCGACCAATTGTTCTCTGAATCTCTGGCGTCTCGTTCTCCTCAAACGTTTCGCAGCTTGTCTGTCCAAAGTATCCCTCGCAGCTTGAAGTCTGCTTGCGCGTGAGGGTTGTAAACACTGTGGTGTTACAATCACTCGGTTCCATATTCTCATCGGCGTCTGGTTCAAATGCAAAACCATGGGTATTTGACCAGAACTTTCATGGACAGTTGAATTTATACCGTTTGCCATTAATACAAGAACTTCAGTCCAACGCCAGTGTTCCTCCTGACAGTATAAACAACAAAAATTTTCAATAGTCGACATAACGCATTCTGCCGGATTGCTCTCAGGGTGGCGAATTGATGATAGTAGGTGTCCTATTCCCAAATCAATCATAGCGTTAGCAAATTCAGCAGAGGTAAACTGTGATCCGTGGTCAGTCAACAGGAATTGTGAATTTCCAGCCTCCGGTATCACTTGTCGTCTTATCCTTTGTATAATTTGGTGTGCAGTGGCTTTCCGTAAAGGGTGGAGCATCGTGTATTTCGTAAACACGTCAATCGTTACGACGATGAAGCGGTTCCCTCGGCGATCCTTTGGGATCGGTCCATAAAGATCCTGCGCGTATAGTTCTCTCGGTTGAGTTGGGAGTATGGGTCTAGGTGGTTCTTTCAACAAGTGTGACGTGTACTTGTTACGCTGGCATGCGTCGCAAGCACGTAAACACTGTCTAACAGAGGTTCCTAACCCTTTCCAAGTGAAGGACTCTTTAATCGTTGCAATGGTCTTATCAGTCCCTCCGTGTCCAATAGATAGATGTACCAAAAGAATAACAGTTTTATGGTATCTTCGTGGAATTACTGCACGCAATTGAGTGTGGTCCTCATCGACAAATTTATATAAGACACGATGATAGATCAAATAATCATCGGCGATAGCAGCTGTCTGGGCATAATTGGCATCCTGGGCGTCCATTCGGTTTTCCAAAAAACGAATGATATTCCTCAGTTCCTCCTCGCGTCATTGTCCTTCAGGTAAATGACGAAGTCGGCGAAGGTGTTCTTCGCATTCTCCCTTGACGTCAATGGCATTCACGGTGGCTTCAGGATTTCGGCTGAGAATGTCGGCCAACACATTCTCTCTGCCAGGACGGTAAACAATTTCTAGATGAAACTGTTGAAGAAATAGTGCCCAACGTGTAATCCTGTCGCTTGCCAGTCTTGTTCGTAAAATGAAAGTCAGCGCGTGATGGTCGATCCTCACTATGATCTTCTGGCCTAACAGAAGTTTCTGCCAGTACTCCAATGCATAAACAATTGCAAGTGCCTCGATCTCCGTGGTAAAATAATGAGTTTCATGGGCTCTCAAACGTCTGCTTAGAAAAGCGATGTAGTGACGTTTCTTCTCCTCGTCTTCCTGCAATAAGATTGCTCCGATTCCCACGGCGGATGCGTCAGTTTCCAAGATGAAATTCCGTGAATAGTCTGGATATTCCAACTGGATTGCGTTCACAAGCATCTGTTTAGCCTTCTGAAAAGCTGTCTCACACTTCTCGTCCCATGCCCATCGTCAATTCTTCTTAAGTAAACCTTGAAGTGGTGCGACGGTTTCGGAGTACCTCTCACAATGAGCAGCAAAAAATTGGGGAATCCCCAAAAACTGCCTCACATGTTTGACACGGGTTGGTGTTGGAAATGCTGCGATGGTTCTGATATTCACCGGATTCGGCTTATATCCATCTCCGTTGATTATGTGTCCCACGAATTTAACCTCTCTCTGGAAGAATAGACACTTGTCGAACTTCACCTTGAAATTAGCCTGTCGAAGATCAACAAATACAAGGCGTAAAGTAGCTAAATGTTCCTCTTCCATCTCTGAAGCTATTATGATGTCATGCACATAACATATGACTTTCCTCTTCACTTCAGGAGTCAGCTTCGCAACGAGTGCTCTAATCAATGCAGCTTCCGCATTCTTCAGTCCAAAAGGTAGTTTTCAGAAAACGTACGTGGTCTGATCGAACAAAAACCCCTTATACTTCTGAGTAAGCTCGGACTATCTGATATGATAGTAGGATTGTACCAAGTCTAACGATGAAAATACTCGTTTTCCCTTAAATTTTCGTAGAAGATCTCTGATCTTTGGTGGTCTGTCGTGCTCTGGAGCTAAGCGTTCATTCAAAGCTCTGGCATCTAAACAAAGCCTTAGACTGCCATCCACCTTAACTACAGGCGTTATAGGATTCACATATGAAGTCGGTGCTTTATTGATAATACCGGCTGCTTCCATCTCATGGATCTTCCTAGCAGCATCCTCTCGGTTTTTCTCCGCGATAGGGTAAACCTTCTTCTGAAATGGAGAATCGTCTAGTACAATCAGGTCGTACTCATAATCAAGTATCTCACCAGGTGTGGTATCAAAAATATCTTTAAATTCAGTCAGAAGTGCCTCCAATTTCTCCTGTATGGGTGCTGATAATTGTTCTGCCTCTTCCTCGGCGTTTTGTGTCTTACCATTTCGCTTGCCATTCAACTCTTCAACTATGTTGACTTCGGATACAATTTCCGGATCATCCTCCACTAAATTCATCTGAATAGGCTCGTTTGGCTTAAATTCCACAGTATTACGTCCCATATCAATGATTCCATCGTATTTGCGTATGAAGTCTGCGCCTAAAATGGCGTCATGATGCAGTCCCTTCATGACTAAAAATTGGTGCAAGTACACTTGGCACGAAATTTTCAAAGTGCACAAAATCTGAATTTTGCACGTTACAACACGGTCAGGTATAACTCCTCTGACTCTTACTGCAGAAACTGGCAGCTCTGTCACAGAGTTTGCTTTCAATCGGGCATGGCAATCAGCAGAAATGACACTTATCATAGCCCCTGTTTCGATGAGAATGGATACTGGGCATTCATTTAAAGTAGCCGTTATCTTCGGTAGACGTGTCAATTCGTAGTCGTGGTTCGTCGATCGTCTTTCCTCCAAAAGATCTTCCTGGATTGTCTCCCAGAGTAAGATAGTGGCTGTTACTCTGCGAACAATCAGGTCAGAATCTACTTCCTTCTCGGCATTTTTTTTCTGGGAAGTACTGGGCAGGTCATGCTCCATGTCTTCCTCTGGAATTTTGCGTGCATCCCTCGGTGTTCGGTTCTGATCCACCTCTTCTCGTTGATCATGGAGTTTTCGGATGTATTCTCGACTCTCCTGAGCGCGTCCTCGCCAGTCTCGATCGGCCCTCCACCTAGGATCTCGATCGCGTCGATAGCCTCCGCTATAACGATAGTCTCGACGAATACTTCCTCTTCCTCGCTGATTTTCTCCTGTCCCACGACGGTCATTGTCGTGACGACGGTTGTCGCTCGTCCCTTGGTTAAAACGTCGGTTCCAATATCCCCTATTGTCACCTTGTTGTCTCCCTCTTGCATATGGGGTATTATTCCAGTCACTTCGTTTGGGATTGTGACTTCCTCTATTCACATTCTGAGTCTGAGTTTGCTGTGACGTCTGACTAACTTTGTCCACAGTAGTCAAGTTCTCGTGGCGTGTCTCTCCTTTGGTTGGACGGTGGCTTGCAAATTGTTCAGCGTTTGCGTCCAATCGCCTCAGAATCTGGTCACATTGCTGGAAGGTTGTTGCTCCCGCAGCAATTAACACTCGTTGAACATCAGCTGGATATTGCCATATGATAGTGTTCACTAAATCCTGCTCTGATAGTGGGGGTTGAAGACATCTGAGTTTCGTCAGCTGGGTTGCAAAGTAATTTGCATAACGCGTAGGCGTATTCGAGCTGCATCGGCGAGTGTACATCTCCGCTCTGATACTTTGCTGTATATCGCTTGACCAATAAGTGCGTAACAAAGCTTCTCTGAAGTCCTGGTATCCAGTAAAAGAGTATTTAAAGGCCCTGAACCAGGTGCTAGCTTGACCTTCAAGAAGACGCTCTATGACCCTGAGCTCTCTTTCCGGTGTCACCATAGTGTCACGTAGATAACACTCTACATTTGCCAAAAATTCGACTGGTGTAATGCTGCTACCAGTACCTGAGAATCGAGCTGGTTGGTCTTCTCTTGATCGTATGATCATCACATTGCCTTGGTTATGCTGAATTTGTGCTGGTCTAAATGGATTAGCATTGTAATTCAGCGTTGAGTGGGTATTCACGTTTACGTTATCACCGAAGTATGACCTCGTGAATGGTGATGTTTCATTGCGCATTGTGTCTGCGAATCTGAATGGTTGTGTTTCGGGTGGTGCGCTCGGTTGAATACCGGACGATGTCGATTGTACGAACTGTGGTCCTGGTGTATTCTGCGTTTCAGCTGACAGTGTGGAAGTTCGAGTCTCTCTCGGTTGAGCTTCCAACCTATCCAAAGGTTTCTCAATAGTTTCGAGCCCTGGAGTATTCCTTGCCTCAATCTTACTTTCAAGATCGTTTAATTGCAGTTCTACCCTCTCGATCTGCCCTTTGAGGTTTGTGTCGACCTCTCGAATCTCTGTCCTAAGGTCGTGGCTAAGTTGAAGACGCTCTGTCAGTGCAACTTCTTCTAATCTTTTCTTCACGGATTCTACTTCCGTCTCGACTTTAGATACGTCCTCTTTGACCTGGTAAACGTCCCCCTTAACCTCTGTGACGTCCCCTCGAAGTTCCCTTACTTCGTCTCGAACACGAGCTACTTGAGCTTCCACAACGTGTTTGTGTTCGTTAAGATCTCCTCTTAATATTGAGATATCAATTTTCGTCTCTTATCTATGAGTGTGTATAGTTTCGCGTAACTCTCCCACGGTGTCCGTTAACTGAATAACGATCTTCGTATTCGTCGCTAGCGTTTCCCTGAATTCAATCATGTCGTCAGCGATAGCTTTCACGTTAGCGTTTACGGCGTATGCTGCTCCTCTCATCATGGTTAATCCTACATTAACTGCAGCGATGTCCCTCTTGACATTGTTGATGAATCCCTCGACGTTTGCAAGTCGATGACCAAACTCTTCTCTAGTGTGATCCAAGTCAGCCCTCATATCGACCTGAACTCTATTTATGTTCGCCTTAATCTGAGTGGTATGTTCGCCTAACTTGGTATGAACATCTTCCCTTTCTAGGTTCATTTGATCGGTTAAATGATCTATTCTATCATTAGCATTCTGTTGGTGTCGCAAGATGTCAACTCTAACTGCGGCCAAACCTGCTGTAAGGCTATTCCTAGCTTCTTCCCTATGAGCATCTATGTCAGCCCTGACCTGAGTCAGATCAGCCCTAACATTGTTTACATCTGTCCTAACATTGTTGACAGTCTGAGTATTATTGGCTTCAAGATCAGCCCTAACATCTGTAATATCAGTTCTAACATTATTGACATCTGTCCTAACATCATTGACAGACTGAGTGTTCACACCCAAGTCACCCCGGACTTCACCTAAATCAGTCCTAATCTGCTGGAGGTTGGTGTTAACCACAGCCAACATCTCCCCCATCACACGACGGATCGTCACCTCATCCATCACACAAGAATATATATGAGAGAACAGAAGGAGCATTCCAGAAAACTTACAGCTATGACTAGTTACTTTTGCGGTGTAGAATAGCCTGCTTTCTCTTGAACAAACATTACAAGTACTGCTGGAGTATGCGAACTAAGTGCTTCTACATTTACATTAACAACAACAAGCAAAGCAAAGTCTTATATTTACTCAGGATTAGGGATCATCAAGAAAAACCTATCCTTTAATTATCTATACTACAAAGCCTCACCCCATGGACTTAAATCACGCACGAATGCCATGCGGTTAATTGATCTGCAGTACGACTTCTTAAGTTCGTCCCAGTCCAGTCAATTTACCTTTTAATCACAATAAAATTCTCATAAAAAGAGCATGGAACAGAAGGTTACCATGTCTACATCTCCCCCATGTTAGGCGCCAAAGAAAAAATAGATAGTAGTTATGTGCCAACAGCCGAAACGACATCCCTAACACCTCACCCGCCGGACCCATGTGCCATGAGGATTGGGTGAATTTCTTATAGGCCATAACGGCACGAGAAATCCATGATCCAGGGGATCCGTGGTGACATGGTTGCTAAAAGGTCATAGACAGCCCAAGAAAATACACCCCCTATAGCTAGACTGAGAAATTAAACTTCCAGACTTATGTAAAACTTGTAGAAATATTTATTTAAAATATTCAGACACCTAGCCTAGTTCGGAGGGTTTCTATCGGCCAATCCGCAAACTAATAAATAAATACAAATAAAAGATCAGTACCCTAACTGTAATCTACTGTAAACCCTCGCGAAAGATCTATCTGACAAAGTAAAGCAACAACAGCAACGCCGGGTAAATGGTACGGCAATAGTCTCTAAATCAAGTTACAAAATAAGCTACAAACGGAATTTACATTTAACAGGGTAGCAATGGCAAATCTAAGTTAGGATGATACAATTTCCTCATTTACATTTATTTTTCAAACTAGCTAATTCCTAACAATTAATACAAAATTTACGGCGCTGACGTCCGTAAAGCAAAAAACAATTTAATACAAAATCTACATGACAAGCCGTCAAACAAAAACATTAAATGCCCTCTTATAATCTAAGTAAAAGGGTAAACAAAGGGTTAACATACACTTTAAATAAATAAAACAAGACCATGAACATTATTATTCCTGCCTTCGCCCTGGGTTACTGTTTGTAAACCAGTGTCATCTACGTGCATGTGATTTACGTTGGCGATTGCGTAGTGAAAACTACGTCTAACGTCGCATGAGGCTCACGCTCCACCAGCTACTGACTAAAGGTCGAGCAAGCACTCCGTCGAAAAAAATTAGTGTCATCTGTCCTAGATTACTTCCACAAGAGAAGAGTGCACAAAGCAAGTGCCAGCCATCAGGTCCAAAATGCAAGAAAATCAAGGTTAAATGCTATGAGTAGTTAATTATCATCAGATTTATAATAATAACGTTACTGATTATTACAATCGTTGGTTTAAATTATCGTTGGTTTATGACGAATAGGCTGACAATCCTGAATACCTCGGGCTCAGCAGTAGCAGTCTCGTGCGAGATCAATCTCTGCTATAATACACCGTCAACGAGCTCTCCCGCTCGGACATAACAATAACACAGGTTATTAGTGGATCTCGGCTCACTTAATTTACCTCTGGGTAAGGCCTGGCATAAACATCAGTTACCTCCCTACAATAACACAGTCAACAGAATCGAAGTCTGGACACACATAAATATAGCCTCTAAACAGGTGTCTCATCTAGCCTCTTAATTACCATAAATAAACCTTCACATAACCTGAAAACATTCTCAGACGGAGACGAAAGATATTCGCTCTAGTAGCGATGCAAACACATGGCTCCTCGCCAGTCATCTCTAAGTAGCAAAACATATGATCATTACAAAATGGTGGCCTGGACATTGACCTACATATGAGACACATCATCTAAATGTGAGTAATGCTATAAGCATTGTCAAAGAGTCTGGAGAAGTTATGGCCTCACTGAGTGAGTGTGCTCTAGTACACTGCATACTGGGAACTGTAAACACCTGTCCATGATTCTTGCTAGCCTCGCTACTCGCAATCATTCACACGGACAGTTTAGAAAATACACATCACTGAAGGCAGGCAGCTTTCATGCACAAAGTCCTATTAGAAAACTGGCCTTGTTATCATGTCCCAGATATAATAGAAATTTACACAAGCATTAGGCTTAAAATCACGCCTTACAACTATCCTCAAAGATATAGCATGTTTGAAAAGTCAAAGAAAAGAAAAACATAGATATTCCACTTAATCTGAACCTCTTTGAAATGTGCAGATATGTCAGTTCATAACTGCTCTGTCTAAATATAACCAAAATAACAACTGTGTCGAAACACTGACACGAAATAAACATTATAAAGGCGCAAATCTTACAATTGCTAAGTTTGCCAATGATACGTCATTCGTTGCTGAGTTCGATGCTAGATTGCATACAAACTGTAACACTCTGAATGTGTTCAAACTTGAACTGGATGGCTTCATAGCACATCAAAAATGAAAAATGACATAGTATTACAAAACTGATAGCTTCAGTCGGCTCTCCAACGATACGGACTGTTCTGACTAAATCAGTGGCGTGACAACATTTACTAGAAAGGCGTGTTATAAAAATAACACTGCGCCATGACGTCTGACCGTCATCCCATATAACTCTAAAAAATCACTCACCTAGGGTTGAACAAAACGTAGTAACAAGACTACTGTCACACTTAACAGGGGTAGAAATAACATCTGAACGATGTCCCTCAGAATGCACCGTGATCGAAGAGAAATTCAATCACTACAGGTGACTAACAATCACTGAAAGTGAACTACAAGGATTAATTCTAACAGTACAAAACCTACCTATGGCTTGTCAAGAAGTTCGGCTGATTCTACAATAAGCTACAATAAACTACACTAAGCTACACCACAAAAGAACCTCACAAGGAATGAAAATTTCGGACTCACAAGAAAGGATGTCTACATCTCGGTCGTTCCAACGACCCGAGGGATATAATAAGGCTTTGGTCTCCGAACAAGGGTTGTCCAATCTGAGCCTCCACATCGGCTCTATCCATCTCCACGGCCATTACTCGTCCTCGTCGTTGTCGTGATGATATGACCAGACTCCTCCTCAAAGTCGTCATGTTCCTTGGATTAGCGGATGCTAAAGCCATGGTTCTTCCGTTATCGGCTGTAGTTCTCTGGTCCACTCCTTCACATAATGAGGCTTAACAGCTCATCTCCACAGGTGATGCGTAACAAGGATTGTCGTACACGTGGTCGTCAAAATATGACATCTTGAAATATGACTTTTACCACTTTAAGGTACAATGAATAAGCGTAGCACAATTTCACGGAACCTAGCTTTAACGTGGCACTAAACTCACTGCTTTTACACGGCGCAGATGGTTTAAAAATTGGCCATTCACTCTTATCTGCTTCACTGATACAGATTTCACTTGCCCACAAATCACGTGGCATCGGCGTTGCGTTTTACTGAAAAAGAATCGCAGTTGCGATTAAAGCGATATTCGTAGTTTTGAGTGTTGAAATGATCCACTCGGTTATTAATTATTTCACTGGGAGTGATGTATTTATCGCCACTCGACGATGTCGAAGTATTACGTTCAAGCACGTGGCTGAAAATGTGGCGTTCCACGGTTATGATCAGTTTTCCCAAAAATTCACAGAATTCGTAGCACAACCCTTCTCCGGCTGTAATATTTAACAATATTATGCACTGTTCGAATTGAAATAAAGTGCGATGCACTAGAATTGCTTTCCTCGCCTACAGGCGGACTGTTAGCTCGTCTTATAGACGTACTTACTAGAACGGGCATCCAACTTGGATGATAATCCCAACACATGTGGTAAGCTCTCAGCTATGCGCTGCGTTAGCTTGTAACTACACTGGTCGTGCAGCGTCTGTCTGGTTCCAGTTCGCGCATCAGCGAGGTTACTACCTTACCAAAAGCAGAAATCACATTCTAAAGAATGTCTCGATGATACAGAATTACTGTGTGATAATATCTGAGCTTCGTGGAAAATAGATGTATCATAATTTGGCTTCAGATTATTTAATAGTGGTTTTCTCCGTAGTCAAAAGATCAACCATTTATAACTCCAAAGAATGTTAGCATGTAGCGACAGCATGGTCGGTCAGTGGGTGCGTTCAAAAGTGATGCATCAAAAATGCGTTGCGGTGAAAAATATCTCATGAACCAGTGGTTAGCGGGTTCAGTATATTCAAATGGAAATCATTTTATTATATGCCATGAAGAAAAGAATTAGTGATAACAAATATATATGCGTTAAGAGTAAAAAATGTTACTAATGTATGTCCATAAATTATTTTCTTTCCTATATTTCCTTCACAAAAATAATTCAGCATTTTAGTGATGAGCAATTGGCACATGGACTACATTCTTTCTTTTCCAAGTGTACCGTAAAATATAGCTATTTAGATTATAGCTCAACAGCATGAGATTCTTAATGTTAAGAAATTTGACAGAGTTTGGAAAAGTAGAAATATAAATAGTTTGAGGTAGAATATTTCCTTATGATACTTCCTTAATTCCAATGATGCGTCTAGTATTCGTCATTGTGTATCATTAAAAGATTATTTACTGAAGCAGGTTCAATACAACTCCTTCTTTTGGTTATTATAAGTTCTGCCCTACTAAAATTTCTTTCACTTAGTGCACTAGTTGCTGGGATACTTAATATTTTTCTGACTAATTTGGTTAGTTTCGGCATGGATTGAGAGTTTTTCTTCCACCAAGTTAAAATATGCTTGCAGTCTACAGGTGCATCCATGTATATATATTTATCGACATCCTCCCTTGATGAGAAGATGGTGATCGCCACTCACAAAATTTCTTGGCATGGGAGGAAAGAGCGTCTTCGTTCTGCTGACTTACTAAAAGAAAACACACCAATCAAAATAACACATTACTTTACAAGAGAACGAAGCTATGAATCTTGTGCCCTTATACCAAACATACTGAGATCTGACTTCGTGATGTAACCATTTACAAGTATATATTATTGAAGTCTAACTAATAATGAATGTTGCACGGCTTGTTCATGGATAAATAAAAGTTCTAAAAGTGCATTAGGTCTATATTTACCATTCATTAACTCACATTCCTTGCGAACGTATTGGTAAATTTGGTCTCTTCTTTCATCGCTCAACACAAGTAGTTCCTTAAACGATGGATGAAGGAATGTGGCAGCATAATGTACATCTTGTAATTCATCATACACCTTTTCTTTTAGGAATTGTTCTCCACGAATTTGTATTTTCTTTATAGGCTATAATACAAATTAAAATATTATTGGAAATTTAGAATTGTCGGAACTCAACACCAATAAAATGCGATATTTCAACCAGCATATATACATTATATATATATATATATAAATTGTACCCTTTTTAACATAGGACCTTCAGGACAGGATTCATTCCTCGGGGGTGGAGCGTTCCTACTGTACTTGAAGCTAACAACTGTCCTGGCATACACCATTTGGAAGATCAATAGGGCTGATCAATGAATCATTACACACAGAATTCAAAATCAGAAAAAAACAATTTCATTAACACTGAAGAAACAAAATACAAAATCGAAAGAATAAGCAAATAATCATAAATATCAAAATAAGAAAATTAAAATCCTAAGGAAAATATACCAAAATTAAATCAAGACGAAAGTAAATTAATAAATCATGAAATTTCGAAATAAATCCAAAATCAGCTTAAAATCCAAAATAATTTACTCAAAATCAAAGAATATCAAAATCAATCCGAATGGATTCCAAAAATTCAAAAATAAAATAAAAAATGACCAAAATTAAAATATAAATTAATTGGATCTCAATTAAATTAATTACACAATCAATTTAATCAGTCAGTGAATCAAGGTGACCAATCAAATCATTCAATCCCTGATTGGACAATAAAATCCAATCAATGACCATTAATCAATTATTCAAATTAATCATTACATCAATTAATTAATCAATCGTCGATCAGATACGTAACTGAAATTTGATCTGATCCCACTATAATCAGTTCTCATTGAAAATTCCACATGGTGAGCTCATCACATCAAGTGTCATGTCATCTCACCATAAATTAAATTACCATTTCTCTAATTAAATAATTCGTGTATCCCACTATTAAACAGGGCTTCTCCAATTACGATCCAATATCATAACATAATCTGGCAATATCGCCTGTATTATCCCTTGTATGGGTTAAAATGCTCTCGTAAAAATACACTTCTAATGCATCCATATTCTTAACACAAACCTTACCCTTTTTGTGGACATAAAATTGGTACATTTTATCGATGAGCTCTCATATGTGCAACAAATGTGCACTTCAATAGGACTTGAAATGTGTTACACTGACATATTACAATAAACAACAATGCATGATAAACACGATTATCCAAGGATCGAACTCAAGACTCGACACAACATTTCGGGTCCCGAACTCGAAACTGTTTGTCAAAGTTTATGGGTGTATGACAACTATACTAATATGCTATAACTGAGATGCTCTAAAATATTATCTTATGCAAGACAAAAACCAAAGACTAAAAATGGATGCCAGACTGTATGCAGATTTGCATCAATGCAATAATAAGAATATTCTATGTTCACAATTCGTACGATGACAATTAACATTTGAAACAACGTTGAGTGTAGGCCACAACGATGTTTCTCCAACAATGTAAATAAAGACATGGCACAACTGTATTTACAAATAATACTCACAAAAATATGTACACGAATAGGTTTCGAAGCAAGGACTTCGGCCTACCTGTTCAGAGCATGGCATGTCTGCAACTGTCACTAGTACCAGAGAGAGAATGCGTTCCTACCTCAAGTGTTTAGTGTTGTACCCGATACCTAGTTGAGGCTATCGGCTACGCCAGCTGACATTAAGCCGTAGTTGAGATTTATGGGAAAAGTTGTAAAGATAGCGCTCATATCGAGTCGAGAAGAATGTTAGGAAATGACGTAGAAGGCCAAGGATTAAGAAGGCACTGCCAGTTAAGCTGATGGAATTATGGGAGGAATAATGAAGTTTTATTAAGATCTAAATGGAACATAGTATTATATGAGGAGCCTATTTCCAAAACTCGACATCTGATATTTTTTACAAAAAGTAGATTTTTTAAATTTCATATTCCTCTTGGAGAAACGCATCAAATGGATGGTGGAAGATGTTCCAAAACACGATATTTGTGGTTAAAAATCAATATTAAAGTTTGACTTTATTTCCAAATCTCGACATCTGCTTTGTTAAGTTATTTCCATAATCCGACATCTGCACTTCGTTCCTAAATCCGACATTTTGCATAAGAAAGTTGATGCAACTTCCAAAGTGTGTTCCAATACTCGACATTCCTGTTGCATTACTTCGAGGCAGTGTTCCCCGCGAACTTTTGATTGTAGTACTTAGCAATGTCCGGCGCCAATTAACTTCTTTCTAAGTGTTCCCGCCAAGTTTGTTCTAATGCGACAATGCACTGTTTCAACGCAGTATTTGTTGGCTCTATACTTCAGTCACCAGTTGGCATCTGATTAGTTTGGTGCTGTTCTACAAAGCAATGGATAATTCCTTAAAAGTATCTCCTTCTGTACCTGGACGAGGGAGGAAACATTCCCGTGACCCCGAAATCTGGGCTAAGAATAAGAGGAAAAGAGAAAGGTGAGCATTTCGTTACTAATTCGTTTAGCTCTAATTATCATATAATCGTTACAGATAATGCGTTCTTGAAGCAGAATCTAGATAAATATTATATTTTCAGATACTCTGCTTCACAACCCCCAAAAGTACCAATATGCAGTCACAAGAAGGGAGCATTTCAGTGCCAGACGCTGACAACTAGGGACATCAAACATTTTCATAACATATTCTACAGCACGCCAAAGAAGCTTATCCAGGACGCACTTATAATCAAGTATACAGCGGCAGCACTTCCGAGGAGAACCGTGAGTAATGGCAGTAACAAGAATAAGAACGTATCGATAAAATATTTTGTGAAAAAGGCAACAAAGCGACCCGGTATAGAACCTGTTGTACCCGTATGCAGGGCAACTTTTCTAGGTATCTTGCAGATATCAAAAGACAGGGTGGGTCTGGCTTGTAAGCGTCACTTTGAGACTGGTCTTCTGCCTATAGATAAACGAGGAGGAGATACTCGTAGCAAGTACAGTGAAAGTAAAAGGCTAGCTATGAGCATTTTCATAGAGAAATTAAATGTTGTTAGTGAATTACACTATTGTAGAGGACAAGTGAAAGTTCGCCAGTATTTATCAAGTGAGCTGAACATTAGTAAATTGTGGAGAAGTTACAACCAGTCAGTATCAACTGAGCTACGAGTTAAGGCAGCTTACTTTAGGCATTATTTCTTTCGGAACTATAATATTGGATTTGGCACTCCAGCGACTGATGCTTGCTCGAAATGTTTGTTTCTGAAAGCTAAACTGAAGCACTGCAAGATTCCTCAAGAAAAGAATAATATAATAACTGAGTTAAGAATACATAAATTAAGAGCACAAGCGTTTTACGATGTTCTACGTAATCAGGAAGATAATGAAGTGATATTAAGTTACGATTGCCAGAAAAATTTACCCCTTCCAAAATTACCTGATCAAGCCACGTATTACTCCACACAATTGTATATGTACAATTTTACAATCTGTGTAGGAACATCGCGTGATCGTCAAACTACACGGAACACTTTTGTATACCAGTGGCTGGAATCTTCTCGTCCAAAAGGATCTAACGAAATAGCTTCCTGTGTTTATGACAGACTTAATCATCTTGATCTTACAGGTATCACAAAAGTTAATTTGGTTTCTGACGGCTGTGGGGGTCAAAATAAAAATAGTATTATGATTGGAATGGTTTCCTATTGGCTGTATAATGATTCCCCCGCACAAGTTAAAGAAGTGGAAATGGTATTTCCCGTTGTAGGCCACTCCTTCATACCCCCAGACCGAGTCTTCGGGAGAATTGAAAAGGAGTTTAAAGTGCGAGACACTATTGTAAAACCAGAAACCTACACTCAAATTTTCAAGCAGTTTGGCACAGTGAACACGTTAGGTGTTGATTGTCCGGTGTATGACTGGAAAGGTAGCGTTCAATCTTCTTTTAAAGCACCAGGGTCATGGCATTTCAGAATTCAATCCTGCAAGAGATTCGTGTTTAGGAAAGTAAAATCCTCTACTCTTCTTCGTGGAGAGCAAAATTATAGGTGTGACTTAACTGATTTCAAAGGGATAACTAAAAAGGGAAAAACGGTAACTTTTGAGAAAGTTCAGTTGCTTCTTGGAGTAGCCGTCAAAGAAGGGAAGATGAATGATGTGAACAAACTACTAACACTTCACTACGGGGAAGAGTGGAAAAATAATGAAGAACTTCAATATTATAAGAAAGTCATGGATCCCGAAAACGTGACAATTGATGTGGAAGACGATTTTGTTTGTGAACCCCAGGAGGAGGATGACGACTTGAGAATCTAGTCTGTGTGAATTATTGCTCCTTGTGTATTATTATGTTAGTGCATACTATTTTTTTATATGATTTACTAGAAACTTGTGTTTACTGTAAATTTTGTGTGCTTATTAAATAAAGAGTGCATAAACACATTATGTGGCTTAAAATCCTTGTTAAGCAAAATCCATGTTTTGTTCCAAAACTCGTCATATGCTAGAAGTTCGTTCCAAAATACGATTTTCCATTAACGTACTTCCAAAATCCGACATCTGCGAATTTTAATGCTAAATATCTCCTAAACGCATTGCTGAATCTACATCTGGAGCTATTTTTTTAGGTTTATGTTATGTTTATGTTAGAGTTAGTATCAAGAATAACATAAAATTTCCTGAATTTTACCGTTTAAGCGTTTTTTTCGTTTTTCTCACTAACTTCAAAAAGTCAGATGTCGACTTTTGGAAATAGGCTCCTCATATCATCTCAGAAGAGAAGAAATGGCAAGCATTATATATGGTAATAACTTGAAGAAAGACAGATAACCCCTTAAGTTATTGTATAACTTAATAGCCGAGATGATGGTGGTCGAGATTATACTTGTGACGCATGACCACAGAAGGTGGGGGAGCATCACGTGACAGCTCCAGGTAGGAGCTGGTCAACGCAGTCTAGAGACATCAGTCGAGTTCAGTCAGCAGGGCTGAGTAGAACACATGCGCAGAGAGTACGACAAGTTGAGCGGTGCACAGCACTTGTTGCGTGGCGTGAAAGCGACAGTATTACTTCTCCAAGCAGAGAGCGGAAAGTAGGTCAGTGAGTCAAGGCAAGCAACGCACGGTAGGCGGTGTGAGGACCGGTTACGAGGCAAGCTGTACGGGCCGTGTAAGCAGGAGAAAAGCCGGGGTTTAGAACAGCATTATAATACGATTGAGAACTTTATTTCGAGCTGCATTTTGTAACGCAGAACAGCACAGCGAAGCGGTATGGCGAGGCCAGCTTTAAGCGTAGATCATTCTGGAACAGTGCAGTAGAGCCGAGCGTGCTGGTTCCGACTTTTATACGCAGGCAACATTAAAGAAGCTGAACTTCATTTCAACATTCAGTTACAACATTGAGTTGGGACTTGTATTCAGTAATAGAATTGTGCAGGCATATAGTTATAATATACTGCAATTGTGAACTTCAAATGAACTTAGATATTCAAATGACATTACGACTATGCATTTCATAACGGAACATGTAGAGCGACCATGGGGTCAAGCTAACATTAACGCTTTTAAGCAAACGAAATGTTACAATTATATGCACTTATGAACATTGGCACGTGCATTAATACAATTCCTTTTCATGAATTATTATAAAATATCGAGTACGAACACAGCTACAGGGTGTTTCAAAAACTTATACACTCTCATAAATAAAATTTATTTTCTGCAAGTGAGACTTAACCGCTGTGGAGATTGAACTTTTAACAAGCAAACCGAACATTGTATGGGACAGTGGCGTAACGTAGAAGAAGAATATGGGGTACGCTGCTTTTATGAACTTTTACGTAAGGATTTGGACAGTATCCGCTATGGATAACATGCAGTTCATCATGTCGGAGTAAACGAAGACAGACACGCGATGGCACCACAGAGCGATGGATTCGGTTCCTGAAGAAGAAGAGGTCCAACAGCTGATTCACTTGGGATATGAAGGCGATCGTTATTGCGTGGGCGAAACGATATTCACGTCGATCTTTCGAGAAATTTATTACACACGAGGATAATCGACGATCTTGGAAATATATTAACAGCTGATATGAGAAGGTACTGTAAGAGTTATGACTTTCTGATATGATTATTTTCATGAACACTGGGCATACTTGTATATATTTTTCTAGTAGGAGTTCTACAATTATTTAGACATGGATTAAACATTATTTGCTCCAAAATGTTGCTAGAATATGGCGTTACCACATGATACGGCAGGCACCATTATACGAAATTCTCACCATTGGTTGGCTTTATTAAGCAGATGTTTGGTCTTTTAGACATTTTCCAGTAAGGATAGTGTTCTTGGATAGTTATTTTTTTATGTCGTGTATTTCGAACTCGTGATCTGCAATTGGATTATTTAAATCACTTTGTCAGTTCATTGCATACTAGCGAGTGTGTATTATTCATCAGTAGGGTTTTTTCCATTGGATTGTTTGGAGATATTAAGATGTTATTCACTCAAGTGAATGAATATCGCTTTTATGTGACAACTAGAGACTTGTTGATTCCAATCTGGTACATTCACTCATTAGACGACGAGATGGGGCCTTTCGCTTTAGGCGATTGCGTGGTGGTACACATCTTTACCCATCGTTCAGGGCATTATCATGATAGTCTGCGGGGCAAGGCCTTTCGTATTTATACGATTGCGTGGTGGTACTCATCTTTACTTGCCATTGAGGAACTCATTTTTATCATCCGAGTGTACTTGAGATTGTAAGAGGATCAAACAAGAATCTACTAGTCACATATCAGTCGAATTTTGTTAAATAAATTAAAAATAAATGTCAGCAGGGTTACTTTTTGTAATTCTTGTTTGCCAATCCAATATTTTGTTGCTATACTCTTTTGAGAGTACTTTCATTTAACAGCTGATACAGCTGATGCTTTTGATAATTTTTATGATTGAGTTTGATACCTTTGAGAAGGATTTAAAGTAATTGAATCTTGTAAGATGAATCATTAATGGTCAGATTTATTTTGAGGCAGATCAGTATTGCATATTTTGATGTGAGAGATTATAGCACATTGGTGTTTTTCTGTGAAGTGAATTATGAGAATTTAAAAGAATTTATGCTATTTGAAAGCAGATCTTGAATTTGATTTCGATTACTAAGGTAATATTTTTCCCAATTGTTTAAGAAGTTGTCTAGATGTGATCAGATTAATTACAGTTATTGGAGATTGTGTGCGTTGATAATTTGAGGCCAGTTATATATTTTTGTAGATCATGCAACGTGATTAAGTGAAGTTTGTGATAGGCATTTTGTGGAAGTTGCCAAGTGGATGTTGCAATATTGCTAATGTATTTTGAGGCAGACATGAGGTTGTCGAACCCAGTCTAGCATAATTTTTGAGATTCATGCTGTGCGCTGAATATTTATGGAGTTTTGTGGAATAATTGTGGTATTCAAATGTGGTATTTGATAACGTGAGAATATATAATGAAGTTGTGGATAGTGAGATCCAACGTGATTTTGTGAAGGCAATTATATTTTTTGGCATGATAATTATATACGAGATATAACTTGGAAGTGATAAAACTGTAAGACAACGTTCTATAACCCATATTAAACAATTTTTTAGGAAATTAAACAAATAAATGATGTTGATAATACAAGATTTTCTGATAATAATAATTAATGAAATAATAATCTGAAGTTTAAGCATATTAATGATCTGACCTAATGAAATAAAAATCAGAATGACTAGATGAAATAATAAAAATCTAAATAACCAGATGAATTAAAATTTAATTGAAAATCCACAGCCTGCTTCCAGTCTCCGACCGGGTCAGGAATGGAATGAATGAAGCCCCTATCTAGCGGCGAGGATATGAACTGTGCCGGCTGCCGAGGCCTGACGCACTCCTCTGGGGCAATGATTAGATGAATGACAGACGAAATGAAATGATAGTGGAGAGTGTTGCTGGAATGAAATGTTGACAGGAAAAACCGGAGTACCCGGAGAAAAACCTGTCTGCCTCCGTTTTGTCCAGCACAGATCTCACATGGAGTGACCGGGATTTGAACCACGGACCCAGCGGTGAGAGGCTGGCGTGCTGCCGCCTAAGCCACGGAGGCTTCATGAATTAAAATTTAATTAAATTGATAAATTAAATTTTGGAATAAACCAATGAATTAAATAAATGGATGAATTAATGATTGAATAAATAAGCTGATTTAAATAAATTAATAGATGATTGAATACATGATGAATAACTGAATTAGAAGGTGATAATTAATTAAAGAAGCTGATTATTAATAAATTTAAATGGATTTAAATAAATTTAATTGAGATATGTTTTGAAGAATTGCAACTTGAGTTGATGAATTAAACAATTTATATTGATGATTTAAGATGATTTAATCTGAAGGAGATGATGAAAGGAGAGTGTGTGAATAATTAGAGAGTGTAAAGAATTGATGATTATAATATTCATTTAAATGATTTGATGATAATGAATTAATTATTCTGACATGAATATATTGAATTTTGAGATGAGAACTAATGTGAGAAATATTTAATTTTGATGATGATGATGATTATGACCAATGAGTAGTGGATTTTCTGTGATTCACAAACAAGCAATTATTAATGACAGTGTAAATAGTGTAAATTAATTATTCGATGTTTAGGAGCATTTTACTAACATATTCAGCATTTGAATAATGACATGCAAGCCATAAATTATGTGATATTTAAAATATGTGATTATAATATGTGTGTTTAGACAGATTAATAATATTTTTACATCCACATTCATGATGTTAATTTAAAGAGAAGTTAGGTCTCAGGTATCACGAATGTCAGTGACGCAAAGACATAGTGCTACGGTGATCCTGAGAACCCAAGAGAACTTTAGACATTTTTCCTATTTTATGTGGATTAAATACACTTTGAGTAGAATAGAGATGGTTCGATTTTCTGGACAATGACAATTTAACGTTGGCATTCGACCATGCTCTCAGGTAGGATGAGTGTTTAATATGTCTGTCTGACTATCAAAGTTGAATAAATTTGTTTTTATCTTAGTTGTGATCTGATGATGATGTGATTTTCCTATTTCTTTCCTTGTCTTAATTAAGGCTTAACCACGAAGGATGTGGTTTGCTAGGGATTCAGTTGATGGCGCCCATTTATATTTGCATTTTCTTTATTAAATTTAAGCCCGTAACGACCCTGGAGATACTTTATCTCGTGTTACCCTCTGCTTTTGAGATATTTCAACTGAATTTCCGACACATTCCTTATTTGACTAGATGTTCATTTAACTCCGCTCTGTCCTGGAAATCCAGGAATGCGATGTAATAGCAGATGGGTCATCGCATCCCCAGGACGAACGGGTACAGTATATACCTGTACCCTACTACAAAATCCATTAATTAATTAATAAATTATTATTATTATCATCCAATATTATTCCTACATTGATTTTGTTTCGCAATGACGCTGGGCCATGAAAGGTCACTGTATATCTGTACCTTTCCATAAAATGCCATTATTTAATGCATTATTATTATCATCTCAAAAATGTGCCCAAAGCAAACCCAGATTTAAGCTTGGTACGGGAATCATATGATTTACTCATGGCTCGGCTTTCAGCATGGCCAAGAGGGTGGGGGTTAAGTACCGTTAGCATAGGAGTGAGAGGGAAGAAGTAAAACGACCTTGGCCCATAACAACATGTGGTGAGCCCATACACACAGTGGTATCAAAACATCCTACAACTCTTGCGCCAAATAAGCGACCCTAATGTAAATTAAATATACGAGCAGCTAGTGTCCAGTTCGAAGCCGAGTGTGGTACAAACTTTGGAACATACCCTATCGTGGTCAATAATTTCAATCAAATAATTGCAAGCGCCGCTCAGCCTTACCTTTCACATTTAGTATGCTTCATACACATCTCTTACCTTTTCATTTCCAGTTGGCGACAGCCTGGGAACATATGACGGTGTTCACTGTAGCCTAACCATACGTATTTCATAATTCTTACCATTTTACTTTCGTTCATCGTAGCTTACCTGGAATCGCATGGGAACACCCCGGTACAATATTTGCATGACTTTATCATAACCTCTCCACATATTATCACGATCCAATTCGGTGCTCATAAATGTTCCAAAACACTCAGACGGTTGTTCAATACACTCTCACTCAAATCATACCTTACCTGATATAGCAAACATGTTGGAGACGCAAATATAACGTTCCTAGCTTAATTTCAGGGCACCACTTAGCTAAATAAATACCTGACCATGTGTCAAATTAAAATACCATCGTTAAGGAAATAAAATCCCCCTCTATCACTCATGTCATTATTATTATTATCCCCGATATTATCATTAATAACTTGAGTTATTTTTGTGTCCGTAATATTGTTCGAATCGCTCTCTCTCTTACCCAATTTACATGCCTCGCTCTGGGCTTCCTCCATCTTCTTCTGGGCTGAAATACACATATCCTAACAAAATAAATAAATAAATGTACACTCCTACCCGTGTATCAAATTTGTACGACTTGTGAACGTTACTTCCGCCAAGCATCTCAAAATAAATCGGCAGACGTCAAGTCATCATGGACGAGCCTAACTAAGCAAGATAAATCTAACTTCAAAAATCAAACATTAACACAATATTTACACAACTATTATAATCCTAACACACCCATAAAACAATGACATAGCATAATCAAATATTAATACTCATCGTGATTCCCGTCCGCTGCCATCTTTCCTCCAGCACGGATCATTCGCAGCCCCTCTCCATGGGGTTTACATCATATCACAACCACACATCATCACTGAATACACTATTACACTGATTGATTCTTCATCATAATTACCGCTGGGTTTCCCTAGTTTTTCTTTATAAACTATTACTAACACTTTCATAAGGTTACCACATACTAGTACCCTAATCAACAGACAACTTATTATTTCTTACACTTTTTATACAAATTTGCAGGGATTGAGCAATATGTCCACGTGTATTCCTATCTTACTAATTCTTTCTTCACGATGCCGTGGGTTGGCAGATTATACGCGGATTCCCCTCTGAATCGCGAGGTCGTAGGTGACGTGCCGGTTCCATTGGACTCTGGTTCGGACCTCGATTGTCCCGCTACGTGTTTCTCACCCCTGCGACTGCTAACATTGTCTCTGTACTTGGCGCGGAAGGACTGCTACATAAATCTGAGCAAATATATTACTTTCCCGCATGTAAATACGTTTGTTAACACAATTTATGTCTCTTTAGATACTGTTCACTTGTACTTTACTAACTGTGGTGCAATCTTCACTGAGCCTGGCGCGCACCCCACTACAAACTTTCCGTAAATATGCGTCGGCTCTTCTCGCTGCTAATACACTCACTGACTGAAACTGGACAAGAGACTAACCACGCAACTACTGCGACTGCACTGGCCAAGAGACTAACCACGCAACTACTGCGACTGCACTGGCCAAGAGACTAACCACGCAACTATAGGGGTGCGGGCATATATTTTCAACATGGCTGCGCTTGACACAAATCTTTCTACACTGTCGGGAGCTCTTCTCTCAGACTTTTCACCATATTCACAGTATGTGCAAATTATTACTTATAACAGGGCCGAATTAATTATCATACTGTCACCGACATTCTATCATAGCTTTCACATATATGCATCTTGCGTTCCCTGGAACTAGTTCTGGTGACATAGACGCTACCCCTACCAAAGCAGCGGAACTCTCCACCCCAGACAGCTCGCGGAAGGAACTAATTTCTTTGATCACCGATTTATTGATATCATGATGATCTATTTATCTTGCCGACAGGCAAAATATCTCGGGAATATTTCTTACTTAGTGACGTCACGGGTTCGACCCTGGGTGTTGTCTTATCGTCACAATTTATTCATTTAGTGATGTCGGGGCGGGACTTTGCTAAAATACGGCGTACCGTAGAACAGTCGAGAACAAATTTTTGAGGCCAGCTTCCTGAAAAATCCTTGAAACGTTGCACCTGCTCTGGTCGATGCGTAGCATAGAAGCGTGTTCGAGCCTTTCCTTTGTTGACAAATGTTGTGCAACACATCGCTGGTACTTCCTGCGACGTGCCTGAGCTCGACTTGTAACATTGTGGAGGGCGTTTGCTATGATTAAATGATATGCAGTCAGGTTTCTTTCTCTTCTCTAATTTGAAGCTCATTTAAACGTTATACACTTTGCATGACCAAGAACCATGCGAACTTAGCCTAGGGCTTATAGGATCAGGGCGCAATATATAATTACTTACAAAACTGTAAAGAAGAGTAATTGTTTGCATACCTCAGAATCAGCATCCAAAATTTAACATTTCTTTAGCAACGTGCAGATCCAGGGAACGGCAAGTGAAAGAGTGGGTTCCTTATCACCCCCTAAGTCGTCGGTGGATTCCTTATAAATCTCATGAATATTTATCAATGTTTTATATGTTTTATATTATATAAAGAGAGCATTTCTTCCCTGCCTTCTCCAATAAAATATCCGAAATATCCTGACGCTGAGAATTAAATGAGTGAAGAAGCATGTAAATGCTGTTACTACTGGTTTCTATGTCTTGATTGAGCCCTTTTGGCAGTCTTGAAACCAAACCAGATCTCTTCAGGAACTCCACAACTTTACGTGCGCTCTGAATGCTGTGAAAAACAGTGGTAGCTTCGGCAAACAGGCAAGTATGTTTTAATGTATGACGCAAAGCAGTATTAATGCAATGCATTAGACAAGGCAAACGTTCATGGTCCACAAGAGCCTTTCGTATGTTTGGCCCCTGATCGGTTACGAAAGTTATCTCCTTAAGGTCAGTAGGGCTAATGCCAAGATATGATATTTGATCCTCTAGTTCCGAAAGTATGTTAATCCCGGTCTTTGTGATATCGGGAAACTTCGTTGTCAGTAGAACATCTTAGCTCCCACTTATCACTGATCTCAACAATACGTGTAGATGTCAAAGTAAGATAATGTGTTTTCCGATAATTATCTGTCCATATGTCATAGGTCATTGAACACTCCTTATTTAGAATAGCTTCTTTTACTTGCTGTATTAGTTTTTGCCTTACTTCATCCGCCATTTCTTGTATATACCTAGAGACTGTCCTTGGATGGGGTAAAACTTCAACCGCATCAACATTGGCCCCTATATTTATTAATTCCTGGGCAACCTGTCGGAAATCTTCACCTTCTACGGTATTGAACGGACGTAGATCTTTGGAACTCATTAATATACATTTATTCTGTAACTTGGTTTTGTCCTCCCGCGATACCGGGTTCGATAATACATTTCTTGGCATTGTTCTACATTTATGTTTGTTCATTCCCGTTGTGCTGCCCAAGTGTTGTAGCAAAGTTTTGCAACTCTCTTGTGTACACTGAACGAAACCAACAGGGGAATTTGTTTCGCTACAAACTACAACCTGGGGAAGAAGAAATAGAACAATTAATGACGGTCCAGAGAAACCAACCTTCATTAAAAACAATTCAATATTTACCTTGGTCTACTAATAGAACAATACATCATGTAACCCATAATAGCCCTCTCGAGGCAATCCTATATCCGTTTAAATATTCCTCTTATTGTAGTCCATCTCCTATTTAATTATAAGCTGCACCTCGCCGTGCGAATATGCCTAAGAACGTAATCTTTTCATGTTGGTCTGGAGTAGACGATAACGATTTGAAAATTAATTCCACTTTATTTTGTTTATGTAATAATAACTCTACCTGAAATGTTGTCCAGCAGGTGCTCATTTGATCTGTAACTGCTTTTTCTTTTAACTTCAGACTGATAATTTCTCCCTTACCGTATCTTTAGCGAGAGAAGTCATGGTAAAAATATACTGCGAACTCAATTCAATGTGATCTTCCTGGGGTGGATCACTTCATACTGCTTTAAATTTGTCAAATGTAAGAACGAGGAATGGTTTACATTCCGGAGTTATTACAAAAAGCTTTGACTTTACACGTGCAGCGGCTTGAGTGGCACGTGCAGCAGCGCGAGTGAGTCTGCTTTTACCTATAAATAGATACTGTCGATAACGCCGAGAAAAAAGGAGTTCCGGTATTATCGAGACTCCCACTCAGTATCGGTATTATCGAGACTTAAGATTCTCGTTCAGCGGAGAGACCTGGCCTTGAGTGCGCTTGGTAGGGGGTTACTAGCCATGCGGAAACTTACGATCCCGATGGGAACTAGAGCAAATTCGCCCGGCTCTAATATACGAACGCCAGCATTGTTAAATTATGATATCGCCAAAGACCAACATGAAATAAGAACATTGATCTATTCGATATGTAATAGACATCAAATGGCAGCTCTGTATTGGATTTCAAGAATTTTGACAATACAGAACAAAAACAAAAGTGATTTATAACGTCTTGGCCAATAGAAGAAGGCAAGTGGCGTGACGTTTTAAGTGACCGTAGGCCGATGTTCAGCGATGGGCGAGGCCAAGTTTCACTATATAAGAAGCAGGCCAGATTGTTATTTTCGTCTAATGGTCTAATGGCCTAGGCTGGCTGTGTGGCTCAGTGGTAACGTTCTCGCTTGCTGGGCCCAAGTTTGCAGGTTCGTATCATGGCGCAGTCAGCTGGCATTTGAGGGGGCGCAAATGCGAGGGAGCCGTGTCATTAGATTTACAGCCCTTGGGGGCACTATTCTGGCCCCCGGCGCACAGTGTGTCGAATCCCATATCAAGGTGGAAAAAATTCACTGTCGCAAATAAAAGTGAAAACTGGCTCATTCGATAGTGAACAAACCAGATGGTGACCTTTGGTCATCCTTTCCGCTGTCTGGTGCGTAGGGGGTAGGGTATAGGTGCTGAAACGTCTTCCTGGCAGTTATCAGGTCATTTGATAGGAGGAGTCGGAGTGAACCGAACGTTGTGATTTTAGTGAGTTCAACGAGGTGTTGTCTTCTGCGGCTCATGGAATAGTGAAAAGAGGTATGTTTTCGCACTTTCATGCGTAATACAAGCTTTCTACATTTAATACATTATTTGCTTTATGAGTGGCTCATAGTGCCACTTTACTTTAAACGTCATTCGATAGGAAATTTAATGTAGATTCAGGATCTGTAGTGGTTTGGTGGCGCACGAATGTGCATGATGGTTTATTTTCTTATTTTCAACGACTATGTGGACATTACCGCGCGAAGAATTTTTCAACGCGTGGCGCTCGTGTCGTAAAGAGGGGCGTGCAGACGTCATATTTCAATATGTTATGGCAATTTGATCCTATAACTCTTACTGACACTCAGGTGCAGGAGCTAAGAATCAAAATTAAGTTGATATCCCATAATATTAACAAAGATGAACAATGCCACGTAGATAGGTAATCTACCTATGGAAGCTATTGAGTTACTTAATGACTCCCAAGGAACTTTGACATCAAATGATGAAGACCAGGATAGCAATGACTACGATGCTCTGGACTCTACAGAAGAATCAGGTGACGAATGAACATTATACATTTTGTTATTATAAAGGGGAATGAGATTAATGAGAACATTACTTGACGAATGGACGTTTTCTTTTTATTTGCAATTGGAGAAATAGGCCTAATATCCAATATATGTTGTACTTCCATGCTTTTCTAGAGAAATAATATTGTTTTCGTGTGTGAAGTAAGTTTACTAAAACTACGTCATTAACAGGCCCGTAAAATGACATTTTGTTATAAAGAAATTGTTTGTATGATTTTGACGAATATTTTTTTATTTTTAGAAAATAAATGTTATTATTTGTTCATATTTCGTTGTTCTATGTTTAATAACAATTTAATATACGTTTTTAATCTGGATTATTTTATATACAGTGACTTCGTATATTCCCTCAAATATGGTGTAACAAGAATACTTGACTGAAAGTCTCATATTTTATCCAGTTTTAAGTAGTATGTTTACCACTGTCATAAACTATCATATACACATCCAAATCATGATTTTTACTACCAAAAATGGACGATTCTCTTGTTGCTTTCGGTAATTTTTTACACCTCACCTTACCCCTCACCCCTATTTATTTACCCCCGAATATCGTACACTTTATACGATGTCAGAAATGAATTCAGCGACCTCGAAAACGGTATATTGCCAACTTATTTTAAACGAAGTTATTGATTTTTTCAACATAGAATTGGAATTCGACACACTGTGCGGCGTCTTGAAAAGCCAGAGTAGTTAAAAGGGACGTAAAGCTAATATTATTACTATTATTATCATCTAATGGTCTGAATCTTAATCTTGAACTCAGCGCATCTTTATTCAGACCACAGTCGCAGGAAGTAACCTTTTATAATAGCCCTTTGAAGGTTTTAGATCACATAGACCTCATAATCACCTTTACAGTAGAATGACGAAAGTATTATGAAAAGCTATGTGAGTGGCGCGAGGCGAAGTCAAATTAAGTTGAATAGAAGCAGTGACGCAAGGCAGTCAACAGAGCAGCTGTTGTAAGTTCGCAGGCCAGGTTACGTAAGTGTGGCTCAGTATTTGGCATTACTAAGATTTGTACGCTCGGAAAACAAGTGTTCGCCACGATAAATAATACAATTCTGGTCGTGTTCAGAGCATGGAAACGCACTTCAGTGAATTTTACAGTGACCTTGCTATTAGAGCTGTAATATTGAAATACATATCAATGGACTTGTTAAAAATTGACTTCATAAGCACAAAGTATTGATATACTGTAAAAATGGACTGCCCTGACTTTGACTATCAAGATGATTTAAATGACCGTGTAAAACTGAGGGGAGACAAACGCACATCAAGATAGCATTGAAAACTTGGGAACGACGCCGTTCCAGGCGTGCAGCCGTGGCCCATGATGCCATGGATATACTGAACCCTTATTCATACTATCGTAGAATAATTGTTCATATTTTAATTTTATATGCTGCATTATGTCCCCAGTCAGTTGAAGCAACTTGCGAGCTTGGTGTTGCAAGGGTTAGGCCAGTTGAGCACGCCAGATAAATTTAAACATTTTCCTAGAAGCGAGGTCGTTGAACGCTGACCTTGCGTCTCAAGTCTTTGTTCACCAGGCCAAACAGAGAGGAAAGTTTGAGACAGATATACTTTTGAGGACGACAGGTGGGAGAAGTGACGTGCTCCACTCAACGATTTTGCATATGAATTGACGAATCACGAAGACCCAAGCTAGTTTCGGCGCAATGAGAGCGTGCCCTGGAAAAGCACGGCAAAGCTGTATCTAATTAATCATCGAAGCGATTTGATTCCGCGGGGCAGCGTTGGAACGTTTATGAAAAATAATGATCTTTGACACCACCCGCAAGCTTCTACGACAACTCCTTCGAATTATAAACATTTACCGTCCCCTCTACCGACCATTTGACCAGATCTGTATAAATTAGGTGTCTGTGCTAACGAACAAGTTCTTTCTTTGACGTAGCTGGGTGCTACTGCATGTAAATTCTCGATGTAGCTGGGAGCTACTACACGTTACTACACGCACTGTTCTTATTTTGCCGTAGCCGAGTGCTACTAACATTTTGAAAAGTACTTTAGACTTCGATCTCAAGTGAGATGCATAACATTTTGAGGACTCTGTTGAGAGCCGATTGTAACATAATAAGTGATATTGTATAGTTTGTCTTTTGCGTGTGAATTTAGCCAACTGCTTATCTAGGGAAAGTGTCGACGTTTTAGTAATTGCCTAGAACTAAGAGTGAATGTGTAGCTCTGTTGCAATTATAGTAGGTGTAAAATTAATATTAATTTTGAACTGTATTTTCACCTTTGAAGAAGGCATCAAGATGACGAACATTGGGTCAACCGCTGGGATGATGAACATGCAACCTACGCAGATGTTCGTGATGGCCGTGTAAATTCCTAGTGGGCCAGGGAATGTGACGTCCACTGACGTGACGAGCTGATATGGCTGAGTACAAATAATGATTTATTCATATTATAGATATTTGGGTATGGGAACATTTTGTGTAAATAGTTTTTCTTGTGATTTTTGTCTTGTTTCAGTTTTGATAGATTAACGTAGTGTCCCGACACTCAGATATGTAAATGCGTGAGGACGCGTGGCCATCAGTTTGATTTGTTGTATTTTGTGTAATTTTAATCCGTGTACTCGTGTACATGCATGTATTTGATTTGGCGGACACATGGTGCGGCTAAGGTGATAAGTGGTGCTATTTATTTAACAGTAAAAATAGCAAGGGGGGAAAACGTGCGTTTGCTAGGATCTTGAATGAACAAGTATTTTTATTTCGAGTTGCCTTGTTGCGACATGATTTTGTAAAGAACCGTCCGTTCTTTTATTTCATTTAATTTTGGTTTTGATTATTTAATTCTTCGGTCAGAATACTAGATCAGGCGCGCGCTGTGGGTGGAAAATATGTGTGTACTTTTATTGCAGGTGTTTGTCAAAACCCTAGCGTGTGATTGTGTGTGTCTGTGTGTCTATGTGCGATGTGTGAATTATATGCGCGGGAGGATGGCTTGGGGCCAGTCCTCTGCTTGCTGCAATGTTTTTAGGATGGTGAGTGATGCCCGCAGGAACATCAGCCAGTCCAATGCTGATCTTGTAATTCCAGGGGAATTAATGAGATATTTGGTGACACACATATTTTATTTGAGCTGAGTTGGCAGCTGTTCTTCGTGATCTTGTAATTCCAAGGCGAATTAATGAGATATTATTTTGATGACACACACACACTTGAGCTGCATGTGACAGCTATTCTTCGTTGATCTTGGGACCTGGGCAATTAGTGCTGGCCCGGGACATGGTTCACGCAAGGGGTGATTTGACAGGTGATAACGAGTTCCACACTGTGGGCTGATCTGAGGTATTTTCTTGGGCACCTGTTTTTGAGGGGGAAACGGCCTCGCCGTGACCTAGTTGTAATTATTTAAAGAGCGATATATCATTCAGGGTCGAAATCGCCACGCCTGAGCGGTATTCCCATGTGCGACGTCCAAATGAAATGTTTTTCTTGTATTTTAATAGTCTTGCTGTTGAGCATCTGTTTATTAATTTTTTGGTATGTAAATTCTTGTTGGCACCTTGTTGTGTACTTCAGTGTAAGATGACATGCGGTCATTTGTTGTTGTTGTTGTTGTATCGTGGTCACGCTACTCACTCTTGTGTTTATTTGATGAAGTCCTGTGATTGAGAGGCAGTTTGTTGTGCTGTGGCACGTTGATCCAGATTTCAATGGAAATCTTTGTTTGTTGTAAATATTTAAAGTTAGCGAGTGTCGGTATTGTATTGATAGTTATTAGTAGTGTTTAGTTCCCATTGCTAGGATATCTCAGATGCGGATTTGTAGCCTGACGGAATTCGCAGTATAGCAACAAATCACGTATTACGTACTCTTCCATATCGCATGCTTGGTCACATCACACGCACACATGATTTGCAGATAAGCAGGCCATATTTCGGTACCTGTTATTTGAGTTGACATCTCTGGTGAGATAAATTTATTTGCATTCACTGTAGATTGGGTGTAAATTTAAAAGGGTGTTCCCTCGTGTTGTTTGTTGTGTTTATGTTTTATTCTGAAATTAAATTTCTTTTTATTTAGTTTGGCTTCACTTTTGTTCTTCTCTGTCATATATATATTTTGTACTATGTTACCTTGCACCTTATAGATGCATAATTTAGCAACGTCGTTATGGACCATCCACGACCCGAAAAAAAGAGTCTCATAAAAAGCTTCTCGCAAGGGTTCAATACTGCGATGGAATCCAACCCATGGAAAAGTTCCAGCTGGATCGTGGTGTATCGCTGGGGGTACCAACATCCTGGACATCCGGAACACTAACAACTAGTAAATTGTAAAGGATTTATTTATTTTATGTAGAATTGTTTACACTAGGCATGAATTCTCCGTTCCCTATTTCTACCTATTTTTTGACGTTTTGGACCACTGAACAATTCAAGCGTATGAGGGAACACACGTCTATGTTACTTTTCTTACTTATTGAGAAATAAAGCAATAAAGTTGACTGTTGTCCGTGGGACAGGGCTACGCGGTGAGACGTAACATAGACTTTTGTTCCGTAAACCAACACAATACATTTCGAGCGGGAAGCGATGTAACTTAGACTTTAGTTCGTTATTTTTTAAGTGCATTTCGCTTCACAATTTCGGGAACACTAAAGCCATATTTTGAGATATGTTCGAACTACTTGCAAATACGTATTCAGAAAACAGCGTAGATTTTTTTCCGTGAATATCTCAAATTACACAAAATGTAACATAGACGTCTGTTCCCGCATACCCATCAATTCACAATAATCGTTTATAGAGCAAAGCATGAACTAAAAGTTTGCGTGTGAAGGTGAGCTAGATCATCTTTTCGCCATTTCATATCCGAGAGAGCATGACTTGTTAGAGATAAAACTGAACTTATTCTTGCGAGGCAGTAGAACCATCCTAAGTTTTTAGGACTTTAGGACACAATTAACCATGTGGTAAGAGGTAATAACAATAACTTTGTTGCCCGTAATGTATGAAAACAGTCATGTCCTCGGACACTCCCAGCACTAAAAGCCATACAGTAAACAAAAAAAATCAAGATGTTCAGTAAAGAACATTATAGCCTACTTTCTCCTAAATGCATGGGTATAGTTATAACTCTTCGTCTTTTTCAAGGAGAATAATTGAATGTTGGTTCTAGTAGCTTGTTGGAAAACAACGTGTTATACGGATATTATACGTTCATTGATTGAATTCTCACCTGCATTATATATACACACACTAATACAGCCATCACAATAACCCAGGTACTCAGACAAAATTCAACACTCACCCAAGTACATGGGGCTAAATGACCATGGTGTCCATACATCTCAAATGAAAGAACAACAACAGCTTCTTACCTAAATCCTTCCTCGTATAAAAGTACACACACTAGTAAGCCTACAGACATCACAGTGACACAGGTTATCAGACAACTTCTAGACACACCCAAGTACACGGGGCTACAAGACCATGATGCCGCAAAACCCTTAAAGAATCATCAAGAAAACAACAACAATGGACTCTACTGCGGATCAAGGACAAAGAATTTTAATCGCTGTACTCGATTGTTGAAATATGTGGTGTTATATATATTATATTTTCAATTGCAAATACACACTATATATGCTTAACATTATAACGTGTGAGTGGTTATAAATCAATAAATACAAGAAAACGAAGAAAATAAAATTGAACCTGTTGGGATTTGAACTAGGAACCTCCAAGCTACGAGTCAGAGACGCTACCATTACGGTAAAGACTCTCAATGCTAACATTGCGTTAATAACAGCTTTAGTATAACTGCCTGAAATACTTTGTCTTGCAATGAACGATTTCAATATCGTTTTCCGCCATTTTTATAAACCATTTGATACTAAATATGTATTATTTTGTTCAACACCGTGCATTCCTAAGGATATAAACCTACGAAGTTACGGAAATATATGGATTTACGAGCAAAAAATAGCCGCCATTTAGACAACGGCATGGCACGAACAAGCACGACATGGCACGATCAGCCTGAACTACTAGTCACTACTGTGGAATAATATTCTATTTTAAAATGCTAATACCGTACTGGTCACCTCCTTGAGGACAGTTTAAACCTCCCTATGTACGATGCGCGTATTTGGTAAGGCCAGGCCTTGTTGAATCGTAAGTTACGGTTTGGCTATAACACTTGCACGATTCATACATCTGCCATCTTGAAACTATTTGGCTGATAACCTTGTAGTTTGGTAAAAAAGAACGCTTCTCACATTAAGGTATATTGTTGCAAAATTTTGTAGAGGTTGGATGATTAGGTTAGTCGTAATTTGATTTTAAGATCAGACATTTGGATGGGCGCCATTTCTTTTATGATATGATGGAGGCAATATACAACATGCCACTGAGTTGTCTCTTGCCAGAATTACCTCTGTACCAAAGGTGGTTCGATTTGGTTACGTTGTGTTTGAATTGATAGGGGGATCGATTTACACACATACATGGCCACCATCTTCAAACTATTGGGCTGATGACCTTGTAGTCTAGTGAAAAGACGCTTCCTATATTAGGGTATGTTGTTGAAAAAATTGGTAGATATCAGATGATTAGGTTAGTCGTAATTCGATTTAATCTTTGATTATTTTGGTGGCCGCCATTACGTTTCCGTCATTAAATCAATAAATATAAAACATTACACTGAGGTGCCCGTTGCTAGTGGTAACTCTGTAGCAAATTTCGTTTAATTCGGTTTCACCGTGTTTGAATTGATAGGGGGGACAGACATACCAAATCACACACACACTCACAGACACACAGACAGACACACACTTTTTTAGCCCTGTGTAGATCTCATAAGTCTACTTTCATTTTTTGCAAAAATCGAAAGTAGGCTAAAAATGAGAACAGTATGTTCTACAATTCTAGAGAGTACCAGTTTAGATTGTATTAAATAGGAGGAGTTGGATGTTTATTGATGTTAATTACATTCCTGTTTCACAGTGAATAATTGGCGACAAACGTTGAGTAATTACTAGAGGTGATTACTATTATTATCATTAATAATGAACGAAGCTTAGTTCCCCATTTTAGAATAAAATGTTGTCTAATGAGATGTATAAATATTTCTAGAAACAATTAAGGGAATAGAAGTCGATGTTAGGCTCTATCTCCAAGTTGTAGTATTATGCCTGAGCAGGAAACTCCGAGGGTAGAATGATTGAAAAACCTGTGTGTTTGGATTGCAGAGGATGCAAATCTGTATTAATTACATGCAGTCCCATGAAGAACAAAATGGCCGATTTCCATATATCTTACTGGTATTTTCATTAAAGGTTCTCCCGGCTATTAAAATGATTTTCAATGTTATGTACTAAATAGCATTTTGAACACGACCTACGAAATTATGTGCAAGATTATATAACTTTCAGTATCGACGAAAGATTCCTCCCTCCAGATGGAATCTTCCTGTAATGCATTATGGGAGTTTAATTCAAGAAAAGTCATATGCATGGCTTCTATGATTCACGAAAATTAAGCTGCATAATTTAGTGCAATTGAATAGGATATAAGAAATAAACAAGAGATCTTAACATTCTGAACTAATCCCATCTTGAATTTTTTTAAACAATAATGAACATGAGATGTCTCTATACTAAGCTATGGATAATGATTCTTTGTTCTTAGTTGCATTGCTCTTGGGTGATTAGATCGCCTTAAAAGTCATATAAAATATTTGAAAATCACTTGGCCGCCATGTTGTGTTTGTGTTTCAAGGATTTTGAAATTTACATATATGTACTTAGTTAGTAGTCCTCTACCACCATAGAAATTCAGTTTGATTGCTTAAATAGTTGTAAACCGGTGAAATATATCGTGTGGACTCCATGTTGTATTGTTTTATATGTATATAGGCTACATAACTGTATGACGGCAGATGAATATTCGAATGATAGTTCATCATACCAATCTACATTTCTATTGCTTAAGACACCAGATATGAAAACGTGATATTACAAACTTAGTACAACCACCATCCTTAAGAGCTCGTAAACATGATTTAAATTAGACATCTGTATATTAAGAAGATATACCATTACAAATTTCACAGCGCTCGGATGATTAAGTTACGAGAAAAATCCATTAAGTATTTAAATTTCGCTTCACCGCCATGTTGGTTCTGTGCCCATCGGGTTATTGAAAGTCCCATAGTTGTACTTATTTTAATGGTATTTATCAACCGATAGAACCTCAGTTTGATTGCTATAATAGAATCATAGATATTGAGAACCAGTGAATTATTTCGGAAAATTGTCATGTTGGATTGAGCTATGTGTAGGCCATAGAGGTATGTACCAGTAGATGACGATTATTGCGTTGGTTCATTATACAAATGTTCACTTTGATCACATGATGAGGTAACAAAAAATAATAACTTCATTTCAAAATTTCGCGCAGTCGCCATCTTGAGGTTATCAAAACAATTGAATTAAATTAGATGCCAGTAGATTAAATCCTGTATTAACATTTCGCGTACCAAGGTTCACTACGCTCAGATGATTAATTCATGATAAAATTCCATTTAAATATTTTAATTTCGCTTGGCCACCATGTTGGTTTCGTACTTAACAGGTTTTTAAACGTCACATAGTTAAACTTATATAAGTTGGTTTCGTACTTAACAGGTTTTTAAACGTCACATAGTTAAACTTATATAAGTAGTAGTATCTTCTATCACCGTGCAAAATTTCAGAGTAATACCAGTAATAGTATCAGAGATACAGAATGCCAATGAAATAATTCACGCGGCTGCCATGTTGGATTTGTGAAATGTATTACAAATTGAAAAGGACGGTCGAGGCCCGACGAGGTACTACTGTGTATTTATTGAGTTTCATTGAAATCGTTTTAGCCGTTTAGATTTTATTCGGGGGATATACACACTCATACTCACACACACGGGCAAATGGTGATTTCGTAAGCCTATTTCTTCATCTGATGAAAATTGGCTAATAGTAATAGGAGCTTCAGTATATGAATAACTGAAATTAATGAACCTCAAAATAATTGACTACCATTATCAAATAGTTATGGCATTTGGAAACATCTTCAAATTAAAATAGGTAAATAACCCCATTTGAACTGAGCTGAGTAGATAAGGTCTGTAACTATGATTTCAAGCCACATTGTGTAAAATAGGAGTTTATAATTCTGAGTATAATACCATAGGTATACCATAGTAAGCTGTATTTCATACAGGCAAGTGTATTTCAGCTCAGTGAGTTTGATTTTGACCCTATTGATCGTAGAAGTGTGGTTTCTTTCGTCGAAAGTTTTCCTTTAATAAATGCGGGCTATTTCAAGTGCTTAGTGCATGTCTAAACTTTTCGAAAAGTGTGTGATAGAAAAGGAGGCTCTAACATATGTTTTTGAATGCTCTTACTTAATATTCATTAACCCCCAGGGACTCACATCTAGTGGGACGTGGGTTGGCGACCACGGGACCCCAGCTGAGTCCGGCATTGCTTCCACTTACTTGTGCCGGGCTCCTCTCCGTCTTCTTACCTATCGGCCACCCTTGGCCAACTCTTCTTCTCTTCCGACCCCGACGGTATAAGGGTATCCGAGGCCTAGGGAGTCTTTCACTTTCCCGCGTTAATTGGCCCTTCTCTTATCGTTCCTGATCCCTGATTCTTCTAGTGATCAGCCTTCTTTTTCTTTTCATTATATTTCCTTTTCTCTTTAAGATCCCCACACTGTTTTTTGTTAATTGGCTCCCCGTGTATCTAAATTCCTTTCAGCGACTTTTTTGCATCTACACTCCATTTTGTAGGTATTTTCAATCTACGTTGCATTTTGTAATTCTTTTTGATCTAAATTGCATTTTGCGAGTAATTTCAACCTCAATTGCATTTTGTAGGGATTGACAATCTAAATTGCTTTTTAGTAAGTCTTCCAATGTAGGAGCTGGACATTTTAGTGAGTATTTTGAATTTCAATTGCATTTTATAAGTATTTTCATCCTTAACCGCATTTTGCAAATATTTTCATTACAAATTGCATTTTGTATGGTCGACATTTTGAAAGCATTTTGATTCTCAATTGCATTTTGTGGGTATTTTGAATCTAAATTACATTTTGTAAGTATTTTCAATCTAAATTGCATTTTGTAAGTATTGTCAATCCAAATGAGTAGTTTGAATCTACCTTACATTTTGTAAGCATTTTCAATTTGATTTGGTTTTATTAAGTATTTTGAATTTCGATTGCGCTTTGTGAGTATTTAGAATTTGAAATGGGCAGTTTTCAATCAAATTGCATTATGTATTTTCAATTTCAATTAAATTTTGTAAGTATTTTGAAACTCAATTGTATTTTGTTCGTATTTTCGAGTTCATTTGCATTTTGTAAGTATTTTGAATTTCACTTGCATTTTGTAAGTATTTCGACTCTGCATTGCATTGTGAACGTATTTTGAACCTAAACTACATTTTATGCATACTGTATTTTTCAATCTCTTCCTTTTGTGAGTATTTTAGTTCTAAATTCCCTTTTGTAAGTATTGCCGCTCTTCATTTTGTGAGTAGTTTGATCTGAGTTCCTTTTTGTAACTATTTTCTGTCTCACTTAATTTTCGTTCTGGTTTCCACTTCATTGTCATTTTCGCTATCACCCAGACCATTAGGGGCCGATAACCTAGATGTTAGGCCCATCAAAATAACAATTACCATCATCATTAATATTTATTAGCGAAGTGATCATGTTAAATAACACGTTTTGACGAAGACAAAAGCGACAAGGATACATTTGTGTGACAACAGTAATTGTGTAAATATTTAAATCTCAAGAGTGGTCTAAATTTTTGCCATAAATTTGAAAAAAAAATAGCTAGAAGAGATAATGTATCCAGCTTGTATGGGATTATTATGAGTCAAGTGTGCAATACCCACACATTTGAATGCAAAAGATAATGATAGACATTTATTACTATGTTCTTTTTTATTGACAAGATGCCTTTAATTAAGACAGTATTATTTCATTAAGCTATCATTCATACAGGCAGGTGTTTTTGAGTTCAGTGAGTTTGGTTTTGACCTTATTGATCGTAGGAGTGTGGTTTCTTTCGTGGAAATTTTTCCTTTAATAAATGTGGGCTATTTTAAATGCCTCGTTCTGTTCTCATTTTTGAAAATTTCCCTCTAATTCTTCATGCGGGATATGAGAACAGTGTAAATTCCCTAACTTGGATAATTCTACAAAACCCAGGACACCCCGAGGACTGGATCTCATGAACACACTGTGCTCAGTTCCCACACATGCGTACGGTGGTTCGCAACCCAGCACTGGTGGACTGGCGGGTGCAATACATACATACATACATACATACATACATACATACATACATAGTTCCCGGGCGGTGCGCAGAATAACGTGCTTCTTATTATCGGTGTAAAATACCTAACAATGAACACAATTTTCCTCATCTCAAATATGCTTATTCAAGGAAATAAAGAATATAAATCCCTGGAAGGCATGCGGGCACATTGTGACTTAGCCCACCCAGTAAGAGTCCAGTTGGTACTGTCGGGAACTGCTTTCAAGGAGAACTTCTCCCAAACACGTCATGACCACCTGTCACTCCATAGGAGACCGACCCACTCCTCGCCCCATCATCTTCAGGTACCCACATAACAGAATACTGAGAACAAGTCAATTATGAAACATTCCGCGATGTTAAATCAAGTCATTCTAGTCAATTAGCCTACCTGAAGGAATGTCCTCCCGGTCCGATTACAGCAGTGTCCATCATTACCAATTGGAAAGACTGTCAGGACTATCTGGCGTTAATAAAAGGCGATCAACACCAACGGTTTCAAACAAGTCCTCGTGGTGTAGGCCCAGAGGTCCGGGTTCAATTCCCGGCAATGCAAAGAAGTATGATTCTGGTCTGAGGGCTGGAGCGGGGTACAATCAGTCCCCTGAAGTAAAATTGAGAAGAGGAGGGATTGAATCCCACCTGAACCATCCTGGCAGTGGTTTTACGTGGTTTCCCACTTATAGTACAGTATAAGCAAATGCTGGGATGGTTCCTAACATAAGGCCACATCCGCTTCCTTCCCAATCCTTAACTGAATTCATAATGTTATTTGTTTTTCGTCCCTTTTATCTACTGTGGCTTTAAAGACACCTGCGCCGGAATTTTACCCCGAAGGGGATCATTAACGTGCTAGTAAATCTACTGACACGGCACCCTCGCATTTACGCACCCTCAAATGTCAGCTGACTGCGTCAGGATTCAATCCTGCAACCTTGGGCACAGTAGGCTAGAACGTTACGCTGAACCACGGAGTCAGCTTTACAAACAACTTAATACACCACAGTAACATGCACACCCGGACACGGTCTGTTCCCAAGCCCTAACCTAAAATGTAACAACAGCACCGAATAGTCTTAAAATGATGAGGTCTTAATTAGTGCAGTAAAGGCTTGTCTACGCCGAAAGAATAAAATGATGATGTTGATTATTTACGGGCTTTGCGACATCGTAGTCATGTAGTCCCATGTAATTGGTTGGGTGTAGAATTTGTCTGATAACCTGTGTCACTGTGATGTCTGTAGTCTACCAGTGTGTGTACCGTATTTGTAATTGAGGTAGGATTTGTGTAGGAAACTGTCGTGCCATTATATTAGCTACCATCCCAGCATTTTCTTGGAGTAGAAGTGGGGAAACCATGGAAAACCAAATCCGGGATGACTGAGGTAGGAATCAAACCAGCCTCTTCTCAGTTTTGTCTCACGAGGCTGAGTATATCCCGTTCCAGCCCTCAGACCAGAATTAAATTACTTGGCAGAGCCGGGAATCAAATCCGGGCTTACACGGTGACAGCCAAGAATGCCAGCCACTACGCAACGAGGCTGGCAACACAATAAGAGCCAAGAAGGCTGTATAACTTGGTAGTGGTGATTGTTGGTTTAAGGAGCGGAACAAGTCGATCGACTGCCTCTAGTGTTTAACTTGATGGACATTATGTAGAACGGTATGGGTTCAAGAACGTCATTGATGTGAACTGCATAGTTAGTGTAATACTATGCACGGTGTTCTATTCTTCTGTCTGTTAGAAAGTCTGCCCGGAGGCTGGTTGGGTCCTCAAATAGTACCGCCAGAGGTTAGGTCGGTAGATACACACAAAACCTCAAAGCAGCACTATAATGAGGCGCACTAGGCAAGATGTGGAGTGGGGTAGTTTGCAATTCCTTTCCTCACTGAGGCAGAACAATTGCACTGACCCTATGCGTAGAACCTTTCATAGTACACACAGGGACTAGTTGTACCCTGAAGGCCATTACTCAGCAACACTCAAACGGCAATAGTTCAGGGTTAGGATTCTCACACAAATGTTATAATAACATGGGCCAGGCTATGAAGAGGCTATTTTGTGAGATATCAGACACGGAAATACCTCCAGTTTTCTTTTACACTAGTGCACCATGTTCAGTATCGTACACAAAGTGCCAATCCTCTGCCATAATGCAGGCTTCTAGTCGTTATCAAAATGAGGTACGAACACGCTCCAAAATGCCTAGGGTTGAAACTATCCTTGGCAACCCTGCACAATTCGTGCATAAGGTATTGTTTAATCGTCCGCAACATTTGAGTATATCAATGACTTTAAATGCACCAAACATAATGTACAACTGGTTAAAGTTCGACGTCGAGTGTGGAAGCCAAGCAATTGGACCACCTAATTCTGCCTGGCGATTAGGATTCCACTTATTCAGGTGTGCATGGGCAATATGTATAAAATGCTCAGGAGCACCATCTACTTTCATGTTTGATATCTTAATGAAAGGTCATTTTCGAAGACATGTGTATGTAACAATTTTTGACCACTTACATGTGTATTTTTCTTCTTCCTTATCTCAGCCTTTTCCCACGTCACGCAGGGTTGGATTCTTCTCTTCCATAAATGTCTACCCCATGTTTCCTCCCTCTTCCACTCTTCTTCTCCGAGGTCCCCTGCAACCTTGTCTTTCCACCTCAGTTTTGGGATTCCTCCCTTCCTAGACCCCTCATTACCAGATTTCCAACTCTTTTCCCCCACGTATTCCTCCTCTCTTCTCAGTGCATGCCCATCCCATCGGAGCCTACTCTCTTGAATGTTCTTTCGTATGGGTCTCACTTTCACTGCTTCTCTGATTTAATCAAACTTTATTCTATATTTTCTTGCCACTCAACTCATCCACCTTAAACATTCGCATTTCTGCCACTTCCATCTTTCTCTCGTGGGCTTTTGTAATCAGCCAAGTTTCTGCACGATAGAGCATCGCAGGCCTCACCACAGATTTGTAGATTTTCCTTTCAGTCTGCAGCTGACTTCCTCATTACTTAATAGGCTACTCCACTCAGTTTCCTCCAGTTCATCCAACCACTGTGTACCCTGTGCTGTATTTCAGCCTTCAGTCCCCCATCACTTTGCACGTAGGAACCCAGATATTTAAACTTCCTGGCCATTGGTAGCTATTCTTCCTGCAGGTTAATATGGAAATCTTGTTCTTTTCTCGTACACATGCTGTACATTCTGTTTTCTCCTTGCTGATCCTCATTCCTCTTTCCTCTAGAGCCTTTCTGCACTCTTCAAGCTGCTCTTAGAGATTTTCGCAGGTCAGTTGCGCAGAGTACGACATCGTCACCGTGTATTAATAACATAACTTGTAGATTTATCAATCCTCGGATCCTGGCAGCAATTGAACCAGTGTAGAAGTTCTGATTCCTTATTACTTCGTTATTCCTTATTCTTCATTGCTCATCTCTGATGTATTATGCCGAGGAAAGTGCCTTTCTGGTAACAATTAACATATTAGTAGTTAATATCTGTCCGCATGGCTGAGAGGTTAGCAAGCTACACTTTGGCCCTAAGAGACCATGGTTCGATTTTTGGCCGGGTTATGGAATATTAATTTTTTATGGTTAATTTCATTTGCTCCGGGACTATACAGTATTCAACACTTTTCCTTCCTCATAATGATGCGCAAGTCGCCGGCGGACTTATATTTGAAATTCTTGCTCTAGGCCTCTTCGGAGGTCACATTCCATTATTACTATTATTATCATTATTATTAGTACTATTTAACCTACAATACTTGTTTGTAATTGACTTCATTACTTCGTTTTGTTCTCTGGTTGACGTATAGAGGTGGCCGAGCTAGAGGACCGTATCGATGATTGCGACCCGACAGAACATTGTACGGCCAATATATTTATTCTCATCAGTTTATCAGTCTGTTTTGATGTAGTGCACAAGTTCACTAATTATTCATCATTCATTTAGTCGGGTTGAATGAGATTTTATTAAAGTACTTATTGAAAACATCACATTTATATTAAATGAACTTTCGAGCAGAAACGTCCTCTTATGTTTCAGTATACACGTGCGTTACCTTGCAACAGACTTCGTGGTAAAACAACGGATTCAGAAAGTTTGTTGATCGATTTTCTATTCAAATGATAGGTTAAGAGCCTGAGAAGTGGCTTACATCTTACACAGTTTCCACAAGAAAAACATTTATTCATTCAATTTAAAGCAGGGCACGATGCAAATTTACACATTTGGTTTACGACACAGCATTATGAATAGAACATGAGCGTCCCGGTGAGATGAAGAGCAGACACATTAATTCATTATCTCTGGCTTGTCTTGTTGGCAGCTAGGAGCAAAGGCCCATCTCTATTTTCATGGAAGAGATAGAATTCACAGGAAGACAAAGTGCATCATTTCTGTGTTTTTACTGGCCAATGTTTCGTTCAAAAAAAGGTTACGACACCAACTTACAGTTTCGAGATGCCTATTTCATGCTTCATCAGTACACTTCCTAAGAATAGGGAGGTTCTAGATTTCGTGACAAGTTTCTCTCAAGTACAATAATATGTCTATTCTCATGGTAGGGGTCGAACTTAATGCGTTCACACACGTATGCCCGACTTTATACAAGTCATATGTAATTCAAAATCATCCAAGTTGTTGCTAGAGGCCAGAAATGTCGTGTTAAGCCACCCATTTGATTGTAGAGTCAAACTTGGTGAACTTGGAACGCTGTTAATTGTAAATCGTGAATACCTCGTTCATTATGTACGGTCCCTTGATCCTGTACATGAAAAGGTTTGTGTAATTCATAATCTTCAATTATGAATTGTTTGTCCTTTCAGCTTTGAATTAACCAAGTTCGACTGCACTGCTAAAAGTCATTAGTGAATAAAGTTTACATTGAGCTGTATTTCCCCTGCTTTAAATGCCTTTGGTTAATTTAAAAGTGGCTTCGTTCTTGTATAAATCAGCATATTTGCTAAAGCAAACCAACAACAAATTTCGATTCAATGCATCATAACGGGAGAAATATTAACACATGATATACTTGTCAGATGCTGGGCATTGTTGCCTTGGGTCTTATCGGTCATGAGCAGTGTTTCTCTCAGGGAATTTACTCCAAAGAGAGACAGAATTAGTTTCCGGGGACACATCCTTCGCTTGGGTGTTTCCACTCGCAGTGCAGTATAGCAAGTGCATTCGAATACAGAGCTCTTACAATCTGCAGCAGATGCCATAGAATAAGGCATGACATCGGAACAATATAAGATAAACTGCTGAACTGTATGCAATAAAATTCGTACTTGCTGAATACTATCGTTTCATTCATATAGGTGGAATTTCAACAAGTAGTTCCGTGGAGAACAAAATACCCTATTTTCATGTATCCTATTGGTATTCTCCATTAAAAACGCTTCCACCTCATAAAAAGGATCGCCATGATGGACTGTTCTATGTGGAGGCCATTATGTTATGTACCAATAGATGAAATTATTACATTGGTTCATTACACAAATGTTGACTTCGACCACTTGATTAGGTTACAAAAATAAAAATAATCAAAATTTAGCACAGTCACCATCTTTAGCTTATGAAAACAATTAAATAAAATTAGATGCCAGTAGGTTAAATTCTGTATAAACAGTTTCACTGTGTTTGTATGATGAAATCGCGAGAAAAAAACATTTACAATTTTAACTTCGCTTGACTGCCACTTTCGTTTTGCATTTAACAGGTGTTTAAAAGTCACATATATGAACTAAAGTATTCTCCATACATACTTTCAGGGTGATATCAGTAACAGTTTCGGATATAGAGAATGCCGGTGATATATTTCGCGCGACCGCCATGTTGGAGTGGTGAAATGTATTATATTTGAAAAGCACGGACAAAGTCGGACTAGGTAGTAGTATATCCTTACTATGATTCATTGAATCTCTCCATCCGTTTAGTATATTGCATTAGGGGGGACACACACACACACACACACACACACACACACATGGAACAAGGTGATCTCATTTCATATGATTACAAAAGGCTAAAAATGGAAGTTTCTCTTAACATCTCTTTCATAGAACTGAGTAGGTTGAAAACGAGTAAATTGGTAGCGCAGAAGGGAATAACACGTTACGCTCATCGGCATCTACAATAGTCAAAGCTGAGAATAGGGTAAAATTATTAATTTGAATTTTCTTCGAAACTATTCCGAATAAAAAACAAGTAGTTCCGTGAAGAACTAAATGGTCTTTTTTCGTGCATTCTACTGGTCTTTTCCATGTCACAATTCTTCCGCCAATTAAATAAATTTTCCATGTGATGAACTAAATAGCTCTTGGCTTATGACCTCCATTGTGATAAAGTACAGGGCAACAGTTTAAAACTCACAGTTACACGATGTGGCGTTATCTATAGTACATAAACAATACACTAAATGATGCTGTATCCTGGAGCCATGCTCGTTACATCGTGTACCACGGTGCGAGGGCGACTACAGGAAGTCCGGAGAACGCAGGTTTGGCGCTCTCAGCCGCTACCCTGAGCGTGGTTTGCCCCCAGGTTTTTCCACACTTCCTCCAGGAAAATGTCGGGATAGTACCTTACTTTAAGTCCGGGGGCATCTACCTCATCCCTGTCTCCAATAGCCTACAGTACATTACTATAGTCATCACATAAAGACAGGTTATATGACAAGCTCAACACACACCAAACTACACGGAACTGATGGCCAAGATCTCCCAAGCCTCTAAAATGCATTAATAATATCAACACAAAAGAAAATTACACACCAGAATATTTAGGTCATGACACTGTTATATTAACTTTCCGGAAGCCCTGTTCAATCGAACATCAATAAGAGATGCCAATTACAATTTCATCGGGGTGGAAAATGCTACTATAGTTGCCTTGTTAGCCCCTTTCCTGGCGTAACATTTAATTTTGGAGCTCCAGCCTGGTAATGGTTCCACGTAACTCGGGGGTTGTGTAGCTATTTTCAAGCACAACCGACTTCAAGCTTGGTCTACCAGTTTCCGAGACCCACCTACTGTAGTTGCATTATACTGTGGTAACACTTTGGCGTTACAGTTCAGAATCTTGTCACCAACAGTCGGCTTAGGAAACAGTATTCCTCCTAGACTTGTTTCTCATGAGAATAGAAGTGACAGTGGAACGTCCATTCTGTTATTGATTGTGACAATGCATTCATTGATACCTGAAGGTGACTCGTTGCTGATTCGTTTTAGGGGCTTGGGACATCTTGGTCATCAACCCCCTACACTGGGGTGTGTGTTGAATTTGTCTGAGTTTGTGTGGTGACCGTAATAGTGTTAGTAATTATCAACATCGGGAATGGGGCACGTGCCTCGAGACTTAAAGTAAGGTAATATCTCAGTGTTTGCCTGGAGGGAGAAGCCTATGGAAAAACAGGGTAAACACACTCATGATAGTCGCTGTCAGTGCCGTGAATCGAACCTCCAATCTCCGAACTTGCTGCAGCTACCCTCGCAGTCGTGTTGAGCGGTTTAACGCACCGACTTACTGCGGATTTGTACGTAACTTCATCATGATGTCCAGGCGGGTTGGGGTAAGTTCCTTTTGAAAAATAATTACGTTACAGCTTGTTGTCAAAACTATTAATAACGTTACAGTTAGTTGTCAAAAATATTACAACGTTACAGTTAGTTGTCAAAACTATTAACAACGTTACAGTTAGTTGTCAAAACTATTAACTACGTTACAGCTTGTTGTCAAAACTATTAACAACGTTACAGCTTGTTGTCAAAACTATTAACAACGTTACAGCTTGTTGTCAAAACTTTTAACTACCTTTCAGCTTGTTGTCAAAACTATTAACTACGTTGCATTCAGTTGTCAAAACTATTAACTACGTTGCCGTCAGTTGTCCAAACTATTAACTAGATTACAGCTTGTTGTCAAAACTATTAACAACGTTACAGCTTGTTGTCAAAACTATTAATTACGTTGCAGTCAGTTGTCCAAACTATTAACTAGATTACAGCTTGTTGTCAAAACTATTAACAACGTTACAGCTTGTTGTCAAAACTATTAACTACGTTGCAGTCAGTTGTCAAAAGTATTAACAACGTTACAGCTTGCTGTCAAAGCTATTAACTACGTTGCAGCCAGTTGTCAAAATTATTAACTACGTTAGGCCTACAGTTACATTTGTTTCGTCAATTTTGTATTAAATATAGTTGCCCAATCACATTTTTTCCCCATTGTAAATCCACGTGATTTGAACGGAATAGTGGATTCCAGTAACATGGAAGGGGCAGATGATCTCATAATTCCGCCCCTTAAAACATCAATAACTAACTAACCAGTAACATAGAAAAACAATATAAACTATCACAACAACAACCGGGTGCTTGTCGTGTGGCAGCACATCTCATGCTTAACAAATAATTCAATTCATGAAAAGTGAATAGTATGCAGTTAAACTTTAAAAAAATCTAGCCAAAACAATAATTGACAATAATATAATTATTAATAATAATAATAATAATATCTATCTATGGAATTGCCTATGTTTTACCTGCACAGGATATTTAAAGTTCGCTTTACAAGTGTGAGTGCTCTGTATAATTTTTCCACTTGAGCACACTGAACATCTGATTCTAAGAAATGAAATATACCGGCGTATGACTTCCTGGGCGTCACTTTCCCTTCTTTCTGCTGCATTGCAATGGCACAACTCTCATCAAATACACGCTTTAACTTCAATCTCACAAGGGAAGTAATGCCTCACGAATGATTTTAACAAGACATTTGACGTACTTTACATCATAAAAGTGGCGGATGTTTGGTTCCAACTCTTTCCCCTGCCCAAACCTTTTCAGCAGGTCGGAAGTAGGTAATAAATGTTGCTTTGTGTTTTCAGGCTGTCTTTTATAAAATGTGCTTCTCAAAATTGACTACAGAAACAAGCCCAAAATATAACTGCTACAGGAGCCATTTGGCACGTTTTTACTGACAATGGCTAATAAATCCTGATTGAGGGTTGGGGCTCTTCTCTTGCAAACATCTTACATAAACCATTTATGCACCACAGAATATTGTGTGAGGTTTTCTATTCTCAGGCCTCCAAGTAAATGGTCTACACAGGGACATGTCACAATTATGCTGACTAAAAGAGTAATTGGGACGTTTACGGCACCAATGTGGGGAACAGATAGGCGCAGATGCTCGAACCTTTCAAAACCATAATAAATTCACAGCTCGTCTATGGATATTGTTTGTGTTGAGATGGGCTGGTTGGTTACATTCCCATGTGTTGTTTTACTTACTGATTGCTCCATCTTCAAATAGTAACCAGCGTTTCCATAACTCTTAAAAGTAACGGCGTTATTCCCCTACCCTGTGTCTAGGGTTCAGTTCACTATTATAATGAGGGGCCCAGATACTCAACATCCCCTATAGCACAGTCCTTACAATGCCATAGGTTATCAGACAGATTCCACACAGACCCAAGTAAACGAGTCTCCATGGCCACGATGTTGCAAAGTCCCTAATCAATGTCATTTCAAGTCACACATATTTCTTGATGTGAATCTCAAAGCGGATTAGAATACAATACATTCCTTGCAGGACTCTATTTGCATATCAATATTAACTGTCATAGCCTCCGTGGCTTAGGCGGCAGCACGCCGGCCTCTCACCGCTGAGTCCGTGGTTCAAATCCCGGTCACTTCATGTGAGATCTGTGCTGGACAGAACGGAGGCAGACAGGTTTTTCTCCGGGTACTCCGGTTTTCCCTGTCAAAATTTCATTCCAGCAACACTCTCCACTATCATTTCATTTCATCTGTCATTCATTTAATCATTGCCCCAGAGGAGTGCGTCAGGCCTCGGCAGCCGGCACAGTTCATATCCTCGCCGCTAGATAGGGGCTTCATTCATTCCATTCCTGACCCGGTCGGAGACTGGAAGCAGGCTGTGGATTTTTCATTAACTGTCATGTCTATTTCAAGATAAGGGTTCACTATTGCGATAATTGTATCTGAACTTAGCTTAGTCAATACACGATTTTACGGAAGTGTGTGAGAGCGCCTGGTATTATGCTACCATTGTGCTGATGTGTCAGCTGGGTTGCCTATACGATGCTCCTAGCCTAGCAAGGATGTACAGCGAAATTAGATGGGCGCCTTATATCAATAAGAACACATAATTGGCGCTGCTTTATCGCGGGTTCCAATCTTGTTTGGTATAAGTGTAATCCATGCTGGACGAAGTAGAGGCGGGAAAGGTCGTTCCGGGGATCTTTGGTTTTTCTTGTCAATTTGATTCCAGTAACGCTCCATCATATTCTTCATGATCGGTCCGGAAGGGTGTGACAGGTCTCATCAGTCACCACATTTTGTTTTTCAGTGCTAGAACTGAACAATGTTTTATACCCTGGCGGTAGAAATCCACTTTTTGGTCCTAGAGTCGTCCATATGTTCTTTCAGCTTGTCAAACACATGGAATCAAACTTGCTTCAACGTTTTCATTGGGGGTATGAAGCAATTCAACATACAATTCGGATCCTGCACCATACAATTTCCAGTTGTTCGCCAAGCTTGAAGAACATCTGGGTGAAAATAGACTTGTTTGAGTCTTCAGTCTTTTGACTGGTTTGATGCAGCCCTCCATGCCTCCCTGTCCTGAGCTAATCGTTACATCTCTACATAGCTACCACACCCTGCATCCGAGGCGATCAGTTTAACATATTCTAACCTTGGTCTACCCCTACAGTTATTGTCCTCGACCCTTCCTTCCATAACTAAGCTTGCTATTCCTGGGTGTCTTAGTATGTGTCTTGTCTTCATTAGCAGTCGCCAGAAATATCTCTCTTCTCCCACTCGTCTTAATACCTCTTCATTTGTAACCCTATCTACCCATCTGATCTTCATCACACCACATTTCAAACGCTTCAATTCTCCTCTTTTCTGCTGCACCAATAGTCCAAGTTTCACTTCCATAGAGTGCCACGCTACAGACAAAGGCTTTCAAAAATGACTTCCTAATACCTAAATCTATATTCGATGTCAACTGATTCATTTTCTGTAGAAATGCTTTCCTTTCCTGAGCTAACCTACTTTTTATATCCTGTTTGCTTCGTCCATCACTGGTTATTTTGCTTCCTAAGTAACAGAAGTCTCCTAATTCCTTTAGTTTTTCACCTGCCAATTTGATGTCCATAGAGGTTTCTGATTTATATCGGCTGCATTCCAATATTTTTGTTTTACATTTATTAATTTTCATCATGAATTATTTCCTCAAGACGGAGCCCATACCATTCAAAAACTAATTCAAATCCTCAGGCGTGTCGGCCAAGATGACTATGTCATAGGCAAATCTCAGAGTTGAAATTATTTCTCCTTGAATCTTTACTCCCAGTTTCAATTTTTCTCCAATTTCCTTCATTGCTTGTTCAATGTAAAGATTGAAAGGTATGGTTGATAAGTTGCAGCCTTTCAGTACATTACACTTATGTCACCATGCGTCATATAACATTTTAACAAAATGTATGTCTTCTGATGTTCAGTATAACATATTTGAGCTCACTCTATTAACCACTCACAATTGTTTATAAAATGAAGAGTCAGCCCACCAAAACAAGGTCACAAGTTTAGGTCAGTTTTTAAATGAATATATCCTTATCGTGTTGGAAGCCATTTTTCAGTGTTGCCTTAGTAAACAAAATTTATTGTTTTTCCGTCGGCCAAGACGATTGTACCCAATTGTAATGGGTGGTTCCTTAGTCCTGACAAAAATGTACATGACAGTTATAAATACACATAGATGATCAGTACAATCAGGTTTACTGTCTGAAAAACATTAAATTTCGATAAATTCATCCTAGTTGAATTATGTGTTTACATTATGAATAACAGTCATGATTATAATATGTTAAAGCACTATTTCTGTCTTAAAAGAGCTTTTCAATTTTATTGATATACCGTCCAACATATTTCCTCCTCTTGGGAGACGTGGCACGACATTCCATTACTGGCACAGATATCTGTAAACATATTTTGTTTGCTGACAGGTCTTTTGGCTTGTAACATCCTAAATGGAACACTACAGTTTATTTAACTTGGATAGTTGCAAGCTAAATGTAGACCGCATGATCCACTTGAGTGCAATGCACTGTAATTTCACTTTAAATTCACTCCACACCAATTGTGTGACGTCATATTGTGCCATTCTATGCCGAATTGTATCCCTAGGTACTATACGGAAAATGCTTGCACTATTTTCTTGCATGAATGTGATGTTTGCTATTAGTTGGAATGATATCGTGAATTAGCTTGTACCAAATGTCACGTTATACGTGAAAGAGAATGCTATGGAGATGTTTCTCCAGATTAGTTATTAGTTCACTAATTTTGTCACTAATTTTGTCTTGAAGATTTTGGGAGCTTGATACTGCCGTGTGAGCACATGCTTATAGAATTTCTTTGTCGCTGCGCAATGGCAGTGGATAAGAGAAGATCATGGAGGATGTAGCTCATTTCATACGGCAAGTACCGTGCGAGGGGTGCATGGTGGTGAATATTATAGAATGTTGGTGGGTTATTAATCTCTTGAGGAGTGGACAATTTTAGTACGAAGCTCTTTACTTTTCGGTCTTTTGCCCCTTGCGTCATTTTCAAATTTCGTTATATGAAGAGCAATTTGCTATTCGTCTGGACATCAATAAGACCTCCTTCTGGTATGGCTAGCGTGAGCGTAGATCTTGCAGTGTGAAGGAATTATCTTTCCCACATGTAAAATCCTACTGCCAAATATATCTGGAATCCGATGATTATTAGCATTGGCAAAAAGTTGACTTAAATGCGATATTTCTCTTATGCCATACATATTGTACTGTTTTGTTCAACATCAGGAACTTGCATTAAAGTTGCTGTATGAAAAACACTTTTCCTCAATGCAAGTGCAAGGAACCAATTCATTTGAATCATGTTATGTATACTATTGTAGAGTGTCACTCGTAATATCTTAAACTCTTCGATGATCTTCATCCATGGAGGAAGGTTTCAATGATTCAATTTACAATTAACATAGTCTTAGTTTACTGTAAATTATGACTTTCTCCATTAATCACCAGTTTGCTTAAAAGAGGCTGGTTTCAGTTTTCCGTTCCATTATTAAAGTGACATAAGCAGATATGTCTAGTATACCCGTGAGGAATGTTCGTAATTAACTGCTTAAGAAGTAATCCAAAGATAACACACAAAGAATCATTGACAAT